>CAJRST010014446.1:4646083-4702232 GCA_907169785.1 Menidia menidia
AGAGTGGCACATTAGACCAGCTATATCTGTGTATTGTGAAACATGTGTGTGTTTGAGTGCACCGTAATGCAAGGTCTGCATACGTCTAATACACAGCACTTATCCTATGATGGGTGTGGGGCTTTGTAATGCATTCCTTTGGTCAAGCCAGCACACTTGGGCGGAAGCTTTGGACTATTTACCAAACAGGGAGGTTCTTAAAACTTAATCAGTGGGGTCGGCAGGCACATTGAATCCATGTTCTTTTTTTAAGATTCTCCTTAAATCTATTACAATCCAATGCAACATTGACAATTCATTGTTAATCATAGTCTTAAACGCCAACACGAAAGCACAGAAATTTGTCAAACGTTTTGGCTGGGCCACATCAAGAATTCTGAACTGAGTGAGGCTGGGCAAAGGAGTCTGGAGGGGATGAGGAATAAGAGGCCAAGAAAGAGACACAAGAAGAGAAAATCCCAAAATAGGTGGTGGAAATGGATTAAGAAGCATTGGCTTTCTCAGTTATATGGAAATGGTCAATAAGTACCTTCCTGGGTTTGCTGAATTGGTTTGACGTTGTGACTTATTAATTTATTTTGTGCTTTCTCTTTTAACTTCAATAATTGATTAGAAAGCAGCTAAGAAAGTAGTGGAGCACAGTGCTGTATTACTCATTTAAGTAGAATTAAAAGCAAAAACATTTATTACCAGAAAAAGCTGCTGAAAGAAATCTGTTTATGCTTATAGTTAAAGACATTTTCTTTGAGTGGTGCTTGCCTTTATTTATAATCTAAAAAAGAATAGCACCAGAAACAGACTTTTGGCTGTTGCCTATGTGCAGTCATGAATATCTTAACCTCTGTGTCCTTCTTTCTCTGCACATCCGCAGCAAAGGCCCGTCCAGCAGTCTCTGGCCTCCTCCCTGTGCCGGGAGTCCCACTGGAAGTGCCTCCTCCTGACCCTCCTCATGTATGGATGTTTCGCCACATTAGCCTGGTGCGCTCTCTGTCGCGTGCCTGTCCTTGGCTCCTCATCCATACTTCTTGGCGATGATGACGACGCCACATCAGCGGCCTACTACAATGACATCCTGCACCTGGAGAGCCCGTGCTCCAGTGGCTATGTCTACATCCCTCTGGCCTTCCTGGCGATGCTGTATGTGGTGTACCTGGTGGAATGTTGGCATTGTTTCTCCAAGACGGCAATATTGGCTCATGCTGAATTCCAGGTATCTCTCCTGGCAGTTTCATCAGAATTGGGCAAAGAGTATGCAAAATTCTTATGACAGAATGGAATCAGTTCGAATATAAATGTTCAGGAGAGATAATCACATAGTTTTTTGGTTTCTTCACATTTCATTGAGGATTGAATATTTTCCTTCCAATGTGTTATGCAGGAAGTGTATGAGCGTGTGCAGAGACTTCAGCAGGCCACTCCCTGTATTTGGTGGAAAGCAATCAGCTATCACTATGTGAGGAGAACCAGACAGGTTACAAGATACCGGAACGGAGACGCATACACAACAACACAGGTGCGATGACTCATGATGACACAGGCTCATATTCATGCTATTGAGCATATTTTCTGCTCAAACTGCTCATTGGTGACCACAGTTCTCTCTTTTCAGCATCATTGTGCAATTTCTCTTTGTTAATTCTTTCCTCAGGTCTACCATGAGCGTGTAAACACGCACGCTTCAAGTTCAGAGTTTGACTATGCCCGCTACGGTGTCAAAGATGTGTCAAAAGAGCTACTAGACCTGCAGCTGCATCCTGCTGTTCGCCTCCGTTTCACAAAGTGTTTCAGGTACCTGCAATGATACTTTTAAAAATCAGATGGCTTCAATTTGTGTGCAGGGGTTAAAACTGTCTTTTGCAATGTTTTGTGTACATTAGCTTCTCCAGTGCACGTGCTGAAGCTGCCTATCTCACACAGGTAAGATGACTGAAAGTGTGTTCTCACTGTTTTTATTTGTTTTAAAAATATAAAAAACTAAACAGATGAGTATTTTTTCATTATTGTTCATCTGGTTGCCCAGTGTGGTTCTGACAGCTTGTTATGCTTATTTCTTTGCGACTGCAAGCGAGCACGATTCTTTGGGGAAAACGAGGGACTTGATGATTACATGGAGGCCAGAGAGGGAATGCACCTGAAGAATGTGGATTTTCGTGAGCACATCCTGGCCTTCCCTGATCCTGCTCACCAGCCATGGTTTTCCAGGCACAGAGTCTTCTGGCTGGCTTCAGCTTTCCTCCTGTCCTGGCCACTGCGAGTAGTATCAGAATATCGCACGGCATACGTCCACTACCATGTGGAGAAGCTATTCGGCGAGGATGAAGACACTGGAGGATCCGGTGGGGGACCAGGTGGAGGTGGAAGAGGTGATGGTGTCGAAGGAGGAACTGAAAATGGAGGAATTGGGATTGGAATAGGCCTGAATGGATCAAGCTACCGAGCCATCTCCCGTGTTAATACTGTGGACATGACTGAACTGGAGTGGCACATTCGCTGCAACCAACAAATGGTTCCCAGCTACTCTGAAGCCCTCCTTATGGACTTAGACTCAAATGGAGGCACAAATCCTACAGCCTCTACTCCCATCTCTGGGCCGGGCATCACCCCCACTCAGGGGACCAACCCGCCTCCCCTGGCTCTGCCTGTGGTGTTCAACTCAGCTTACCTCTTGCAAAGCTGCCCCAGATGCAGGAGGACCACATCGAGTGCTAGTCTTCCCTCTAGGCTAAGAGCCCCGATGGGAACCACAGCCCTTCTGAACGCTACGGTGGCAGGGATCAGGGCAGCAGGACCAGGAGGGGGAGGTATCGGAGGAAGACTGGTGCTCAGTCGAAGTGGATTCTCTCTGGGGAGACTTGGAGCTGGGCGCCAGAACAGCCTGTTTCATTCAAGAAGCATGGGGGGAGGGCTGGGAGGAAGCAGGGAAGATGGGGGAGGAAGTGCCGGAGGAGGAGGCAGTGGAGGAGGTGGAGGTTTCCTGGGGTTAGGCTCAAGACAGAACAATGAGGAGACCAGAGGAGTTCTTGAAGGAGAAGATGAGGAGGAGGAGGAGGAGGAGGAGGAGGAAGAGCAGGCAACAAGGGAAGACGGGGGGAGAGAGAGGGATGAGGAAGCAGAGCAAGAAAGCGGAGGAGGTGGAGAGGGAAGGGAGACTAACAGGGATCGGCCTCCATCCTATCAGGATGCATTCTTTTTCCCTGTCCTCATCATACACGGAGAGGAGAGCTGCCATGCGGGTGATGACATGTGATTACAAGAGAAATGAACACAATTAGTGCAAGATGGTTTGGACAGGAGTTGAAGGACCGCACCAAACACACAATCAGAGAAGAACCGATTCAGTCAGAGCAAACCAGAAATGAGAGTAGATCTTGGATGGGACTACCAAGGCAAGAGAGAAAAAGGTTGATCGGGAAGTTCAAATAGGAAAAAAAGATACTGTTGGGAATGATAGTCAACAGAGAAAATTGGAATATCAGATGGAGGGGATTTGGTCACATGAAGCACGTTCTTCAAAATGTCAGTACACCCACTAGTTGAGAAGACGAGGAGAGCTGATGGACAGTGCAGTAGCAAGATAAGATGTTCAAGAAAGTGAGTGAAAGCAAGAAAAATTCTTGCTGTTATGTGCTTTACTGCTCGAAGATGAATGTCACAGACCTGATACAGAAAACTAAGGAATGTCTATTTCCAGATATATCTATGCAGGAGAGGGAGGGGTAAGGGGTCTAAAAATATCAGCTTGGAAAGAGGTGGAGAGACACAGATCCTGCTGAGAGGTAGCGTGTAAGTTTGTTTTTAATTTTGAAGTTTAGCTAAAGTTAAAAAAAAATCTGGAAAGTAGTCTGTACAAATATACAAGAGGGAGTTGATCACCCAAATTGTTTTAATGTTAAGTTCAAGGGAAATAGATAGCTTTAAAATGTAGAGAAAGAGCCAGTGAACTGCAATTCAGCCCATTGAAGCTTACAAAGAAATCCCCAAATTAGTCCAGTTGGTCCCCCTGACAGATCAAGTCCTCTTGAACGTCTCATGACCAGCCACTCTCACTGTAGACTGTGCCAAGAAAAGACTGAACTGAACTTTTTCCCCTTGATCTTGTCGCTGCCTTACGCCCCCCTAGACCATTAGCTTCCCCACCACTCTGTCCATTACTGTTAAGGAGCTGTTAGGGGGGGGGGAACTCCATGAAAAGTAGAGCAGTTGCCTTCTCTTCTGACCATCCCCTCATTTCTCAAGCCATCTTGTCCACTCCCTCCATTTTATCACTCCTCCCTCCTCCTCCCATTCCCTCCTCTGTTCACAAAAAAACACCAGTTTATGGAGGTCATTCTGAAAAAGACATCAATCACTTTTGAATGCAATTTTTATAACGGATGGCTGCTTAATTAACACAGTGAAATGAAGGCAGTTGTACAAAAATTAGATTAAGTTTGTCCATCAGTTCCCCCCTTCGTGTTTTCCATCCCCCCCTCTGCTTTTCTAATTCTTTTTTATAAGTGGTGATTATGCGATCCAATTCTGTCTGCTCTTGGAGATGCTGAGATCAGATTTCACCATGGCTCACTCCACAAATCACTGCTTCTGTAAGCTCGGATTTCTCACAAAGGATCATGTGTGATAAAGTGGATATTTTCCACTCTTGAAGTGTTTTTTATGACCTACCTATTTTGGAAGTATCGGAACAAGACTAACAAATCATGAGGGTACAATAATATCAGTGAAGATACCTCATGCACAAAGGAGCCTTAAGAGGGAAATAAAAAGACTGTGTTTAAGAGTAAAATGTGGGTAGTTTATACCACTTCTGTCAGAGTAGTTCTGCTGTAAGATAAAGCATTTCTTACCAGGGATAGACCTGTACAGAAAGAAGAAAAATACAATAACCAGAAAACCTATCTCCACTATCCTTATCCTGTATATCTCAGTATGTGTTTATGGCATGAAAAATCCCCACTTTGTCTTCTTCATGTCCATAATGTTGACTGCATGGGGAGCAGCTCTCAAGCTGTTAATCTCAGCTGGCATTCTCGTGGTTTAAAAAAAGAAAAACAAGCAATTTGAACTGCTTTCTATATTCAGTGCAGGCAGGAAAACTGCAGAGAATATAAAAATGAAATCCACTGTATGATCCCAATCAGACATCAGTCCCATAAGAGAATAACTTTGGCCAAGTTGTGCCTAGCTGCTACCTCCTCCTTTGAAGAATCAACGTGAAATATAAACCTAGAACAAGTAGACCTTTGCTGACGTAGAGATGCATGACAACAAGCTACTAGTAGCTTTGTAGCAAATACTGGCAAACTTTGCAGATGCAGTGCCAAACAGTAGAGTTTTGTCGGGATTCAACATTAATAAAAAGACCAGAATCCAGACAAGTGGACTCTTTGTTCTACAGTCTGACTTAGTTTTCCTGAAAGATCGGCCGAGGAGAAGCACCACAGAACCATTTTTTGCAAAGCACACTAAATCTGCTAAAGTAGCAATTAGACTAGTTAGATGAGCAGTTTCTAAAAGTCAAAACAAAGGACCCTTCAAAGATTATTCCGCCACTTACTGATGTCGCAGGGGTCTCCTTCCTGCTCTATCTGCTTACTTTTGAAATTGTTATGAAAAGCACAGTAAGAGGATGAAGCAGGGTGGTGGTGGTGGTGGGTGGGGGCAGGATGGATTCTGTCACGTCCTATCCGGATTGAGCAGAGACGGAGGGGAACTTTCTGGAAAAGGAGAAAAGTGGAGCATGACTGCTGACCTGGTTTGATGCAGGGGACACTTCCATGCACACGCACACCAAGACACGCATTCACATGCACCTAATCTAGTTCATGGGTCTTGTGGAGCTTTTGGGGACATGCAAGTGAGGTGGGCGCAAGGACGACCTCATACTTGGAAGCAGAGCGACAAGGACGAGTTTCTGAGTGACAAGACAAGATGAGAGATTAAAAGACAATGATTTTTTACATGACTAATTGTAACTTCACTCTGTTGACTTGTGGATAAGACCATTTTCATTGATGGCCCCATAAAGCACTCAGCCCACTTCTGTGTTCATCTGTGAGCAAAATCATGAAGATTTAACTCTTTTTTTTTTTAACTGAGACGTACAATTGAGGCCAGTGAACTTATTATAGACATCAGAAAATCTAATTGACAATTGACAAAAAAATTGACAATTTCCTGTCATTTGATGCTTTTATATCATCCGCATACTTGAGTAAGTTTAAGTACTAGCCTTTGCAGGCTTAAAAATTCCTTTTTCTTTTTCAGTTTTTTTTTCCAGTTTTGTAACACAAGCAGTTCTTCAGGATGTTCAGTATAGATCCAGTTATCATACATGTGACTTATTTAATTTTTTTTCTCTGTTGAAACTAGCATATGACACTTCTCTGTGTTGTTACTGGATGTTTATGTGCTCTTTTATTGCCTCGGAGTGTGTCAAAAGTGCATCAGTCGCTTCAGGTGTGCCAAGAAATTTCTGTGTCCATGATGTCCGCGCTCATGATGTTGCATGTTTAGTCACAGCAGTAAACAGCCGTTATGGATGTCTTTTTTTTTTTCTCTACGGTAGATTCATATTTATCCTGAATCCTTAATCGCCATGCACATGCAGTCTTAAAACAAAAATGCACACACACACACAGACTCTGAAAGTGTGTTGGGTTGCCTTTTTATCCCACGTTCCCAACTTTTTTGCTCAGGATTTCAGTTAATGCTGCATTCCTGTCACCCCAAGCTCTCTTTCACATACACACACACACACACACACCCATTTACATGCCAAAGTGAAACAGAAAAAGAACGTAACAGAATGGCCTGCAGTCGCACAAAGATGTTACCAGTCCACAGAATGTGCAAGAAAACGGGTGCTGAAGGGAGACAAAGGGCGGACTCACTCACAGTGCTTGATGTCACTCAGTTTTGTAACTACCAATGAATGTTTTGTGTTTGAGTGACTGAACAGTAGAATGTTTTTGCTTAAACCTGGAACTGGCGTTTGTCCACTTGGTGGCAGCAAAGCCTTAAATGTATTCACAGGACACCCACAGACCCACCCTCTGCTGTGGGTCCACTCACTGAGTCAGCTTGTTACGCGTCACAAACACACACACAGTGACATCAAACCAGGTGATGTGTTCGCTGCACATTGAAAAATACAAAAGCGCACAGGTCACATAACTGCTTGACACGTAGTCTGAAGTTCCACACAGTTTACGTCAGTGTGAAGAGATGGTGCATTCATCCTCTGGGCCTTCACTCATCTAATCATTTTCCTCTAACTGTGACTGAATGTGTGGCAAAGCAATATTGCTCATTCCACTGCTTCTGCCTGGACTTGTATATGTTGCTAAGCAGCTTTCTGAACTTATAACAACGGACAGTCAGAGCTTCAATCACTGAGATGACCGCACTGTTAGATGAAGCCGATTCTCAATTTGTGACTCAGCCTCCATTTCCACAGTGTAACTCATCGTTGCCCCGTGGGACATAAATAAAGGGATGGAGGGGAAACCGTCAGCGAGGAGTTTGTGTAAACACATGATTCTGCTCTCGTCTTGCACCTTCCTACGAACACCGTACTTGACTATATAACAAAATGGTCCAACAGTATGACCAATGTATTTTTGTCTATGCTGTTCCTGTGTCTCTTGTGGTCATAGAGTTGCGTGGTCATACCAGACTTGTCGAACACTGTAAGATAACATGTCTAGACTTGGTTTCATTCCAAGCCACATGAATTCCAGCTGCATTTAAAGGGTTTATTTTTCATATTGATGCTACAATCTATTAAGATAACTAACAACCTACTGATCCTGTTTCAAACAATCCAGATAAGGCTAAATGATCATTAGCACAGACAATTTCCATATTTTGCTGTCAGAACAGATTTCAGGAAATAGATAATTTCCCTGCAAGCTGAAAGCACCAGCCTACCTTGTGTCTCAGATGCTGGCTGAGTGCTTTTTAAACAAGAAAATTCAGACATTATTTGCGACGAATGTCTGATTTTTTCTCCTCCTGAGCCTGTGTTGATATAGTGTGAGTGGCCTTCGCATTTGTACAGGAAGAATGAGGCGCTTGGAAAACAAAGCTGTAGTCATGTTAACACTGCAAGTCCACTCAACCGGGAACTTGTCATCGCTGCAAAAACTTCAGCTGTCTCTCTTCCAACTCAGAGAGAATCACCTTATTATCTGATAAATATTGAATGCAGCTGGATTACTCATGAGCCATGAAATAAAGGAATTGTTGGCACAGTGTTGTTGTTTTGTCCGAAGTTCAAACAATAATGTCACACCTAAAACATTATTGTCCTACACAGAGATATGTGGAGCTAAATATGGGCTTTCCTGTTCAAGCACCGAAAATGTCCTCAGTATCTAAGCTAATGAATATGTAACTGATGATGAGATTGTCAATATCACACCCAGAATGTAGCTTTTTGCCCGGGCCTGTTAAAGGGAGTGTAATCACATCCTTTGAGTGGGTGGTGGCAGTGAAGGTAATGGCTAAGGTGGCAATAAACTGTAATCTGATGGGAGCCTGGCGATGATGATGACAATTAATTATCATGGAAGATACAAATAAAGTCAATCTGCTGGGTAAACCAGGTGTGGTGTGTTTGGAGTTTTTTGTATTGTATTATATTGTATTATTCTTTTTTAACTTCCTGTGGTAGAGGCTCTTACGATTTATAAAATTTTCAGATTTATGACGACTGAAACTTACTGTTTTTTTTAACTGACTAGCATTTCTCAGGGATTTAAAGTGCAAACTTAATAACAAAGGTAGTCTTGGTTTCCTCATTTTTAACCAGTTAAACAGTCTTCATAGTAAATTAGTATTTCAGTTCATATTTGATAAGTAAAATGTTTTTAAATGTGGCCCCCACCCTTTGTGGAGTGAATTCATTTGCTCACAGTTCAGAATCGAAGGGCACAGCAGAGCTTTGCTCCTTTGCTGCTGCGCGTCGTGCCTGAACACGACCGTCCAATCACCTGCAGCCAGCCTGCACACCTGAAACCGAGCCGCTAATCAAAGTCTGCGGGAAACCTCCCGGCCTCACACATTCAGTTCCGGTCAGGGGCTCTGTTTCTGTGAGCCCACGCTCCAGCCTGTCACACCAATTTCAGTCTGGGGTTATTTAAATCTTCCATTACCCCTCCGGCGTGTCTTCGACGCTTTTTCTACACGCGGAGACAAGAGGTTTGTGCTCAAGTTGATGTCGTTTTGTAATTTAACTAACCTGAAGGTAAAATTATCTACAGTGGAGTTGGGTAACAACATTTTTTGCGTGGCATTTTGAACAGTTATGTGTTTTTATTACATTTTATCATTTATATTTATTATTACATTTGTAATATTTTGTTGGCAATACTTGGAACACATAAATATGTTTACATAAACATTTCCCACAACATGCAAGTGATTTCGGTTATCTTTTTTTCAGGCCACGCATGTACAGGCAATTCGAGTGAAGGGAGAAATTAAGCAACTAATTTGTAGTTAGAACTTTTTGTACTGATATATTTTTTCTGTGTTATCACTTGTGTGAAAAATATGGTAGTCTGTGACTAATGTTGAATTAAATTGAAACCTAAAGGAAATTGATTTTCTACGACCTGTAACAGAAATCTTAAATTGAAGCAGCATTGTATCAATTTAGAATTTGCATGATTTTCTTGTCCTATGTCACTTAAAATTAATATATTGTGAAAGGGCAGGAAATTAAGCTGACTAATAGTGGGTAAGTACAGGTTATGTTTTGCAGAATCATTTTGGGTAACAGAAGGAGGGGGAGTGGGAAATAAGACATCTGAAGTCAGCAGCTGGGTTGCACAGGAAGATTTGAGGCTCTGGATCTGCTTCACTACAGCAGTCTCTGTGAACGGAGACAACGTTGAACTGTCAGCCCATGTGATAACAAAAACAGTCTCTTGTGTTGACACACTGTTTTGTGGCTCTGCTCCTTTCACCCCCGCTCATCTGCTGGTGTTGACGGAGTCTCTCCACAGATCTGGCTTTGTCGGCTCTGCTGAGCTCTTGACTGCTGCTGCAGCTGTTTGCCCTCCTCTTTTCCTGGACTGAAAGGAACAGTGGGGAGGGAACGCAGAAAACCCACACACTGTTAATGCAGAGCCTTTTGAATCCGTCTATAAATTTAAGTGATGTTCTGGGGAAAGCCGTTTCCTAAAAAATCTGCACAAATTTTACGATAAATTCAGGCTTCTGTAGTTAGCTCCTGTCATTTAAGATCAAACCTGTATAAGATTCATGACTATATCTGGATGCCTTTGCATGCAGTTGTGTTAATGCTGCACAACAAAACAGATCATCCCTCTGCCATGATTGCTGCTGCTCTGCCTTAATTGTCTTGAAGAATGAGGATATTCAATAGAAAGGAGTGTGTCCCCTTCAGGTCAAACGTTTCAATGGATTAATTGTCCTTCATGCCAAGTGTTCAGTCTGAAAGATTTGTTTGTTTTTGCATGACAGTTTCAACCAGCTGTAACCACTTGGTGACACTGTCGTTCCACAACATCAATCTAAAGCCCCTTCGTCCGGCTACATTTACAACAGAGATAACTAGTGAAGTTCCACATCTGGGCAAAGGGTGTGGATTTATCAGAAATTTCCAAAAGATTAAACAGATTGGCACACATTTGGAAAATTTCCTTAAAATAAAGATCTGTTATAATTGGTCAGATTAAGCCCCTTTGCTTGAGCTTGGATGGACAGGCGCAGACTCTCAAAAACTCTGAATTTATTGACCATGAAGAATTATGTTAGTTGAAATGGTCACTGATCACTGTCTGAAATGTAAACCTAAAGCTTGAGCTTTATATGAAAACTGATATTGCTTTAAATCTGTTAAAAGGATGTTGAGATAATTTAGAGTTTGAGGGGTTTCCATTTTTCTGAAGTGGACTTCAGTTTTGGAAGAAACTGAAGTCCACTGATGTATGCAATATTAAAAATATCCTGAACGCCCTGCCCCCAAACCGTACAATGAAGAGGTCAGAAGGGGTGGGATGATGAGTGGTAGCTTATGCTCCACAGACACGCGCAGCAGCAAGCTGAAGAGTCTCTCTGGATGAGACTGGAGCCACTGGAGCGAAGGATGAGGTGTAGGGACTGAGGAGAGAGGCTGCGGGAAAAAGTGAGGAATACATAACAAATCTGAAGTGACATAACTAGACTTGCTTGGGCTCGCCCCAGAATAACACACTGATCGCTGCCTGCTTTTTATCCCATCTGTCCGTTGCTGTGTTTTGCTGCCTGACTTTATGCACAGACCAATCTCCCAGATTTGTGTACGTTCCCTCCGATCCTCCTCTGTGCTCTCTTTTAACTCCATCAGCCTTTCTCACTTCCTTTACCTTTAAAAAAAATAAAAATAAAGATCTTATTAAATATATTAAAACACATTGAGTTTTATCATCTGGCATGTATGTGGGCTGGATCTCTTCTCCTATTCCCAAATCTCTCCCCAGCCCCTCCTCCACATTCCTACTGCAGACCTCTTCTCTTTCTAATAATAGCCATAATGTGTTATGACTACGTCTCGCTTGCAGCGGCTCTACATTTGCCTCTACATCTCCTTTCCTCCCCTCATCTTCCTGTGTTGTATTTCTCACCTCATTTCCATCTCCCACTTTTTATCTTCTCTCACATCCCCTTCCCCTCTGTTTCCATATGCTCTACTTCCTTGTTATTGTCTCACCTCCTTTCTTTCATGTCCTTCCCATCCCTTTAATCCCCATCATCTGAATTGTTTGCAGCACATTGAGGATGTGATCTGCTTCTTCACCCCTCCTTTTATTCTTTGCCACGTTCACACGTCTATATTCAATAAGTATTTGCTCTTAATTTCCGTAAAAACTTAGGTCACTGTTTTGTCTCTGTCACACTTGTATCCCCTTATGCGAGGCCTGCTCTCTTTGGTTTTGTTTTTTCCTCAGGAGTGTGAGTTAGTCACGCTGCCTTCTCCCTCTATCAAACTCTTTCTCACCATGCCTGTTCCCGTCTCAGACACTGCAGACTTGTCTCATTATTTTTCAATGTCTGCTCTATTTGTGTCCATGCATCCATCTGACGCATGTGTTCTTTCAGAAGTGTCTGTGCATAAATTGTTAGCTTGCCTAGTTTTTGTTGTTTTTTTCTCCAACTGCAGCATTTTCAAAATGGTAAACATGCATGCACAGAAAAACTGGAGACATTTCCAGGCCTTGTTTTGTGTTACCTTGTGAACCTCATAACTAACGGAACAGCACTAGAATGTGGGCAAAAGGTGAGCAGACCCTGAACAAGATGGGGGAGCGAATATTCATTCACACAAGGGGACAGATGGCCTTTCTGATGCTGTGACATATGAGACAACAAAACAAAGCGAGATAAAGAATTGAAGCCACTGGTTGTTAAACATTTTAATATCAAGATTTAATTAGTTATGGTTGCTTTAGTGTCGGTATATTATGGGTTGCAGAGGCTGGGTCTCATGAATGGATCAGGGCAGTACCCGCAAGAAGATAACATTTTGGGGCTTTTTTGAGCATTTGAAGATGACTTTTTTATTACATTTTTAACCCTTTCCTTAGTGGGCCTAAAATATATTAACTTTGAACAAACATTGCATTTCAGTATGAGGTCTAAAACTGCATTATTCTAAGCCACTGCCAAAGCATATGGCACTTAAAACCAGATTTCCTTAGTGATCGCTTACAAAGTTCCTTAAAAGCTATTTGAGAAATTATGTTTCTTGTGTTATATGGCATTCAGTATGTCACTCCTGAGGTACTTCACAGCTAAGGGGAAGAACAGCCTATTCAAAACACACTTTTTGCCAAACTCCCTTGAAAACAAATTTTGAAGGGGTCTCTGAAAAATGTATGAGCTGTTTATGAAAGCTTTCCTTCTTAAAAATAGTTTTAAAAGGCTCTTATGCATTTATGTTTCAAATTGGTAAAAAATAAGCTCCAAGATGCATGTAGTACGTTCTTTACTTTTGAATCATAAGGTTTTGAGACAGAAGTTACTTTTTAGGTTGAAGATGGAAGATTGTGTTGTAGTGCTACCCTTTCCTCATCTAACCGAGTAGCTGTTGAGTGTCAGTGTGTCCGGGCGTGGAGACGAGCCCATCAGTTCAGACCCGCAGCACAGAGTGGGGCCGACCAGCTCAGCAGACTGAAGGGGAGGAGAGATGGGGATAAATTACCTACCCTCTCAACATCTGGCCACACTACTATTTTAACTAAGACTCTTAATATTCCTGCCATTAAAAATGAAAATGTTTTCTTTTGTGTGGCTGAACACACACTTCTTAGGTTTGGACAGACAAACTTGAGGGAGGTGCAGAGCAGACTACTCACACTAGAGTACACAAGCAGCAAATGAGAGAGATTTGGCATATCCATAGATTTTTTTTTCTTTCCCCCAGGCTTCTGAACCACTTGAATATGTTTTCTTTTTTTAAATTATATGTATATTAAAATGTATACTATGAACTTTTTGGAGTTTGAACTCCACTTGTGTGGTTGAGTTCTTGAGTTTGTCAATGTCATACATTACAGATTAGGTAAAATTTTAATAAGCAGAAGTTTTGCACCTGACAAAATTGACTGTTGGCATAAAGTGTGTTGGCAAATGCTTTCATTTGAAAAATGAGAGATTTTTTAAAATTAGGAGTACAGAATAACAGAGCTGGTCTACTCAGAATAACATTATTTGCCTGTTAAGGAGAATTAATTTATTTCCCAAAACGCCTGGATCCATGATATAATTCCATCCAGCCATACCGTTCTGAGGGAGCTGCGGTGACCTCATTCACTCAGTCAACTTGTGCACACTACTGAATACATCAGTGATATGAAGCCATTTTTACCACCCCATGTGGAAGACTAAGTTTAGACATTCCTGTTCTCTAGCTTTTTGCACTTTTGTTCTTGCTGCTACACATTGCACCCAGAACAAAACAATTTTCTAACCCCTATTATCTGTATGTTTTGAGCATGTTGCTGACTATATCTAATGCTAGTTCCTCAGGAGGGTTAATAACAGTTCACTTAGTTGATTTCTGCTCTCAGAACACTGACAGATTTCAGTTTTTGAATGAGCAATAAAGTCAGCGCGATCAAAATGTAAACTAGAATGTTTGTTGTGACCACTGTGTTAATTGCCATTAATCAATTTACTGTAATGCACTGATGGAACAGGCAGTATTTGTGTGCTGATATGGTTGACATGATTTTGTAATTGCATTTGTCTGGATATTAGTTTGCTCAACAAGCTAAATGTATAAACACAAACCTGCTGCCAGCATGCTTCATTTGGAAAATCAAGAAGACATTTTCATGAAAGAGATGAGATGAATTCGACCTGTTGGCTCTTGAATAAGCTGAGCCTCCTGTGCTCCTTTTTGCTCTTTTTGTTTTATGTGCATTGCCCATGTGCATAACCATTTTATGCTTCTCTATTAGACAGAGAAGATATGAATTGGCTCATGTTTAATCTGCATAAAACTAAGCCTAGACATTTGTGAGCCTATCCACTTCTTACTACTGGATTTCAGGGTGAAAAACTCAAGATATGTTTTTTTCCTTCTTTTTGAATAACTTTTGCCCTATTACCCAAAGACATAATGCCAGAGGAACTCAGACATGCATGAGTGTCGTTCATTTTTGACAGAGACAGCATCTCCACCCCAGGGAATATTGCACTATCCTAAGCATTGATTTGGAATTGGAAATAGGATGGATTACACCATCCTGAGAGAATTTCCTTTTTGGCCTTCAATTATGTGTGGATTTACAATTTTATGCTCAAAACACTTTGGCCACCAGGATTGGAATCATTTAACATGGGATTTTCTCTCCTTTTTCTTTTTTTATGTCTCAGACTTTCATCATGTAGAAGATGACTTGAATCGGCATGTCCACAGAAGAAGCAGCACAAAGGCAAACCACAGTAGAGCAACTCAAGGAAATTGAGACTACTTGCATGAAGATCTCACAAGAACAATTCCAGGTTACTATATATGACATCTGTTTTAGTTGTAGCAACTAGAACTTCTGTGTTTGTACGTTTTCTCTTGATCCTATTGATTATAGCCTGTGTTGTCTGTTTCAGTACTCTGTAGGAGCCTCTGCACATTTGTCTGAAGAGTGACAGGCGTCTGCATCCAATCTTTTTTTAGGTAAGTCCAAGCTCATTTCGTATTTGGCAAAGGTGCGGAGAAAAAAAAAAATTCTATGATTTCACATCAGATTAATTTCTAGAGATTTCATTACTGGTTTCAGAAGGGTATATGTGATGAACTGTATCTGAAGCAAACACTTTTAAGCTGAGCTTAGAAGCGAAGCTCTCAATTTATCAGTTGATCTACGTTCCCACCCCCACGAATTTTGGGTAGATACCAGCGGCCGAAATGAGTTTCCTCCGCAGGGTGGCTGGGCTCTACCTTAGAGATAGGGTGAGAAGCTCGGCCATCCGGGAGGGGCTCAGGGTGGAACCACTGCTCCTCCATGTTGAGATGAGCCAGTTAAGGTGGCTCGAGCATCTGATTAGGATGCCTCCTCGTCGCCTCCCTGGTGAGGTGTTCCGGGAACGTCCCACCGGGAGAAGGCCCAGAGGAAGACCCAGGAAACGCTGGAGAGACTGTGTCTCGGCTGACCTGGGAACGCCTTGGGATCCCCCAGGAGGAGTGGGCAGAAGTGGCAGGGAAGAGGGAAGTCTGGGTTTCACTGCTTCGGCTGCTGCCCCCTTAAATCTAACAATGGGATGATACAACCCTAACACCTATGAAAAAAAAAATTAGAGTAGAATATTTTCACCTTCCTCCACAAAAACTGTTTCATAAATTCTGGTTGTGCAGCTGTGCAGGTCTCGTTGTGTGAAGAGGTTTTGTGGTTGTCTTCTAAAATACCACCAACAAAGCTGTATAGCTAATTGGGCCCAAGTGTTCCACACTGTGTAATTAGCGTCGGTGTGTAGGGCGTTCATAAAAGTTAGCTGTTGGTATAATGAGCTCCAAATGTGTGTGTAAAGCAGCCGCTGAGCAGAGGGAGTGGTAGGTTGACAACAGGGGTGCAGTTTGTTCCACGTGTTTAACGGGAGTTTATGTTTCCAATGTAGAAATAATGAGCATTGTCGTGTCTATCACTCCTCTTAGCTGAGTCATCCTCTGTTACAAGTGCGAGAACACCTAAACAAAGTTTTAGACCTAAAATTCAAGAGCTGCCATAGTTAGTTTCAGCAGAAAATTCCAAGTACTTTTCTTTTTTTATTTAATAGTAGAAATGTATCTTCTCTATAGAATTGCTGTTAATACGGTTATTTTGACCATAAAATTCTGTGGAAACAATTACGTTCCCTTTTCTCTGTTAGCCCTGTTTGCTGATCCCTTTTGCTTGCTTTCTATTTCTCCACTCTGCCTAGCCTCTGCCTAGACAGAGTTTTTCTACACAAACCAGTGTTCTTCTGTTATGTTAGCTTTTTCAAAGACTGATGAAAATTTCCACCTTTATACCCTTTTAAAAAAAATTGTGACACTTTCTCTGTCCAAACATCAAAAGTCAAATTCAAACTGTTACTGCTGAGGAGTCGACGCCAAACACGGCATAATATGCACATATCACATTGATATTTTCTTTTGTGTCCTTGCTTTCTTCAAAAATCCCATGCAGCATTTGTTTAGTCAAGGTAGCTTCTTGTTATTGCTTTAAGTTAATGTTTTTTATAGTGTATGTTCTCAAAACACAAAGCATTTTTAGACTACGAATGAGGCATTTGATTTTTTCAGTATGAACATTCTTACATTTTTTTTAAATAAAAAAAAAATAAAGCATTTATAAACACAAAGCATGTCAGGATGACGGTAATTAACTAAGTGAGCTACATCTGCTTTGTAGGAAACACAAGATTAACAAAATGTGAATCTGCTGTCTAAAGACAGACAATGAAATAAATCTCTACAAAGAAATACATTCAGGCAAGGTCATATGAGGGGGTTTTAGTGAGAGGACCTGGAAAAACTGAGAAAGGCCTTTAACAGACCAGTTTCATCAAGGGGAATATTTACTCTACCTACACACAAAACATCTGTCCTATTTTTATCTCCTGCCAGACACTACCAGTTTCCCCCTCTTGTCTCTGACACCAGTTGAGGGAGAGGAAGGTGTGACAGGCCCAGGAGCTTAGTTGCCCTTTTCTGGACTGAAAGAGATGCTTTAGCCTCAAGGTTTGACAACTGTTAATGACAGAAAAAAGATTGTCAAATGGAAACGATGAAGCCCTGACAGTGTTGGTTCTGACGTAGAGGTGTGGGGTGTGGGTGCAGGACTGTGATGTGAAGTTCTTTAGGGTTAAATGAAGCAGACACTCTTCTGTGTTTCAGGGTATAACGGATGAATTTCAGTGCCAATGCTGCTTAGTTTTCATTAGATGTACTGCTCATATATATTGAGGATTCATTCACTTGTCCCAAACATAAAGATTTAAAAAATATTTTTGCTCTTACCCCAGGGCTTGGCACTAAAACGTCTACGTAAAATGTATTTATGCTCAGCGAGATTTGATGCATGTTTGTGCTTTGGCATGTTTGGTTTTCCCAATGAAACATTTTCCCTTTAGCATTCTGTTCTTGTTATGCAGATGGAGATCATTTTCCTGTTGAAAGTATTAAATAATAAATCTAAAAGTTGAAATGTAGTGCAGCAATAATCTTACATAGTTCAGTAGGTACTGACTTCAGTATGGACTTTTTTCTAACTCAACTGGGAATAAATAATGCCACCGTGATGTATTGGCTTATAAATTACTGATGGTGTCACACGCTGACTGTTTGTGTATTATGAAGGTACAGGATAAAGAAAATAAAACTTTGGTTTTATACTTGGGTAATATTTCTCGAGAGGGGTCAATGCTTAAGACGAGTGCATCCAAGGGTACTCTTGGAAAAGTAGAGCTATTTAGAGTAGAGTTTTCATTTGGCACTCGAACTGTTTAAAAAACTTTTAGAAAACAAAAAATGGAAAACCTTTTGAAATATGTTTTTATAAGAGTCAGACTGAGCTCTGTAATTTAAAGAGTGCAACTGTTAAGTGAGCTGCACCCAACACAATGCTGTCTGATGTGAACGACGGCTTAAAAGCTGACAGGCTATTTCGCTCTTAAAGACCTATGGACCAATGCTTTTGGCCGACAACTACTTTCTAATTACGTACCCCTTCAGTTACTCCCTGAACAGTATGCTGATTCATCACATTGGTTCTGTTGGATTAGAGCTTTGCACTACTTGGGCTTCACACTTGGGAAGTTGTGAACATAAATGAATTTCTCAGGTCATAATTGTACTGGATCACTTCTACGTGTTAAGTATAGAGTAACAAGAACAACAGCAGTTTAAAAGTTTTTAAATGGTTCTCAGCTATGAGATGAGATGGCCATTTGCATTTGAAGGATGTCCAATTCCACCTAAAATAACAAGGGTTTTATAGCAGTCTGCTCTCCAACAAGGAATGAATGAGCTTCACTTTATGCATGATGGAGAGTTAAGCTGCCTCTATTGAGCTACAGTACAGAGTAAAGCAAAGACATCATGTTATTGCTGCTATGTTCTGCCATTTGTTTGGATGAATCAGAACTTTACAGTAACTGTGTCAGTGAAGACCAGTTTGTAACACTAAAGGCTGAATACCTTCAGTGGACCACAACTATAAACAACTTTTTCCTTTAAAAATAATATCGTGAATTCCAAGATGACTGTCCCATGATTAGCAGTGGAATGCAACAGTCACTGGTTCTGAGATGGCCTTAGCTCCCATTAGGCTTATGTCAAAAAGTGCTGAAATCATTGCTGTAAGGAGATTAAATGATGTTAAGGTATATTTTCAGGTTTACAATGTCTCTGAAAACTGAAAGTTTTTCATGAGTGAATTCTTTTTATAAAATCCAGATGAGGTTTTTTGTAATCTTTTATTGTTTTTATTTAACTTTTAGATCGACCATTATATTTTGCTTTCTTGTAGGAAAACAAATTGGAAGACATTTCTTTATCCAGCCAGAACAATGAGGTTCTTAGTAATATGTTTTTTATCTCTTCAATTGAATAAAAGAAAATGTAGTAATGGTGACAAGCCTCTTTCAGTCCAGAGTGCACGTGTGAAGCGGCTGTTATTATGAAGATATCTGGTAAAATGATAAATGTCTGATCAATACAAAAAATACATATGGACGAAAATATTTGACCCTTTGTACTTATCTAACTGCTGGATGTGATAACTGCTTAATCAAAAACCCAAGCTGGTTAGGCAGGGCATTTTATTTGTACATCTTTTTTTGACTCATCTCAACAAGTTATTTCATCATCTACCAGAGTATAAATCTGTCTTTCCAAACTCTCCTTATCGTTTCAATCCATTTGTCGCCTCTGTGCTTTCGTCTTACTTGATCCATCTGTATGTCAAAGCAGTGGCTTCTCGGTTTCCATCTTCTTTTCTGAATGTCTCTCTTAAGGGGATGTTGGCCCTGTCAAAATGATCACATCACCACCCCACCCTTTCTTATAACACAAAATTCCTCTTCCCTCCTCTTTGTATACTGGCTAGGGAGGGCAGTCCATTTTTTCAGTTTTTGTCTCACAGTCTCAAACATGGATTTCTATTTTGACATGCAGTCCAATGGTGTGGACAACTGTCCACTTGTATTGCCTCTACTTTCTGTCAGTCCATCTCAGTCTGCCTCAATCCAAGCATATCACTGTTTGTCTTTTCAAGATGGCACAATTACAGTTATGTTCCATCTCTGTCGTGCCTGGCAACACTCCTCTGCTTCATTACCACGGCAACAGCAAACTGTCCGCTTTCATTACAGAGCTTATTAATGCTGAATGCACAACCACACATACAGCTATTATGGGAAAAAACACGCTATGTTTATGCATGCATCGCACACAGATACTCACAAATGAGGCAAGCAGATCACTGGCTGTTTACAGGGAAATGGAGACTGACAACAAAGTGATGCTTGGAATCAAGCATTTTTTTATTCAACTTGTATAATTGCCTGGGCATATTAAACTCCTCCTCCAGTGTGTTAGACACACAACATATTGCAGGACACGCAACACTGGGTCCAACCTAACAGCATTAAGTGCACTCCAGTGCACGGTCTCGGAAAAAGATACTCGCTGTAAGCACATTGGCACTCTGCTGCCTGACCACAGGGCTATGGAGTCCCTCCTTACATCAAGATAACCCAAACCTGTAAGAAATAGCCTTTTGTTCTGTGCATGGAAGAGAAGTGTCTGTTTTTAGAGATACTTATCACTTTTAAAAAAAACTGACATTAAGAATGTCTCGAATAAAGATAATACACTAATTTATGTTTTTTTATCAATGTAGAGCGAGAAGTCACGATTTTGAGCTGCCAGTGTGTACAATACTTCCAAACCGTACTTAAGCCTTTCTTTTTATTTTATTTTATTTTTTAAACATATTTGTATGTTATTTAAATGTGACTCAAAGGAAATCCTGTCACCATAACCTGCAAGAATTGTCTTTGACAGATGAAATCATCTCAACTACTTCAGGGTGTTTTTGTTAAATAGCCGAAACTCAGTAGTCAAATCACTTGTCACCTTTTCTACTTTTTGCTTGGCCGGGCAGCATGAGCCCTGCCAACAGAAATTCTCTCAAAACAGAGGAGCAACCAATACTATAGGTGTTAAATTACCACAGCTGGCTAACGACAGTAACAAGCAGGTTGTCACTAGAAGGCGGTGAAGGCAGACAGAGGCAGGCAGAATGGTGCAGAGTGAAGGGAAATGCTTGTGCATCCACCATGACAGAGGAATTCATTTAGCTGCTGCAAACCTGACTGTACAGGCTCTGAAGTGATGTGTGAAACAGCAGCAATCATCACCTTCAACACCAAACAGGTTTTGAAAGAAAGGTGTTCATTTTCTGCTGTAAAAAATACAACTAAAAAAATTTATATGAGGATTGCATTGTAAAAAAAATAATAATGAATACCACATATATTCCAGGGCTTGGTTTCTATACTACTTTTTCCCCATGCCTGTTAACTTTGGGGCCCCATTTATGATATGCATGGGATTTAAGAACTGCTTAACAAATTTTAGGTTTTAGCGATTGCATAGACAAGGAATTGTCATGGATAGTTATTTATTTGGATAAGTCTTGTTGCACTTAAGTGTAGTTTTATGAAATCTCGTTATAAATGTATAGATACATTTAACACAGATGCACATTTTAAAAATGACTTGCATATTCTAGTAGACTTTGATTTATTATTTTGTTTAATCGTTTCAGAAAATTTACAAGAATAATTAATTTATTATTAACATGAAATTTTGCTAGTTTTCAAATAAACTCAATTGATGTAAAAATAAAAGTGATGAAAAGAGCAGGATTAGTTTAATCACTTGAATTCCCAAATGGGTTATATTTTCATTCAATTCAGGATTAATTTCATTGGCATATTAATTCATATCATGTACAGTTAGGGAATTATTTATAATTCAGTTTCCACTGGAAAGGCATAAATATTCGGGCTTGCAAAGTAACTGTGACACTCAGGACTGAGACTTTGTAACCTCTAGTTTTGTTCACTTATAACAAAACATGCCCTGTTTATAAGGTCAAAAATCTAACAGCTCAGCTATTTGCAACTATGCTTTGACATCATGATTCTTTCATTGGGTTTCCAGTCTCATAATAAATTTTTAACCAGGAAGAAACTCTTCTTGCTACTGAGCTGACAGCAGAACTCTCAACCTCCAGAGAGGAGTGAGGCTTGAAGATGCCTTCTAGGAAGTACTTCACACCTGTAATTCGTAATGCTGCTCTCCGTTGGCTGCTTATAGGATTTAGTTCCTTATGGCAAAAGTTAGAAGAATCTATCTAAAGGCTTCTCCTCTTTCCTAAATCTCCTTTCCAAGATGCACTGCTTTCCACTGGCAGTAGGAGTTGAATGTGTAAATGAGAACCTGTGCTTTTCCACACCAGTTTAACCAGGTCAGCCTCAGCAGTGTGGAAGCATCACTGTCAGCCTGACATATGCTTGAGCTGCCAGTAACATTTGAAGATGTACAGCAGCTATGTGTTCTTTCTTTTTTTCATTCTAATGAGCTCTTCACACTAATTCAACAGATTGTTCCTCCTCCATGGTTTCACAGTGCTTATGTTGATTAGCAAATAAATCAAAGAAAACAGTTTAAATGTGCCTGACAAGGCTTCTTCTCTGACTGTACTAATATTTAGCTTTTCTTTGTCAATATTTATGGCCTTGCCAAATGTGATGAAATGTCACAAAAGGTATATAATGATAGTGTAACTTAGTGTGATGTACATTGTAATGGACACCATGATATATGAAAAACATTTAATCTGAATCATCAAAAAATTGTTATAAGACTGCTTCTCCTTTTATTTTACTGTTTTTATCTAGTTTGAAATGGTTTATTTTATCAGTACTGTAGATTTCATGTAATTGAAGTACTTTAGACCAATAACATTTAACTATAGATTATAAAGGCCTAATTTATTTGTCACAGCTTGGTGAGTGCTGAACAAGTGTATTTCTTAACTGGTGTACCGGTCTGAAACGTGTGTTGGGGAATTTGTATTCTGACAAGAAAAACCGGAAACCTTCTTCTTTGCTGTATCCTCATCTCCCATTGATTTACTCTCACTTATCAGAGGGAAAATAAGTATCATAGGAGCTCAGTTATTTTCCCTGTGCAGAGAGGAAAAGAACAGAACTTTGTATTGATGTTTTGTTTAATACACTGAACGCTTTTCAGTAAATCTGCCAATAGAAGAAAGCATCATGCAGAAGCTGTTTAACTGCCTGAGATTCATAGTGAGCAGCATGTGGTGCAAGGTGCTCTCACTCGGCTTTTAAAGATGACAGGCAGAAATAAATTTTTCTGTGATGTAATCAATCGCCCCATCCCTACATGCAACCTACAGCCAAAGCACCGCATCAATTGTCAAGGTGAAACATTTTTCTCCACAAATAAATTGTAATTGATGGATGACACAGGCTGATGGAACCTGCCTTCAAAATGGTGATCAATTCATGTCACTGTTTGAATGGTTATAAGAAACCCAAAGAACAAGTCAATGTGGTTTTACATCAGTTGTATGAAAGTCAGTAGTCTCAACAGATTCATGTAAAAAACGTGTTGGATATATGCAGACGAGGGAATCATTGTTCTGATATCACTTCAGTTCCAATGGCGGACTGGAGCGTCATGCCTGCTTCCATCCTAACAGGATGTATTCTGGATCAGTGGATTGTCTGCATACAGATGGACCTTACATGGTTTTTGCGGGGCTTCAGAGCAGTTTTCAGGGGAGGTTTGACTCACCCCATGTGCACTATCCTCCTCCTCACTCTGCAGTTGACAAGAGAGTCATGCTGTTTGTTTTCCAGCTGTGTGTAATTCAACATCAGGAGCACTTATCTGTGTTCCACACATCTTACCTTGTATGGGAAGCCAAAGGGATAACCCCTCTTGTGTGGATCAGCTTGCAAAATGAAACGGGAGCTGAAATCAGGAGCATGTCAAATTTGAGTAAACAGAGCCTGAATGCTGGTAAACGAAGGGACACTAGGAGACATTTTCCAACTATGTAAAGTGTTGCAAATTTACAATGGATTCCCAACAGAACTATCCCGTATTTCAGAATTTTCAGAATTGTCTTTTTCAGAAACGGATGGAGGGAGATTAATATTTATTACTCATAAGTCAATAAAGGAGTAGACTACATGCTCATGATGTGGCTGTTGACTTTTATAGAAGTTACTGGAGTTCTGTGGGGGTGATGGAAATAAATTTGAGTTTTCCAAAAAATTACTCACAGAACAAATTAATGTTTCAATGCGTCTGCTCCAAGAGACCGAAGGTGTTCAAAATGCATGTAAATTAAGAAACATGTGTCAAGTTTAAAAGGATAAAGTCACTGCAGAGTAACTGCAAATGTAGTTTTGGCCAATGCCAAATTTCCTCTTATCAAACTTGGAAATTCTATAGTGTTGTCAGACAGCAATTTATTGGGTCTATAGACTCGCTTTTATCAGATAATCTGAAAAGGCCTCATAATTAATTTTTGCCTTGCTGAAAATAACCTCTCAGCGCTAAATACTGGATCATATTAAATTTACAAGTACAGAGGACTTTTATTTGGACTTGCAATCAAATGATAGCAATTTACAGAGAGGCTGACATTTACAGCTGCTTAGCTTTATGCCCAGTTTTATTAGGCGACCACTGCATGAGTTTGAATTGTATTAGATTGAAACTGTGAAGACTTATGTCCAAGACACATGACTGACTTTGTAGTGTTCCCACATGATAGGGTTTCCTTTTTTTTAGCTTTGTTAGCACTTGGCTCTACTATTGACAATGCCTTCAGGAATTTGTTTTTATTTGTTTGTATGTGTGTGTCAGGTGCAGTGGCCTTGCTAACTGGCAGGGAACAACCAACAGAAATTATTTTAGGAAAAATATCAGTGCGTTTCCTTATGACTGCCGGTCCGTGCTTGCTTCTCTAAATAGTGAGACTGCCCTATTGTTGACAGCATGTGCATGTGTAAGACATGCTGATGGATTACAGGACAAACCCTGACAAACCACAGCAGCCAATAGCTTTGAAGCGTTCCTGTATGTATAGAAAACTGGACAGTTCCTGTCTCTCATGCATGGACAGCACCACTCACAGCTGTTCATCAATCATGTACTTCATCCCTCTCTGTCCACTCCTCTATTTGAATCTGTCTGTCTTTTTTCCTGTCATGTATCTTTTATCTAGCCTTTTCCTCACCTTTCCTTCAACTCAAATTTGTGAAGCCCTTGACTTTTAGTCCTTTGTAGTTTGTTTTCTGAGAGAAGACATGGAAATATCATTTGGAAAACACATACACAGAGAAAACCAATAAAAGGGAGATGATTGGCACTTGAGGATTTGAAGGGACCACTTTTTGGCCTCGTAACGCATAGATAAATGGGAACTTGTCAGACCTGTTGACTATAAATCTAACATTACAAACTAATTTGTGCAGAGTGGCAGAAAGATTGTGAGCTGTCAGTTCACTGATATCAAAGGTTACTATACTATGTAAAACGTAAACAAAAACTATTTGCAATGATTGACGAGTCTTAGAAACCAATGTTTGACATTGCATAGGAATCGTATAAAGTGAAGAAAGAGGCTTTAAAAAACATTTTTATTCCATTGGAAATATGAGCTTGTATTTAATTAGAATGTAGAAATACATCTCACTAAAGTTTGGATGGCAGCAACCAAAGGTTGGAAGTAAAAATGAATCACTGGAGGACCATCATGCAGCTAATCATGTCAACTGGCAACATTTCATTCACACGGCTCTGTATAAAAAAGACTACTTCAGAGAAGAGAATTTAACTGGAAACAACATTAATCTTGGATCGTATGGAGGTGTGTTTGTGCTTCTGGAGCATGTAATGTACACATCTGGTCAGGTTTATTCAGGTTTAAGAGAAACATGTGCCCAACAGGATGTGCCTTTTTCAGGGAATAGCTTTCAGTAACTTTTCAGTAGAATTACTTCATAGGCCCCTTCTTCTAAAGGTCCAGCAGCTGTTTCCAGAAGTAATCAGAATGTTATAAGAGGACAAGGGCACATCACATGGTGGTAAAATATGCATGAATATAATGTTTTTTATTAGGTTTTCAAGTCATTGGAGTACATTTAAATTCATGCCATACAAAACCATTTTTTCTGGATTCAGTTTTAACAAAATGGCTTAATTTTTACTAGAAAATGAAAACGAGACAAAATGCTTCTATAATTATTCAATCATCAGTATGGCTTGTTTTGCTTTTAGATAAGAGTCCCTCCAGCACACTGGAGATCCAATATCAACAGTCACAGCACTGGTTCAAATTGATGTTTACTACAGGTACTTAAGATCCATAGCAATCTTTGAAATGGATTCACCAACTTTTTATTTATTAACCTAAAATAGGAAAAGTTTAAATATTAAGGGGGGCGGGACCTAGACAGTGTAGCATTTGGGTTGTGAATTTGGCACACACACAGCCTTCTTTGTGAATTCCCAAATAGCCATGACTCTGACAGCTCTGGTGCCTTCATTTTGTCAGATCCTCATATTGTTTGAGAAAACTTGCTCAGCTGAAATTCAGAAGTTATTTCCCAAAGGCTTTGGACTACAGTAGCCAACTCAGGTGCCAAAAGTTAATGCTTGTGGGGCCAACCATAATTTTTATTGAGGCACAATATGCATTCAACTATAATACATGTCTGGTTTTGATTATTCGGTCTGCAGGGCGGAGGTTTGTGAGTTTCTGTACATCAAATGCATTTTGACAATAAAAGTAGCTTCAGACAGGCCATTTATTAGTAAATATGACATGTAATGTGAATGCTTTAGTCAGGTCGTCTTTGCTAGTAAACAATATCGTTCTTCAGATAAGGGTTCCGTTCATACTTCTATGCTTTGAATTAATTCCTCACTGGCTACCTCTTTTGAATAAATTGGAAGGCATTTAAAGGGTAGACACGCATCCACAAGTAAATTTTGTTTTGTGGCATTTAAAGTTTAGATGAATAGTTTAAGAGAATGTTGTTATCTTGTGTGCAAAACAGAAACATGTTCATGTTGATGACAGATCTGATGGAGGGTTTAATCAGCAAATCAGGCCTTTTTGGCTATTCGGCTGCATGTAGTATATCCACACTCTGCTCTGCATTTCAAATTTACCACATACCGAATGTAGAGGACTGGTTACAATAACAGCAGTACGGTTAGAAATTTATTTTTCATTTATTTTGATTTTTCTACTGTTCCAGTAACATGACATCTGACAATACCTGGTATTGTGATAGGAAACTGTATCTGTTTGTCATCAGATCGATTGGTTCCAGCAGGGCTCCAAAAGAGGTATTACAGACACCGTCTCTATATTTAAGAGTAGGCTTAAGACTTTCCTTTATGATAGAGCTTATAGTTAGAGTAAGTCCACCCCTGGTTGTGCTGCTATAGGCCTAGACTGCCGGGGGATGCATCATGATGCACCGAGCTCCCCTTTCCTTTCTCTCTCTCCCTCCCGGTGCAACCTCATTCCATTAACAATGTTACTAACTGGACTCTCTCCCTTCCCCGTAGTCGTGTGCTTTCTCGTCCCCCTTCTCTCTTCTCTCTCTTCCTAACACTTTCTGCAGATATTCCTGGCTCTGGAGCTGTGGGGTCTGGATCTGTGGTTGGGAGTCTCCTCCTATCACTTCCTGCAGGTGTTCCTAGAGCTGTGGAGTCTGGATCTGTGGTTGGGAGTTTCCTGCTGCCCCCATGTTCCTGCTCATCATTAGCATTAATATCATTGCCATTTTTAATCTATTCTACGTGTTGCTGTGTTGGCTGCCCCTCTCTGCTCCTTCTGTCCTTCTCTCGCCCTCTCTCTCTCTCTTGCTCTCTCTTTCCCCTCACCCCCAACCGGCCGAGGCAGATGGCTGCCCACCCTGAGCCATGGTTCTGCTCAAGGTTTCTGCCTGTTAAAAGGAAGTTTTTCCTTGCCTGTGTCGCCTAGTGCTTGCTCATGGTGGGAATTGTTGGGTTTCTGTAGTTAACTTCAGAGTAGGGTCTGACCTGCTCTGTTTGGAAAGCGCTGTGAGACAACTGTTGTTGTGATGTGGCGCTATATAAATAAAATTGAATTTAATTGAATTGAACATTGAGGTGGTAAAGTAGTGCAGGAAATGCTAAAGATTGATTCTTTCAGTCTGGAAAATATTGTCCCAAGGCTTATGCAGTCAGAAAGGCACTGCAGTCATATTTTGTATAGACTATCATGTTTCCCCAATAATTTTGTGTCATGAAATTGTTCAGGTATTGTGTTGAAGGTCTTAATTGTTGATTGAATTAAATATCAAGTGAAATTTTAATTTTCAGCATTTTTTCCTCAAAGCAGAACACATGAGATAAGTAACACAAATGTAAAAAAAAAAAGTCTAATTTTGCAATCAATGGGTCGTTTGTGTGCCAGCCAATTCATTAAGTTTCAAATGTAATCTAATTCATGCAAAGCTTTGGTCAGCTAAAAATCAAATTTTTGGTTTAATGCTTCTGCAAAAATCCATTTGAGTCAAGCTGTTGGAGACAGTTTTTGTCGTCAACCTTTCTTTTCAGTGGTGACAAATCAAAATATACCCAGATAACTTATCTGAAAAAGAGGGTGACCTTTTTGTCCAGACTGTGTCTATTTCTGGAAGATTTCTTCACTGAAGTGGTATTTAAGTGTGCCTGTGATTAAGCTTTCTTAGTTTCTTTGTGAAAAAGTGCTGTCATTTTCGTGTTTATTATTTTTTTTCTGTATCCACTTCAGTCTCACCTGCTCCTCCTTAAGTTTCTGATTTCTAAGGATGACTTCATACAGCTCTCAGGGAGGTAGCAGCTTTGTTGAACATCTTCTATCCAGCTGTGGATGAATAGTACAGTGATGGCTTAGGAATTTTTCAAGTCTGTGACAAAGTTTCAACACTTACAACGCAGCCTGCCTATGGTTGCTCTACGTGCTGGTTTACAGGAGCTCTTGAATGGTAAATACAAGTCTATTTATAGGAATGCAGAAGAAGTCCCTGCACTCTGCCTGTGAGGGGCTGTGAGGTATAGTTTCTGTTGAAAACATGTCATGAATTCTATGAGAAGACAGATAGGCAGTGGAATAAGTCATTTATGAACTGCAGGCAGCAGTTCCTTTCGAGGTTGGCAGCTTGGAAGAAGACTACTTCAGATTTTCTCATTTGCTGCAAGCTATGGTGGTTCAGATCTTTTCTCCCTACGGAGTTCATGTTCTTGTAGCCAACCATTTAAAGTCCCCAGGTCATTGATGTTGGATTAGTTTTGGGGCAACTGTCCTTTACCTCATCCATAATATATCAAACATTCTCCTGGCATTATATGAGGCACTGTGGAACAGACTGTCCTGATTCTCTTTAGTCATTCCCATCAGGTTAGGTCTGCTGCTGCCGCCACCTGCTTTCCCTTTCATTCTGCGTAGGCAAACTCACGACTTTTCAGTTTCTGGTGTCGCATTACTGTCCAATTATAACTCATCTGCTGTGAATGAAATAATTTCCTGTTCATCCTATTTATGCATTATGTATACCTTCAGCCATTTTCTGACTGACTACGGAGGGAAGAATTCATGGAAAAAGGGAGGTTACAGGGGACCCAACTATCACTACATCATAGTTTCGAAAGTCCTCTGCAGAGATGGAAGAACCTACTGAGAGCCCTCCATCAATCAAGCCTTAAAGTCTGAACCACCAGACAGTGGCCTCTCTGAGTAATGGGCACATGACAGCCAGCTGCTTGCGAAACAGAATTTAAAGGTGTCTGCAAGGACTCGGAATAGTTTTCTCTGATCTGATGTGTAGAAAAAAATCCAGGGGCCAAACTCAAATAAAAATGTCTTGTGAAAGGCACATTAGGTTGATTTGAATTGTCCCCCCATACCCCATTTTTATTGTCCAAAATACAGTTGTTTATGTTGTCTTGAAAGAAGGCCAGCCATTCCTCTACAGAAACCATAATATTGTAACAGTGAAATTCAATGTAAAAAAGACAAAGCCAGTGTTTGTAGTAATGTATCATCCATAGACTTTCTGATGACCCAATTGGGTAAGGTACTGATTCTTTCTTTTCTGACCAAAGCAACGGGCTTTCTGTGAGGGAGAAGTCTCTTAGAGTGCAGAGATTGCATAGACAGTTCACCTGTCAGCATATTCACAAACTTAAGCACTCAAGCACAACAGTGCTGTCTATTTCTGACTGTCATGTGACCCAGCCTTGACTTAAACCTCAAATAACATCTTTGGAGTGGCCATATTTCTTTCATCTGTCATTTCAGAATATGGTCAAACTGAGAGATGGTAACGCATAATAGAAACTGCTAGTCAACAATATTAGGTGTGGCTCATACTTTCCAAATGCTAAACCCAACCATAAGAATCAACTCAAATGTCTACAGCTAAAGTAGTGCAGAGGGAAGTACTAAAGAGCTATGATTAGTATACAGAAGTCATTTTTGACACAACTGCAGTAAGTACTGTGAGATGATTTCAGTTACCAGCTAAACATTTAGCCTGGTGTTATTTAGTGTTTCTGGATATACATTAAGTGGGCAGCAATTAATACATTTTTATTACAGGTTTTATGGTTTCAGATATTAATTATAATTTGTGACGGGTTGAATCTGATAGTATTCTAGTTCATCTAAGTTCCTGTACAGGAAGGAAAAACTATGGAGGGTTGTCAAAAATTTGTTCTTGGATATTAGCAAAACATATAAATAAAATAAATGAATGACACCAGACAGGGGTGTAGCAGCGATGTCTGAGATGCAGCTCATTACACATTATAAGTTAAAAACCAGGAGAGCCTTTAACCATGGAGCACTGTCCCTGCCTAAGCAACAACAAATACTGGTGATGACTGTATAATGATGTTTTTAAGTAGAGCCCCCTGCCTGCACAAAGTGATATTTTCTCCAGGTGGAGCGTTCAGCCCCTCAGCTCAAGTGTGACTTCACTCATGCTGGGCCATGATCACCAGCTGCGATGTGGAAAAACTGTTTATTTTTAGTGTACGTCTGTGCTTAAACAAGTTTAGAAATCACAAATGACTGATTTTCGGCTGAGGACCGAATTCTGTTTTAGGAAGCCACCATGAGCAAAAGAAGATGAGAGATAAACAAATAAGGAGTCCGCTAGGACTGTTCTGCCCTGAACATGCATGTTGTCATGGTAACAGCCCAAAAAAAAGTTGGGCTGACATCATGATGGAGGTTGATATAGTTGTGCAAATACACATCCAATGAGTGCTGTGTGGTAGGCCTGATAAACGTGAATAGAAAATGATGAGTGAATCTTTGCCTTTCATTCCTTAATGCCCGTCTCGGCTCCATGTCGCAGTCTGAGCTTGAGCCGCTCTCCTCCTTTCTCTGCGTGCTCTTCTGTTGCATTGAATCCTCCCCGTCTGGCTGTCTGCGTGTGGCTCCATCTCTGTTTTGGCTCTTCAACTTCCCTCTTATGTGAGCTGCAGTGCTTTGATTGAAGCTGAAATCTTGCTAACACACAATGGCAGAGATACGGCACACTTTCAGATACGCACGCAGTCAACAATACACACTTGAAAGCTCTGGTGTGTTAAAAAACAAAACTGCACCAGTAGCACGTCTTTGACATGTGGCTTTTCATAGACCATAGTCTGAACTTGCGCTATGGACAAGTTTTAGCCTCTAATGAGATGTATCCCCACACGTAGGCCAACAGTATAAACTCACTTTCCGTAACACTCCCTGTGTAGTATTTCTTATGGCGTGTTACCCATAATCACTTGCATCAACACCAGGTGTCAGTTTGATGTGGCATCAAAAGCTGTTAATAGACACTGATTCAAGAGAAGAAAAAGGGGAATGCTCTGTGCTGCTGGGTATCTTTTGAGGCTTCCATTAAAAATTGAATTTGTCAGTGGGCAGCATTGATTTTTCTACTTAATTGATGTGTGCATTGTTAATCCATTGCTTGCAGTTGCCCATGGCTAATCCATGTACAACTCTGCTGCTGATGTTTAATGAAGCAGTTGAATCTGGAGGAGGAGAATAAAGGCAGATAGTTTCTCCTTTCCAGTTTCTTGTCATTTAGCCATGTTCATCAATGGACAACACGCTGCATGCCAAAAGCGTGGTGCCTGCACCCCGGAGCTTTATGTGATCATCACATCAGTAAACTCAGAGGATCTGTATGGTTGCATTACACATTATCTGCCAACAGCATCTCCATGAGGGCATGCACTGAACTCTAGGATGGAATGTTTTATTGCTCTGCAAGCCCTTGGCTGCAGGTTCTCAGACAGGTGGATAATTGTCCCTAAAAGCAATCTTTGAAATGTGAGGGATGGAAAGGTAATGGATATGGAAGTGCACCTGCCAGGCCAGTGAATGAAAACCCTCATACTGAACAAGATGTTTGATGTCTAGTTACATCCTTACACACATCTGTGTTGAATATTCTGAAAGGTCTGTGCTGCAGTATGCTGCACTCATAATTTAGAAAATATGCTTATCAACATAGTTAATACAATCTAAATAATAGATAAATAAATAGATACATATTTAAAATAGAAAATGAAATAAATCAACATGCTAATGAAGTGAATTAAGTTGACCTATCGAAACATAACAATGATCTTAAATCGAACTTAAATGAATAAATAGTTGTCTTCATTACTGAGACAATGGGTGATATTCTGTAGATTTTCTTTAATTGGAAAGGGTTTTCTCTCAATTTGGACTTGACCTTAAGAAGTAATCTAAGTGCTAAATTTTGAAGAAAGAAAGAAAAATCCTGCAGAGATTGTTAGATTTATGTCTCACTCTGTCTTTCCCCTAAAAGCCAAACACGTTGATTTAAAAAGGATTAATTTAGTTTGTGCAATAAAGAAAACAATGGTAAGATTTTCTACACCATTGATGAAAATGTTGAACTTGTGACTTTATAAAAACCTTTTTGTGATTCTTTTTAAGACTGGCTGTTGGAAAAATGTTCCTGTGTGACACAAAGGCATCAACATATCGAAGGTTGTGATATATGAGAAACAAAATTACTTGTGAATAAGATTTTTGCATCAGACCCATGTTTTTACTCTTTCTGCATGACGCAGTTTCGAGGAAAGAATCAGGAAGTAGCGAGTGTTGGTCATTTTCACTCTTATTTAACGTTAATTTCTTGTCCATGAATATTTAATCCCTTTAAATGAGGCCTACTTAATTTCTCCCCTTTTGCAATGTAATTTGCTTATTTTGAGATGATTTTGGGAATTAATTAAAAAGAAGCAATCTCTTTAAAAATGTTGGAAATGCCTGTATTCTGGCCATAAAATTGCCATCAGTTCTCACTCACAGAAGCCAGGCACAAATTCATCCAAATACCACTTACAGTGCATCTACTTTGTGTAGGAAAACCACATCCTCTAATCTGAATGTGAGACAAGGACAGTGGCGGCGAATTAATGAGATCTTATTCATCTAAAGTTCCTGTTGGCAAAGAATGAATAGGAACATATACAGATATAAGATGTATAAGATCTTTATGTATGTAGAGAACACTTGAGACTTATTCAAATTTGAAAGTGGTCTGGTATGAAAATCAAACCCAGTAAGTCTAGAGGCATCTCAATAAGTAGAGTGGAATTAAGTGATAGAAAGTTTGTAGTAGATGAATATCCAGTAAGACTTGAATGGTGGAGAAGAAAGGTGTTGCTGGGGGACTGGATAGAATAGATAAGTAAATATAGAAATAATATAGCAATTTAAATGAATCGGGGCTTCTGGAAAATTTGAAGCTGTGATTCAATTATCTGCTGCAGAAAAAATGAGTATTTAGCTCTTACATTAGGAAGTGGCTGGTGTTCCTAGATGTTTAGGTTTAAGATGTCTATGCGTGAGACTGTATGGGAGAAGCAGTTCCCAGTATTTCGCCTAGTAGAGGAGTTTTAAATACTCTGAGGTTAGGACAGAGCTCTTGTTAGGTGGAAGTAAAGATGTGGTTGGTCGCAGTTCCAATCCCAACCATGGGGAGGAAATGGAATCCAAGAATAGCAGCTCAGGAGGCAGAAACATCAAGAAGCTTAGCAGCAGATACTGAGGATAAGGGAAGGTAGATTTATTTATGAGGGTGGTAGATTGGCAACTTAATTTGTTCAGGAGGGGGGAGAAAGTTAAAAAGACAATAATGAGGAAGGGCAGCTCAGATGATGCTTGTGATTTATAGATACAAGTGGATTGAGGAGGGAAGCTTGTTGTTCCCCAGGAAATAGGCTCTACAAGTCCAAGGACGGATATAGTTTTAGGGTCTTGGAGGAGAAAACAAGTCTGGTTTATAGAGCTGAGTGTTCATTTGGAGGAATTAGAAGGAATGAAAAAACATAGGTATGTAGAGTTAGTCGCAGAGGCAAAGAGGATGGAATATTAGGATTTAGGCAGTGGAATTAGGATGTAGAGGATTTGTTGCAAAGTCTGCCGTCTCATTGTTGAGGGAATTGGTTGTAAGTGGACAGAGTGTAAGGAAAATGGTGAAGGACATGTCAGATGAGGCAGTAAGGTCCAGTCAGTGGATTTGGATTAGAAGAAGCAGTAGTAGCTGGGGGCCTTGCAGGGGGAGCACTTAGAGCACACAGACCTGACAAAGAAGGGGAAGATATCCAGGGAGATGAAGTGTATGTGTTTGGAAGGAATGGCCTTGTGAACCCCTTGTGGCCATCTTAGGTGAGTTGGCCTGTGTGTTCTTGTATTTGCTGGCATTCTAACTGGCTATGGGACTATTTAGTATTTATAGCAGGCATTTAGTTGACTTTGGTTGGTGCTTAGGCGAACTGTCTACCGTTTGGATGAGTTTGCTGAATCTGGTAGTGTAACCTCCTGCAGTCTCTCTAATTTCATTCCCCCTTACACAAACCAGAGTTTGAACCCCCACCCCTGCTTTTACTGGTGCAGTTGTGAAGCTGGGGTATGTGATCTTGGTGGTAGAAGACATTAGTTTTGGTGTGGAGAGCAGTGATGGCTGGCATTAGGGGAGTGACTCTGGGATGCCAGTGATCACCGTCCAGCCCACTGGAGGTGTCCTTAGCCCAACTAGAAGAAACACTGATGAAAGGAGACCTCAATGGCATGTTGGTCAGCACTGCTCTCTGGTCTAAATAGGGATCATAGCTGAATTTAGGGAATTATTCCTTGAGTCTGGTCCATTTGTTTGTAAAACAGGTTTGTGATTTTCTGATCAATATAAGTTTTCTAATTATGGAACTGATTTATTACATGAATTATTTTACATATTATATATACATAGCAGTGGCTGAAGTGTTTGTAATTGATAATTTGTTTATCTTCTCGCAAAGAGCAACCTTTTTTTATAGAGGACAGTCTTTTTCTGCAGATAATGTTCTTTTCAGACTCGGAGGTGCTGCGTGCTTTCATCATTTCTTCTTCATTCTCTGGTGTAAAATTATGTTTTTTTTACTGTGACTGTTTGATCTACCATTAAGTATTGTTTGGTTCATGGCTCTTTTGCATTCTTATGATTTTGCTGTATAATTTCATCTGTTTGAAATCTGAGGTAGCTCAATGTGGAAAAGCAGCACAAAATAGGCAGTATTAGTGGGTGGATGGCTCAGATTGTTGCAGTACTGATCCCTACACACATCCCTCTGTTTCAGGCTATGCACTGCATCTTCCTGGTCTATTCTCTCTTTATTCATGTGGGGGGGATTACTGTGAAGCAAGCAGCAAAGGGATTACTGAACAGCAGCAAAGGGATTAGAGGGGAAAGTTGCACCTCAAACACGGCAGCAGACCCCTGTGGCCCATATAAGAAACTCATGTACGGGTTAGAAAGTTGACTCTCTATAGCTGCTGTTACAGGACTCTACTGAAGATTCACAGGACTATTTTAGAAAGAGCTTGACATGCAGAGTTGACGAGTTTCCCCTGTTATGCTCCTGTGAGAGTTTGCTGTTCTTTTGGACTGTGGTACAGCATACAAAGGGGCAGGCTAAATGAAAGTCAGAAAGAGGACTTGAACCTATTCATTTATGGACTGGAGATTGTTAGAGATCCAAATGAAAAATGTAATATAAAACCTCAACATCACATTAGAGGCAAATGCTGTATTTTCATTTTTCAGTACTGTACTGAGACCCCATCAAAGCAGGCATTTGACCTTTTTTGAGGAGCAACGGAGCTCTAGAAATGTCAGTTTTATTTAGAAGTAGTCACACATTAAAAGTAAAACTGAGAAGCTGGTCAGTGAGTACCATTCTGGATGGGAACTTTTATTACAGCTATATAATCTGAGCCTCCAACTGTTACGTTTAGGTGTTATGTGAGTTATTGTGACTTCGTGGCAGATTGTGTCACTCAAACTGCAGAAAGGGAGTATTTCACCACCAGTGGTACTTTATAGAAATGGTTGAATAAGTCTTCATGTCAGCTTCTTGTGGAGAGCAGTTAAAGACAAGGTGAGGAGCTGTAGAAGGGCTAAAGCGAAGGGTGAGAGATAGGCCACAATCTGGAGAAGAATGAGGTTAATTATCAAAGGTTGTTTGCAGTGCTCATTGGTGAATTGTGTTTCTATATGATGGGGGCTCTCAGAACTGGACTAAAATGGCACTGTTAATGTTTGCATATCTAATTCCCCTAAAACAAGCTTTTCAGCTAATGATTGTTTTTAATGCACACTCTGGGTCTCCTGAGCTATCTTTGCTGGAAAAAGCAAATTTGGGCTCTGGTTAAAGGGCAGTTTGAAGACCTTAGATGACCAAATAATTCTTAAAATATACATGTATCCCTCCAATGCTATTTTTGCATTGAAATACTTAGTTAAACCATTAATCTTTACAAGTTTCTGCTTAGTTTTTGTCATTTACGCCAATGTCTCAAATTAAGTTTTGTAGTTGATTAAAAAAAAACATTTGCTTGAGTACGCTCCTCTCAGCTGTGCTTCAGATTTGCCTCTGAAACTCTTCTCTGAAGATAACATTTTCATTACAAGCATAACCTCCAGAGGCTTTTCGAGGATCACATACATGCTCAAGTCCTGTTGAGCGCGGCAGTCCCATATCCTATGAAACTGTATGTTAGGTTCCGAATGTGAGCGATGTGTGTGCAGACTGAGACTGATGGGCGAACCAGAAAGCTACACTTGTGCCTTTGCTGGTTGATCCAGAGCTCAAGTCTTTAATGCCTGAAAGAATTAAACATTAGATCACAATAAGCCATAAAATCTCTTTTGTAAAGAATCTTCCTTCTATTACTAGCAGGTGATACTATAGATACCCCTCCACACACCGGCTGTGACGTGGACATAATCTTAGTCTGTTGAAGTCGAAAACCACCAGCAAGGAAACTGACACTTTTCATTTACTTTAGACTTATGAATCATACAAAGTTGATAAAACAGGTCTATGGAGGAATCAGGGCAGTATGTAGAGACATGACTTATGCCAAATAAAATGTGGCCGATGTTTAAAGCTACTCTGTGAATTCCATGGTGGGCAGAAGAAACAAGTTTTGATGACTTTCATAAAAATGACTGTATAATTCAAATATTAAATTGACAGGATTCTTTAGAGTTGTTCCCCTTGTCACTTGGCAAAGCTTAGGGCCTTATTTAGATATCTAAATTCCTATATGAACCCCTGCAGTTAGTGTCCGCATCTTCAGTTTATTAATCATCCTCTTGGTACTGTGGTTGCAGTGGTACTCCTTTTTTCCTCTTCTAAAACTAGTAAACTAACCTTAAATTTTACATATTTGTTGTTGTAGACTTAAAGTAATGATTATCAGAAATGGATGAATATTGAGCACAACCAAAGCATTGCTTTTAAAACAGACCGCTGGAGGTCTCATTTAGAAAAGAATTATGACTTTTGTAACTGTGTCAGTGTTCAATGTAAAGCAAATTGTACACTTTCAATTGTAATTTAGCAATGATTGAAGTACATTAAAGTTCCCTTTAAAGTTTTCATATGCAAAAAGAAACCAACCGAAGCGGTCAAAGCTGCTCTGGTGGGTTGAGGGCTCATCAAGTGGTTTAACTTCTGGCTTTCAGATGAATTTTTGCTGCATAAAGCAAATCAACACAAGTGCAGTGCAGATTTGTAGAGGTGGGGCATGTCTCATATTTATTTCCCTGCTGTAGTACAACAGATTGTATCTGAGACTGAGCAAAGCTTAAAAAAAGGCAGCCTGTAAGATATTAGCAGACATTTGGAGACAGTTTTGATTCGGAGGAGTATAATAGAATTTTGAAATCACAGTCCCAGTTTTCATATACCTTTATGATAAGACGATATCGGTTCAAGAGAAATAATTGAGGATATATACATTAAAGATTCTGCTGTGTTTACCCCATTTTATTCAATTTTCCACAGACACAAATACATTGTTATAAACATTGCTGTTAGTCTCTGTTTGCTAAAAATCAGAAACACCAAGGAAACTGACACTGATGCCTGAATTTGATGTCACTATCTTGTGTGTGCAAATGCATATGATGGAAGGGGAAAGAGGGATGAAAGCATTCTTAAATGGAGGTCAGATAAGTGAGGACATTACATTATTGTGCAACAGCTTGTCTAATCTCATTCATAAAAGCTCAGTAATTCCTCTATCTCCTTTCAAATACAGACTAAATGACAGAGACAATGAGACAGTTATAATTAACCACAGCGTTGTGCTCAGTATTGATGGCAAGCTCTAAAGGGCATATGTTTTAAAAGTTAATAGAGCAAAAAATGTTGGAAACTGTTCAGTTGAGTACATATATCAAATTTTCCTTTCTTGTCAGTAGATTCTGTTGAGGGAGCCTAGATATTTTGGGGAAAATAATTTCTTGGCGTCTCATTTCTGGCTTGCTCCTCCAGAATCAGAGAATTACAAGCTAAAACTGTCCTACTGCAGCAGTTAGGGTAGTAAAACATTCAGGCGCACCGTTTAAATGCTTTCAGAAACACTGATAATTTAGTGCCTGACCATAACAGAACAGGTTCACTGTTACACTTGGTTTTGGATGGTTTTGCCACAGAGACAATGCAAGACTACTTTGTGGCACTTGTTCTTTCTGGCAAGAGCCATCAGGATTGTACACTGTAAATGTGAATATTTATTCTGTTTGAATGTTTAATCAGGACGTATGCTGAGGATGGGCTTAGTTTGTTTTAATACTTACATTTACGCTAAAACACATATTAGGAATATAGAGATGAATTCTGGTACTTGGGATTCTCCAGTGCTTCTTATTAATCTGGCTAATTTCACATAATTTGACAGAAAATTAATTAATCAGAGCCTCAGAAATAACAAAAAGTTAACATATTATGCTACCCTGCAATTCAATTTACACCTAGCAGTAAAAATCCCCACAGAAACCATTTACCATATCCTCAATCTGGTTGTGAAACAACTTTCTCAACATCAAATGAAACAGATAAAGCCTGACTAGCTTCACCCAAGGATTTTCAAGACAATATTAAGAACCATCTGCATGGATCAAAAGTTAACCTTGTGCTATTGCTGTGATTTCAAAACTTGAGATATTTCAGGTGGGTATGCGTCTTCTGACCCCAGCTCACAACATCTGTATTTACTTTATCAAAGAACATTTCTTCAAATGTAGGCAGTGATTAACATTCCCAGAATGCACCTAGCTTTACAGAAGTAAGCATGATAGATGGTGGTAGTGGGTGGGCAATAAAGTCTGTCTTTTTAGTCAGAATCCCGTAAACTGCAACAACAATGTACAGTAATCAGTTTGATTGGCTCATTTATGGATATCTTATGAGGTGACATCAAGAGCACTGACATGATACTCGTTTCCTTGCAGATGGTAAACTCTTAGTGTTACACATGGTTAGTTCATTGTAGTACATCACATTTAAGACTTGTAGTGGAATGATTCTTCATTTAAATATGTAAACTCCTACAACATTAAATTTCCACTATTAGATGGAAAATAGTAAAGGTACCATTCTAGAGCTACAAAAGAAAATGAAATGTAACTATTAGACACTTCTATATTACTTCAGACCCATCAGGTCTTTACATCCATCAGGTGTCAGATATGCATAGAGCTTCATCATGTGTCTGTGGTGGAACTAAAGAAAACATGGACAAACTGGGGGCAATGGGGAAACATGTGCTTTCACCATCATTTCAATGCCAGTTCCTCCAGCACTCAACATTTTCAGAATTGGATTGCCTCCTGCTCGCTCCCTCTCCAACTACTCCTCAATTTCCAGTATCAGGTCGTCTCCCTCCAAAGAGGTGTCAGCTGTGACATGTACAGCCTTAACGGTGCCAGCCACAGGGGAGTTGACTACAGTCTCCATCTTCATGGCCGAAAGGACACACAGCGGCTGTCCTTTCTCCACCTGTCAATGAGGATGGTACATAGAGTTAAAAACGCATACAAAGAGAAATGCGATTCCACCATTTTGTTACTCAAAAGTTCTCACATACGTATAAAAGTAGATTACCACTTTATTTTTCAAGATTTGTATTGAATAAGTAAATCTTGAGTACATTTTCTCTGTCACAAATCATTTAATCCACAAATGGATGAAAAACATGATGTCTTGGTGCAGATGAGAGCTGTGCCACATTTCCACCTCCTGGTGTATCTTATGTGACAGAACGTGCCCCTCTTTACAGAGGTAAAGACGGGCACGTTCTTCTGGTGTACTTTCAGTCTTTGTAATTGAAATATGTTGTTTCTGTTTATTGAGAAATTTTAAAAAGCTACAATAATTATCATTTTTTTATTTTACAGTAAGGGGGGTACAGATGATTAAACTTTTTTTTTTTTTTACAGTTTAATAAAATAAAAATAAACGTTTTTGTATTAAAAGCAGCACTGCAGGTCTCCCCTTCTCTATCTCTGCCCCCTTTCCTGTCAAGCTACTGTCATTAAAGGCCACTAGAGCCAACAAAATCTTTAAAAAAAACAAAAAAAAAGCAGCACTGCAGATAGTTGCTTATGAAGTGGTCCACTTTCCAAACACAGCACTGCATACATGTCGTTCTTATTTTTTACCATAAAAAAATATTCACCCTAACAACTGTTCTGATGTAGAGGCAGAAAACTTCAGTACAAACTAGTGAATGTGTATCGTCAGTATTACTCCGATACCATAGTCCCTGATTTCAGGATAATGTTTCATGATACTTTGGCATAAAAATAACCGCCTTTGTACTGATGCAACAAGAAGCACATCACAAGTGTCAATCTCAGAAACTCCCATTTAGAATTAAGTTTAAAAAAAGACGTGCTCTGACTGGTTTGAGAAACTGCTTGATTGCAAAATATTGGACGAAAAATCTTTAACAGTAAACTGACCTTGGATCCTGCTTCAACTTTAACCTCCAAGACTTTTCCAGGCATGGGTGCACCCACTTGACCCTTGATGGACTTCTGAGCTTTTGGATGAAACTTCATTTCCTGGATAAAGGGAAAGAAAAAAGTGTGTGCAATTGTCAGCAGAATATCTCTTAGATTGCAACCTGGATGTTTATTCCAATGACATCCTCTCCTTATTTACCCTTTCTCAGTTTGTACCCTTTTATTAATACCTTCCTATATAGAGATAACTGTTATACAATGATCCCATTTACCTCCACACACCCCATCAACTATCCCCACTCTACATTATACCCCTTCCTCCATGTATTTTGTGTACCTTCATGGCAACGGTGTCTTTGACCAGTACAGATCTCAGCTGCCCATTCAGCTCAAAAAAGACTTCTCTCTGGCCAGCTTTGTTCAGGTCGCCCAGTGCCAGGGCCTTGATGTGGAGGGTCTTCCCTCTCTCCAGCTCCACCTGATGGAGGATACATCATAGATATAGTGGGGGTGTAGATGTTATGGGAGAGGTGGTGTAAAGAAAGAGAAGTGCGATCATGTTAAAGATCTGGAATTAAAATCCAGCAATCAGTTCGGCTCAGGGAGTAAAGGCAGAGAGAGGCAGAAAGTAAAGTCAGTGGAGTAAGACACACATTTCCTCTTATTTTCATATGCACGGCAGATATGTTTTACAGCCGTAACAACTATAAATGTAGAAGCATCACAAATGTAGTTGCTGTTTTCTCCCTTTTAAATCAATGTCACTAAATCTAATCTCATCTTTAATAAAATCCTGCAACACACACCAATTTTGTTGGACTTCAGCTTTGGCAAAGTACAAAAAAGGAGCTTCCAACTTTGACTTAAGGCTAGTTATTAACATCTCCTTCAACAAAACATTTAAATGTGACTTTGTTCAGATAAGTGCAAATAAAAGCTTAATAAAGGATTTATAAAATTTTAGGCTTTAAATTCCCAAATTGTTTCCTAGTTTGCATCTACAAAATAGGCTTTTCAAACCCGGTGAAGTAAATCTGCCTGGAAAATACATTGTTGACAAAAAGAAACAATGAATTTTTAGGACATGAGCATATTTATTAAATATAAGTAGTCACAGATATAAAGCAAACATCTGCATACAGGGCATTTAGCTTCAATCTGGCAGTCGAACTGCTTGGATGGAACAACCCCCACATGAGCATTTTGTGGGGTTCTACTTTATTTTCAGTGACTGCTGCAAGGTTTGATTTTGTTGGCTAATTTATTTCACAGTGTCACAAAGTGGAATTACAACTACAAACTAGAATAATTTGAGGTTTAATTTTCACACTCAACTATTCAATTTTCAGCCTATAATTTAGGAAGAGGTGTGCTCCATCGATTGCATCTAATTTTTATTAGACTTCAATTCAGCATTAAAGATAAGAACTGCCAGATTTGTTCCAATCCCGTTTTTTTCAATCACCTCTCCAACACACGAATGCATCTATAGCTTGTGCGTGTTGACTGTAGACAGGCTTTAGCCAGACACAATCTGTCATCAAATAATGGATAAGTGGTGCAGACAGGATGACAATTACAGATAAACAGGTGAGGAGAAAGAGTCCCAGTAAAGGGGTCTTATAAGTTTACAGTTTCCCTGTCTTTATTAAAGCTGCAAACCTTCACTAGCTACATGTAGTTAGGGCCTTCTTAGATTAAAAACATTACTTAATGTCTTTTGTAAAACCAAGCAGACCCTTTCCTTTCAGGTCTGCTCACGGCTACTTCTGACTGGCAGGTCAACATGGCTACTGTACTTTTTCATTTATCTCATGTTTCTCATATTATATATTCTCTAACTCTAACCCTAACCCTAACTCCCCCCCCTCCACACCCACCCACCCACCTCTTCCCATTTTTCCCCAACTCTCTCCGACTTCTGTGCAAATCCTCCTGTGTGTCACCATTTTCCACCTCTTAGTGTTATTTTGCATCCCCTTTCTGAGCCAGCTCTGAACGGCCATTATCTGTTCCTCTCATCCGCTTATTTCAGTTTCTCTTTTATCTAACTCCCAACTTCCCATCTCTATCCTGTTTTTATTCACCTATTTTCATCGACCCCTCCACTCTGAGCTTCACTGTTCCCCACACTGCTATCGCAGGCTGCTGGGTCTAAATTGATATTCCAAACTAAGTCTCAGTGCAGAGACAAAAATACACCCTGCCGCAGCTATTCATTGATCTCCATTTTAGTCTGACTCTTTCTCTTCTTGCTTTTACTGTATTTCCTGTAGTGCTCATCTGGCATTAGACACCTTCTCTGCATGCTTTTACTTCTCTTGCACTTAGTCTTTACCCCCCCCAGTTCCATTTTTGCACATAGAATTTCTGTCCAGGTTTGCCGCTTTGCTTGGTACAAAAAACAAAAGGTTGTGTGGTTTTGACATGATACTCGCACAAAGTAGTTCCCACTAAGGATACAGGTAATGCCTTAGACTCTTCATGATGAGTAAATCTTAATTTTATAACCGTGCACTGCATGTTTCGGTGCCAAGCCTGATTAAAGTGACAACGGTTCTGTTCCATCCCTGAACAGAAAAAGAACTGTTTCCCTTAAATCAAAATCTTTGTTTCTCTGCGATTACTCAAGCCCCATTGCAGTCTAAATTATATAAAAAAATGGAAAGATTGAAGTTATGCAAAGTTGCTTCAAAAACATAAAATAACTTATTTTAAAAAATGGAACACTCTGTATAACAACCTCTTGAGATCGTCACAAAGTATGTTTCCCCGCAACGTTGAAGCTCTGAAGCTGGGTGCAGACAGCTGGGAAGGGGAAGAGAGAGAACTTGAGGCTATAACTGCCAAAGGCTACTCTCAACTCTCCTCAGTGGCTCTGATTTCATGTGACATAACATATGAAGTAATGCCACTGCAGCATAATCATAAGTAGCCCTCTTTAATAAAAGATAGATTTTAGAGGAAAACTAAAATAAATGACCATTTCCAACTTTTAATTGACTAAATACTGGTTGATGATGGACACAGAATCAGATGGCAATACCGCCACCCAAAAAATTGGAGTCCAACCAAAATAATTTGATCACATTGATTTTTGCTAAATTTGTTTGAATAAAAACAATAATTCATATATAAGGTCAGTACTATCAGCTCATCTGTTAAAGCTTTCATATACAATAAGGTCTCCTTCCTATAGTTTTGCTTACCAAAATATCATGTGTGTTGCTATCCATTATTACACTTGTGATAGCATCTATTTTGCTTTATGCATATTCCATATCTCAGCAATGCATCTGTGAGGCTCTCATCTAGATGGCCCTCACATGCTGCATGCATCTATCAAAGCAGGACCCTCAAGCACGGAGTACCAATCTAATCCATTCATCTGCTTATCCACTCAGCTATAATAATATGGACTGAAACAACCTTCCCATTACGCTTAGCATCTGATAAGACTTAATTTGTGACTTGCATCACCTGTGATGGAATAATGTGATTATGTGTTGGCGTCTGCACATTAGTAGAAGCAAACCGTGCATATATGACTTCTTGTATGTTCAAAACTGTCTATCAATCATGATATATAACCAGAGAGGTCATCAACAGGGACCAAATACATGCAGGTCAAATTTCTTCCTTCAGCTGTTTGTGTTTTGGGTGAATGTAAGCAACGGACAGAACCATTGCCTGTTTGTAGTGTAGGAGTACATTGCTTGTGTGTACATCTCAATATTGTACAGTAGTTATCATGTCCCTAAACTGGTTTAGCTTCATTTAAACCGAGCCAGGTTTGTCAGAATCTGTAAAAAAATCAAATAATCTGGAATGATCATCTTCAGATCAAATTGAGAAACAATGAAGTTGTGTCCTCCCACCTCATGCATGACCAGATGCATCTGTCAGGCTTGCTGTTAATTATTGCTTGATAGGTCTCTCAGAGGATTTGTAACCAGATTGAAATGAACTGCCAAACAATACTATATGATTACTGAAAGCTTTTATACCCAATTCCCAAAACATCAGCAACAGCGGGAGTTAGGGGTCTTTCAATCATGGAGTGGAGCTCTCAAAAGGATTTGGTGTTTAAATCTGATTTATCTCCTTTCCTCTGGACTTTTCTGTGCTTTAACACAACCTCCTGAAGTGCTACAAAAGATACAACACGGCAAAAGCTGCCATGCTCAATCATCAAAATAATGTTCCTGTTAAGGGTACCTTATAATTACCAAGACAACATGGCACCCACCTACACTGCGTGTCTGTACATTTCACCTGCATGAAACCATCAAGTCTCATGTGAAAATCTTTCTCTTGAATTAAAAATATTCAGGCCTCTGTGCAGCTTTGATGTACATGTCAATAATATACAAGCTATCAAATATATAGGAACCATGAGAGCTGGAGACCCTGATGCCTTATGTATTATATATCCTAAATGCTGAAATATATTGCCGTTTAAAACATTCACTGACTTTACCAAGGTTGACTTATATAAATAACGTTACATTTAAATTTAATTTACTTGCATAATGTTTACAATTAAATATGAATTTGTAAGATCTGATGGTAGAAGCTGCTGAAGTATCTCATTGCTGATTTCCATTTGCATTTCCCTATTCTGGTGTTTTAAAATGTTCTGTCGTCAGTTTAGTCGTTTCTGTACACCAAAAATAAAATCAAACTATGAATTCTCTGTGGCATTGTACTGTATATTATACTTCACCTTCATCTGAAAAATAACACTTCAGTTTGAGCTGTCCCAAAAGTTGCAGGTAGCTGTCAGAAGAATCTCCTTGGAATTCACTTCTGATTCTAGATTTGAACACTTAAGTCTGACTTCTGCTCATAAAACCTTCCTCCTCATTATTCTGAAATGCCCCCTGTTAAATTGCACTTGCTGGATAAGAACTGGATATTCAAACTTGATCGCTCTTGGTCTAAAGAATCCTCCAGTCAATGCACCATCTCAAGATATTTATGACTTCTGTGGACTAGTTGATATTAAAGATTGTTCCTGCTGTTGTACATGTTGGGTTTGGTGCATTTTGCTTTGCATGACTTTTGTTTTACACATAATTTTAAAATGCACTTCAAGTGCAGTTTTAGACTTTTATAAACTTTAGATTTTTTCATCTGCAAACTACCTTAGTACTTGAGTTAGGAGTTTTACTATTCATGGTCAGTATTTGGCAATTTAACAAATATATATTTCTAAGAAAAATGTCAGGCGTACAGAATGGGTTGAAAATTGTATTTGAAATGTTCTCAGAAAGTCTGGAGAGCCTTGCCCTAAATGGTGCAAAAACAAAGCATGAAACTGACCACTTGGAACCATAATATTTAAAGAAATGTAGGCCTTTTGACAAGACTTTTGAAAAACTGTGTTTTTAAATGCAAAAGAATAAACAGACTTTAAGTAAACAACTATAAATAAAGTTGTGTACCTCAAACTCCTCAGCAATCTTTGGTCCATCCAGGAAGAGCCTGGTGTTGAGACAATCCACAGGGCCAAAGTTAGCTGGAGACAGAGAGAAATCAAACAACATGTCAATGTGCACTGTTGCATAAACATTTAGACTGCAATATGGGAAATTACTAACAAGAGTCACAAATCCTGGAAAATGAGATTGTGAATGACATCTAATATAAAAAAGGGGCCAAAAATTCAAACCAGAAAAGTAAATAATGATGACTTGTTAAGACTTGTGTCAAGCAGTGAGAATAAACAACTGTAGGCTAATTAAACCTCCTCAGCAAAGGGCACTACTCCTTTACAGCTATCAACATCCAGCTTCTTTAAAGCAGCAGCTCAAGGTAATCCAGGCAGTCGAGTGTTATGGCAGCTGCTTCAAACGAGTCAGTCAAATCTAGCAAATCACTCTTTGCTGGAAAGCACTGCTCCCCTTTAAAACTGAAGTTTTCAAGATGGACCGAATTCTCCTTTTACTAACCCTGAACTTCCAAACTCAATGCCATTGAGATTTAAGATTATCGGATAGGGATTGTTGGTTAGTAGAACAAAAAAACTAAAACAACCCCCACACACAAATATACTCAATGCAAGATGTGAATAATTCCAAATTTCACATAAACCAACATGTTTCCCCTTTTTTTCCCCAATGTTTACAAGTGTATGTTAAAAAGTTCACCAGCTCACCAGTGAACTCCTTGAACTCCTGGAACACCTTGGGGTACATGGCTGCTGACATCACATCCTCGGGAGTAATTTCATCACCATGTGAAGCTCGGAGCCCTTCCTCTAGGGCTTTAAAGTCCATCGGTGGCAGAGAAGCACCAGGACGACCCTCAATACGTGCTAGGGACTTCAGCACCTTGGATGATAACATGGTGATAGTGAGACATAAAGGAACCCGTTTACTATGAACATTCAAAGAGGTGGTATCTTTATGAGGCCTTTCTGCTTGTATAAATCCTATAAACAGCAAAGCAAGAAGTTTGAATAAAGTAAGGATTGAAGGAGATGTAAGAAAGAAATACAAGGCATAAAGATAGTAAAGTGATTGAAGTGTTTCCTTGAATGTACTGAAGGTGAATCAGAGTTTGAAAATGTTTTCTACTCAAGTTAGGTGATCACCAGTCAATCATCCACCAACTATTGTGTAATAATAATGCAAAATCCCTGTATTTTTTCTCCAAAAAGTAATAAAATACAATGGATGAATTAATTAATACAATGAATGGGGGAAAAAAGAGTGAAGGCCATTGCAAGAGTAACATAACTTATGCCTGCCGACCGCACAGTTGTTTGCATTTCAAGTCCAAAAAATTGTTTTGCAAAGAATAATTCATGTTTTAATAATACTATCCATAGAGGGTACTCGGATCAGACACAGAAGGCTGTGGGAATACAAAGTATTTGCAGGCTCAGACAAATAATCTCCATATAATTAACCTATTTATTTTGTGCTTCTTAAAATGTTTGGAAACATGCAAACAGAAGCTTTTAACAAACCCACACAACTGTGTGTGTGTGTGTACTGAGACTTTTTAAAATATGTATTGCTAATAATCGCCTTAAGCTCACACAGTTTGGTTAATTGTGTGTAAGTGGCACTGTATGCATGTACTTAAAGACCAAGTCAAATGCCTCCAACGTAGCAACATAGTGTATATGCATGGGAGCTGTGTGTGTATCATGTACTGTAACACACACACCAAACAGTGTGTGCTTCATCATATCTGTGAGTGCATGGGTGTATGTCTTGGAGAGATATGCAGACAAAAGACCTGGTGCAAAGCCATTAGTCACAGAGCTAACAGTTCAAAGATAGCTGACTCATTTGTGTGTTAGAGAGACACTTCAAAGATGGCAGACTCACTGGAGTCCCTGCTCATTACCGGTCTCCTCTGAGGATGTCTTGCACCTAAACTGCTTGATTGTTGAAGTGTGAAACTCTGTTGGATTGTGGCACAGTGTCAGCATTAACAAATTCTTCCCTACAAGATTTGTTGCTCTTTGCTCTCACTTTTATTGAAACACCTCGACAATAGATTCCAACTATTTCCCCCCTATTAATGACTTCAGCTGTCCTTTCTCCAAGTGTGATGATATTAAGAATCTGCTGCATTTTTTTTAAACAAAAGAAAGACTCTTCTCCCCCACTGCCTTAGTATTTCTGCCTTGAATCTGACCTTGTTTCTCTGTGTTGTCCATCATCTATCCACCCACAGCACACAGGAGCTAAGTGTAGCAGAGCCTAGATGAGGAAACAACTCCATGCTGTGCCGTTGTCACACAGGTGAAATCCTCATCAAATCCATCTGTTGCATGGTGCACTGTTATGAGCTTTGCTTGTCAAGTTGCACATTATACAGAGCTAATTTGACGATTGGCAATACTGGCTCATTGCCTACCTGTGCATTCTCTGGTATACTTGCAAGATAGATAAAGCATCTGCTAAATGAGTAAATGTAAATAATAAATACAAAATAAAAAAACAGATTGAAGGCCTAACATTGTAGATTCAAATACAGAAAGCTAAATACAACTTGTGGAATTCAAACATAAATCTGCTTGAGGGTTGAGCTGTAGCAACAGACTAACAGACATTATCTGTACAATATGTCCAACTCCATTGTCACGGCCACTGCCCTATTCTGTGAGGGGATGGACTTCCTCTCTGTTCATGACGCCTGACTACAGCTCCCAAGGTTCCTGCAGTAACGAGCTGATGCCATCCACCTGCGAGGTCGCCATTCCACCGATCAGGAGGGGCCACCCGACAGATTTAAGGAGACGGGAGTCAAGAACCCGTGGAGCATATTGTTACGGCCCTGCTCCCATGCCTGTGTGTACTCCTTTGGAGGATATTTTTTTGGAACTGTGCTGTGGCACTTGAATCTAATTTGAACTGTTTTGAATAATTCTAGTTTGGTTTTGTGTGTTTTTTTTTGTACTGCCTTGGATCCTTTGGTTTAAGTGCAGTTGGCTTGTGTTCTGTCTTGTTACTATTTTGGGGATTTGACTGCTGTCTTTATGTTCATTGGCTCAATCTTTCCTTTAGTTAATAAATAACTATTTGCCATCACCAAGATCATCTGGTTTGTATTACATCCCTTTTCCTTCAAGGAGCTGGTTGTAACACCACGAAAACCACAGATTATAAATTTATGGGTTGCAAAGCAGTGAAAAATATATTAATATACACCATAGTAGTTTGCAAAGTTGCACTTTAGTGGGAGAGCTATAGAGAGGAATTAAAAGGACAGCCTGACTAATTCAGTAAAAAAATGGTCTGCAATTTATGTATGTTTATTAATGGAAGCTCCATACTGGATGGACTGTTTAAAATAATGTATGGTCAATCAAAAACATGACAAGTACAAGGGCAAAAGAGAACAGTGGATTATATGACTGTATTTAGATGATGTTCTGCGATTGTAAAAAAAAAAAAAAAAAAAATTTAAAATCAATAAGAAAACCAATGCTTTTAACATTAAATCTATTCCCACTCTAATTTAATTGTAATGACTCCTGTACCACATTCTTTTCTAAATGTTATCGACTAAGGTTTGGCTGTCAGTACCAAAACTGGGGGGGGGGGGGGTTCCCCCTGTATGTGAAGATTAATTATAAATATTTGATCTTGTTATCTCCCAGAATAAGGAGGCAGGGGGAGAATTGAGAAGGTTGGCCGGATGACAGGAGTTGGTGTCGTGGAGGCAAACAAAGAGGGAAGCAATGAAAGGGGGAAAGAAACTTGATGAGAACACAAATAAATTGATGGGCAGGTTTCTTATGCAAGTTAGCAATGAACCATGTGGGAAGCTAAATATAAAAATGAATATTACAGAGCAGATAATGAATAAAATAAGTCAATGGGCAGAAAAAAATGAATAAATTATTTCAGTTTCTGCAGAAACACGGCAAGAAATGCACTGAGTATATGGAGAATGTCGTCAGCCACATGGAGTGACAAAAAGGCTGACCTTTAAAAAGAGCAGGTACTCTCGCACCCCAGACATTTCTCTATTCTGGCTAGTGTATACGAGTGTGTGCGCACGCACATGTGCGGGGAAGATGATCTTATTACGTCTCATGAAGAAAAAACAAAAAAAACTACTTTTTTTGTAAATATCAAGGCAGCCAATCCTGTCATCCAGTTATAGAACAGTTTGACACCGACACTATTGATCATGTCCATAAATATGTCTCAGGAAGTCTTAAGTTGTGGGATCCTGATTTGCAATAGTGTCAATGTTGTTCGTTACTGCTCTGAGAAACAAAAAGTAAATGAGGGTAATAAAAAAAAGACCAATAACAATTTTCTTTAATATCCAGCTTGGTACAAAAGGATGTCAAAGGCTTTGAAGAAAAATGCCAATTTGTCTGCATACGTGAAAGTACCATTATACGGACTTCTGTGTTTATGGTTAGTTACATATAAGGTACACATTTGTAAGGGTTGTTTATCGTGCTATTATTTAGGAAATAATGCAGGTTGAGTTAAAAAATGGAAAGATGGAAACATTAAAGTACCTTAGATCTGAACGGCTCGGGAAACCCTCCATGTGGTATTCCGATGTATCCCTGCAAGAACTCTACCACTGACAGGGGGAAGGATAGCTCATCTGCCCTCTCCTCCACCTCTGCTCTGGTCAGGTTGTTCTGCACCATAAACTGAGCCAGGTCACCCACGATCTTAGAAGATGGAGTCACCTGAAAAGGAAAGCAGAGTTAGAACCAAGTATTTGTTAGTGGGTGTACTACACCTTTGACAGAGGAGAGCAGCAAGTTTTAATCTGCTTTAGCCACCAGTGAAGTTATTCCATTTTCCCTTCAGGATGAGAATAACATGGGCTAGAATCTCAGGACAGAAAATACCCAATTTCGTCAGGCCAAGAAGGACTGCATTATTCATCTCTGTTGAAGAACCTGACATTTTAATCTGACTAGCATAAGCATTTTACAGAAAAAAAAAAACAGGAACGTATTGAAGATAATGCCAGTTTCAACAACGCAAGACATTTATCTTGCTTTCTGCAAGCTGTCTGAGTTGCATGGAGGGTGGCACAATTTGGTGGGAACAGGTCAACTCTCTTTTTTAAAGATAAATGAAGATGCTGTCCACAAAGACTTAGGACCGAGTGGCCCGGCCAGAGATTTTAGATGTTTAGCTTTTGAAATTCGTTGCAATGGACCAAACTAAACATGGCTGCTCCGGGGAGCGATGAGTGCACGACACATTCACTTTTATTGTATTTTTTCTTTAATTTTTTAAGAATCTTTTTTAATTATATCATTATAGCAATAGCTATAGTGTAGTCTATAGTGTAGTATAGTGTAGTCTTGACTGTAAAGTGGACACTGATACAAATAATTATCGGACAAATGACTCTTCCATTGTCATGACTGAAAACTGTATCATTTTTGGCTACCTTATTGTAATTGAACCAAGAAAAGAAAAGCATGAGGTATAATCTTTGTTAAAATTCAATTCAGAGGTATTACATACAGTAATAAACACCAAAGACGGAGGGAGAAGATGAAAATAAATAAAAGCAGTTTTACATGCAACATTTGCCAGCGTCAGGTTCATGTTTAAAACCAGCTCTGATGAGCTCTGAAACTAAGCTGTGACAGCAGACGGAATGGGGAGAACAAAAGGCCGACCCACACCCTACTACAAGCATGTTTTTCTTTCCAGAGAGACACATGAAACACAGATATTAGGGGGCTTGTAGGGAACAATACAAGAAAGCCTCCAGCTGGTTGAGACAAGAGTGTGCTTTAAGGTTACACATCTCTGCCACTTCAGTTCAATTTGACTAGGTCTTAAAAACAGGACGTAAATGGTAGATGTCCTCTAAAAAGTTATTGTTTAAAGGCCAGCTGTTGAAGTTTCTGGAGAGACCAATAAATTTGCCTAGTTACAAGACAAAACCCACATGTTAGTCTGCCTCCTTCTGGCCAATTCTTCGCTAAATTGTTATAGCACTTTTAAACGCATATCTTGTTATACTTCACCTATATAAATCATTCCTCTTTCATCAAATTTCATCAAGCCAAAATGTTGACATCAACAGTCCACTTAGTCAGGTTCCGTGCCCTCCAGCCCAGCCGTCGACTAATTATTTTTCTTGGATCTACAGTGTCATCAACAGTGTGAAAACATTTGGTGAATCATCCTCCTCCAACTGTCTTTGGGTACAAATAAAGGAAAATAAATCATTACCTGTGTCTGAGCTATATGCAGTATGTGAGCTTTTTATATTTTAGAGGTTTGGTCAATAATATATATTTTATAAAAGCAACTTGTGTTTTTACGTAGTGGGACTGATTGTCATAATTTTATGAAGAAAAAATAAAATAAAAATACAATCAGGCATAAACTTGATGATAAACTGATCTGATGAATATTGGAAGGATAAGAGAAGGAAAGTCATAAGTATCTATATTTGAACCCAAATAAATAAAACTATTTATCCGTAATTAAATCACACATGGGGAAACTTAATCTTTGTTCCTGTATCCAATTGCAGGAAAATAACTTTTATGAGCCAAAGCACATGTAAAGTTGCAGGACTATTTGGGAAAAGACAAGGAATTCCTGCTTGAAGAGCAACTCATCGTACATGTGGGAGTTCATCATACATGTGAGTGCAGCCCAACTGGCCGCACATTTTTCTCCAACGCTGACACTTCAGCCAGTGAGTGTACATCTCTCTCGCTTTCATTAATATACAACTCCCATTAAGTGGACATGCATTACTCCACCCTCCTGGCAGCAGATGTCTGGCACGACTGAAAGTGTGAGAAAATGTAGTTTGTGTCTGAAAGTATTGCAGTGATCGTGCTTGGATGCCTTTGTGCTCCGTTTCTGTGTACTTTGCCCAAATTTGCTTTGAAAAGCAACTCTATCCAAACCTAGACTCCCCTAATGGGTAAAGGATTATATAATCTGAGAACAGAGTGTGCATCTGTGTCAGTGTTCGAAAGGGAGGGCAAATATAACTCACACACACACACACCATGTAAGCCAAGAGCAGAGTGAAGAATGGTACCTGTCAAAGGAAGAGGAGACAGGAGAGAGAAGTGATAACAAGAGGCTTAGAGATAGAGGAGGAGGAGGGGGGGATGATAGAAAGATCTGAGATGTATGAAGGAAGTCTAATCAAAATGAGAGAGGGTGGGAGGGAGTAATGAAGGAGGGGATGAAACTAAATGAAAATGGAGGGGGAGAGATGGCAGTGAGGGTGACAAAGGCTTTGGCAAGAAGAGTAGAGGGAGAAATCAAGGGATGGACAGATAAAACTAGGAAAAAAGAAAAAAGCAGAGAGGCCAGAGCTGTGGACATCTGCAGCCCAACGGGCAATCCAAGATGTGCTTCACCACCAAATGTAAGAGTCTGCGCTCTGAGAGGAGGTGAGTGAAAACATGGCTACAATGGGAAAAGCTAAGTGACAGAGAGAGGGGAAGGGCACAGACTAAAAAATGACAGTTTATATTGACAAGATGGTGTTGTAACTCATTTAGCCAAGTGAGGATAAGGAAGAGCTGACAAAAAAAGCTGACAGCTAAAGTCAACACCAAATGATCAGAGAAGCTTTCCCATTATTTACCCAATTTCAGCGTATTCCTTAGCCACATTGGAGATGCCATGAATTAAACAGCACCTGTCGGCTTTAGATACATGTAGCCTTTAATTGATTTGTCTATTTTAGCACAAGTGCCTTTAAACTAAAGTGTTGCTGAGTAGCTTTACAAGTTATTGAAGCAGGAAAAGTTTTTTTTCTTATTTTCACTTTGCCATCTTAAGCTACGTTGGCACTACATGAGAGAGCTTATTATAAACACAGACAGCTGAAGAGAAAGTATACAGTCATGGCCAAAAGTTTGGAGAATGATTCAGATGTTAATATTTACAAAGTCTACTGCTTCAGTTTTTATAACAGCAATTTGTATATACTCTGATGACTCCCCTTTCCCATAGTTTGGGACATCTGGAAAACGGCTTGTTCGGAGAAGACGAGGTGAGCGCTACCACCAGTCTTGTCTCATGCCAAGTGTAAAGCATCCTGAAACCATTCATGTGTGGGGTTGCCTCTCAGTCAAGGGAGTCAGCTCTCTCACAGTTTTACCTAAAAACACAGCCATGAATAAAGAATGGAACCAGAATGTCCTCCGAGAGCAACTTCTCCCAACCGTCCAAATGCAGTTTGGTGATGAACAAGGCCTTTTCCAGCATGATGGAGCACCTTGCCATAAAGCAAAGGTGATATCTTACTGGCTCAGGGAACAAAACATAGAGATTTTGGGTCCATCGCCTGGAAACTCCCCATATCTTAATCCCATTGAAAACTTATGGTCAATCATCAAGAGACGGGTGAAAAAATGAAAACCTAGGAATTCTGACAAAATTCAAGCATTGATTGTATTTCTGTATTGATGACAAAATCTGACATACACACATGAAAACCAGAGGGCAGCAGATCATGTGAAAATATAATATTTGTGTCATTCTCAATACTTTTGGCCATGACTGTACATAAAAAGTTGTGCAAAAAATATTTTCATGTATAAGACCAATATATATATATATATATATTTTTTTTTTTTTTTTCTTTTTTTTAAATCATAACTTTCAAGGTCCCTACAGCTTGGTTTCTTTTATATTTTAGCACTGCTGTCTTTCCGAGTATATCCGTTCTTTTTAAATTCATTAAGAGATTGCAGCTGTGATGCAGCTCATGTGGAGAAGACCAAACCAAAAACAAAGGTTTGACATTTATGATAGCTGCATCTACATCCACACAAATGTGGTAACTGGTAATGTCACACAAGTTTATTTAGACAGCTCTGTAGTTTGAATTGAGTTTACTTTTGTATGGTTTGATTGCTTAAATTGTTTTTTTCGGAGTTACTGCAGCCGTTCCCGTCGTTTGGCTGAGTAACCAGCAGGTGGCCAAGGGGCAGCGCTGACCACCAGAATCGAGGGGGGTTTGGGTTCTGCTTTATTAGTTTCAGGTTTTTGTGTATACGCACACAAAGTCTCAATTTGTTACCAGTTATTTGACTAGTTGTGTTACTTCTACTAGTTGTGACCTCTTTTATGGACATATTTTTTTGCATCAACTGAACGTTCATCATTTTGGAGAATATTAGTTTTAAATTGATCATAGTATTCAATAAAAGCTTGAATGTAATACTAAATAGCATCTTTCTGATGATTCTCTTTACACTGTTCTACAAGTTGAACACTACAAGACATCACTATTTGTATTCTTTGAGTGCAGAGCTAAATTCAAATGGGTGAATACATATTCAAAACATTAATCTAGTGTTGGACAATCAATGCTCCCTAGGCTAAAAATTGATTATTTTAAAAATTTCTAAAATGCACATCTATCATTCTGTTAGCTGCCCCGTCTTTTCCCTGCATGCATTATGTCAAACATCCACCGTCTCTAAAAATCTGCAGTACCTGACAAATTTATGATGGCTAAAAGACCATCAACACAGATGTGATTTGACAATAAAGTTTCTCAGCATACTGATCAAAGCTGCACTTTAAGTAGCAATTCTTTCAATTCCAGGTGCTTCAATGTGCTATATAATAAGTTTATGATAGTTTGTCAGGGTCCACACACACTTTGTCCCCCTTCCATATCTATCTATCTATCTATCTATCTATCTATCTATCTATCTATCTAT
>CAJRST010014446.1:4702242-4729009 GCA_907169785.1 Menidia menidia
TATCTATCTATCTATCTATCTATCTATCTATCTATCTATCTATCTATATAAAAAGTCGTGAGAAACATATGTTGCTTCAGCTCTAAATTGGTTTAACAGTCAGGTCTGTCAGGTTGGATGTAGTGCATTCTGCAGAGATATCTGGATTTCTTAATCAAGCATCAAACACCAGCTGCCAGAAAATACAAATCAGTTAACCTACAACAGTAAAACAACCACTTTTGTGAAAATGATCCCATGATGACAATCTAAAATATTTTGGAAAAGTGTTTTTTCCCCCCCGTTTTATTTATTTATTTATTCATTTATTTATTTTTTAATGGGAGAGGTAACATTCTTGGAACCGAATATTGTTTGAGTACTGAGTCTTTCATACAAGCATCATCCTTTATTGCCAGTGCTTAAATGAAAATCTGTTTGAACATTTGTTTATCAGCACATTATCGGCACAATATGAGGTGCATCCCATTTATTTTTGAATCTGACAAGCAGGCGACTTTCCAGTTATCGACAAGCTGAGAGTTTGAAAGACACTGCTATTGTCAAGCAAACAGGACACAACAGAGAGCATAACAGGAACTCTGGGCACATTGAGTCATCATTGGCTTGTGCAGTGAAGCCCACAGAGTCTTAAATGAATTGATAGAGAACATGGGGAGAGAACAGGGTGGTCGGGAAGAAAACTGATTAGGAAAATAGAGATGGGGAAACAAAAATTAAGGAGATAGGACCAGAAGAAGAAAATTGAGACACAAAAAAGAGAATAAAAAAGGATGAAAAAAAGGAAGAGATGAGTAACCATGAATCAGTGTTGGAAACACCTATAATAACACTTACAAGACAGATTATTTCTGTAAAAATGAAAAAAGCAACAGAATGAGCAAATAAAAGAATGAAAAATAAAGTTGCTTAATAAAGAGAATGGATGTAGAGATGGCGAAGTGTGAACACATTGAGGTTAATCAAACACAAAAGGCATGAAGCAAATAAAGATAAAATACAGAAAAATGATTAAAACAAAAAGGCCTGTGGAAAGTTCTGAATGGAAACTGATAAACTGGACATTCCTACTCAGCACACTAAACACAATTAGGACTTGAGATCAATGTTTCCCCTTGGCTGTCAGAGTTCTCCAATCTAAATTATAAACCTCCCACTATTACTTAATGACCAAATATCTTCAATTAGAATGAACATATTACCACAAATTAATCATTTTCAGTCTTCAGTTCCAATAACACTAACATAAAACTAGTTTTTAACAATCAATTCTATGATCATGTGGTTTTACTGGGGAAAACAAAAAACTGAAATAATTAGGCAGAAGAGAGGCACCTTCAATATTTAATAAAATGGATTAAATAAGATCACAATCACAATAACTCATAGATAGAACTGGAACTAAATCCATGCACTAATACACAACTTTCCAACATTTTCTTTTCCCTCATTTCAATTAAGAAAACAATCTGTGGTAAAGCCATCACGGTCAATTCAACTGACGGCCTGGTGGAAAGTAAATAAAATCACAGAAACTCAACAGATGCCAATTTGTAGATTGTAGACTTTCAACTTCTCAAAAACTCTATCCAATTAATATCCATAAATCAAATCGAACATAAATGTATTAATAATATATTGCAAAATAACAAATTAAAGAAATAATTAAAAAACTAAACTTAAGTTTATATGTAACACAGATAACAATAGTAATTCCAATAGTCAAGTAGTAAAAATGTTTTTTCTCCAACTAATAGAAAATCTACATCTCATCCAGTATAAAACCATTCAGAGGTCTCACATCACTCAAAGCAACCTGTTAAATTGCGATAAGCAGACACGTGCACATACTGTAGTGCACCTCCATGCCACATGGACCTGCTCACCCGTTCACTCTTTTGGACAACACTAATTAACAAACTATAACCTGACACAGTATGTTAGAGGAAACTCTAGCAAAACCATTCAAAGGATTGTGCAACAGGACAGCTACACAGAAGGAAAGAAGGTCATATAAATTGTACAGCAGAAAGTACATTTTGACAGCAATGGCTGAACCTTACTCAATGTGGGATATTTTTTTGTCAGCTACGATAAAGGGAATTGCAGTAAATATCAGCTCTGCAAAAGGAGTAATATCAAATGAACGACAAAGTAAAATAAAACTACAAAGGAACCGATACAAGTGAAGCAGCCTTACTTTGTGAAATGTTTGTGGTTCCACAATAATTAAGACAATAATTTAATTGGTTTAGATATTCAAAATAATACCAAACCAATTTTAAGATTTTACTTGATTTGCAGGCCATTTTTTGCCTTTAAATCAAATATATAAAACTATTTTGCCATTTTGAAAATCTAATTAGGATTCTGGTTTCTGTAACTGCAGAAATGGTGATAAAGTCTCTGTTTTGCTTGCTGTCTTACCTTAATAAGGTCTCCAAGCAGTTTGTTGGCTTCAACATATGCTTTCTTCACCTCCTTGAACTTATTTCCAAGCCCCATACTGTGAGCCTGTAAGAAAAGATTTCCCTCATTTATCTATTTATGTCTGGTGGACAACTCTGGATTTTTGTTCTGATACCTTTTGCCCATGTTTGCTGTGAATATACCATACAACAACAAGGGGCACATTATGTGTATTTGATAAAATCAAAAAGAAAAAAAAAACATATTTACACACACAAACACACTTACATATATGTGTGTATATATGTTGGGTTTTTTTGTATGATAAATGTACCTGAAAGTGAAGGTTTGTGTACTGCCCGCCTGGTATCTCATTCTCATAGACATCAGCGTTGCCCGACTTCATGGTGGCAGTGCAGTCAAAAGGGGCGTACAGGCCTCTGGTTACCTCCCAATATTCACTGTAGTCAAACACCTTCTCCAGAGCAATGCCTATGACAAAACACAAAAATGGGTTTTTGTATACTCACTTTAATGTGACTGTGCAGAAATCGAATCTGCAAGGCAGTTTATGTTTGAAGAGCAAAAACAAAGCTTGGCACATTTGAGACATAATATAAATTCTGTATAAATTCAATAGTATCAGCCAACTGCCAACATCATTTTGTCGCTTCCCTTTGTGTTCCTTTAACTACTGGATTAGATGGTAGGGTTGACCTTTTTTGCTTTCAATTGCTCCTGCTAAAGCAAGCATAAAAAACATTCTGGATCTGTACATTTCTAATTGTACGAAGAAATAGTGTGATTGCAGAAATGACAAAAACACACTTGTGACAATTGTATAAGATAAAAGCATTTAAAAAGTGCCTTTAGAATTTCAACTATCGTTTTGGCACAGAAATGATGCCACTGTGAAATTAATTTGAAATTAATGTGCGAGTAGCGGCTGCTCAGAATTTAGCTGTCTGCCAAACCCGTCAGTAATTGGGTCCATTTCCCTCTCTGCTTGCAAACACCATTTTTGGCAGTTTCATTTGAGCTTCAACTGTGAAATTATAGCTTCAGTCTGCAGGGCAAAGGGATACCATGATCAGAGTGTCAAACAGCAGTCTGTTCGAAAAAAAGCTCAAACTTTTTCTTTTAGTACTTTAAAAAGATATTTAAAGAAAATGCATTTGTAGTGAACAATGCTCACATTACATCACATTATGCAAAGAATGTGTCATCTGAAAGTATTACAGGTAAAAAGATAATGGTTACAATAATGGGAAAGATGCTCAATTGAAATAAGGTCTTCTATGATCAATGCAGATAATATAAATGTATGTTTTTGTATTTTAAATACATAAATGCATGTTTAAAATATTTGTACTCCAAGATAAAAGTATGAAGAGAGATTAGATACGGTAAAGTGTTCTCTCTTTACACAGAAAAACAGTGTGGACTTAAAAGTGTGATGGAGAGAAAAAGCCCAGTGGGTGTCTTCACTCGCCCCTCTGTCAGAGCTCAGTGAAGGTTTTGTGGTTCGACTGCATATTTCCTGCCAAATGCAAGCTGTGAGCACTTTTTTTGTGCACTTGACTGCAACACATTTACTGCATTGTAACGGTGTCTATTAAAGCCATGCATGTTGCATGAGGTTAGGCAGTAAGTGTGGTCCAACACACACAAGGGCCACTGTATATGCTATCATCATTCAAATGCAATTGTGTGTGTGCATGTGTGAATATGCATGACATTTGAAATGCACAGGAGTGTGCGCACATTATGGCTTACTAAATAAATAAACTAACCACTAAAGACAGATGAATGAACCAAGAAAGCACTGCTTTTGCCATTTTATATAGGACAAATACACTCAGGGAGTGGAAACAGAGAATGGTAATTTAAAGAAGTGAAGCTGGGATTTTTTAAAAGTATTGTTAATTGCATTGTCACTGATTGAAGGGGAAACAAGAGTATGATGCACACACAGTTTGAAGGAAAAAAGTTCTAGAAAAATGAGTGTAGCGATAGAGGCAGACACTAGACAGTACTGATTACTGGTTCGAAGCAGAGATGGGAGGAGGGAGTATGGGGGTAGACGGATGGAGCAAACACACTAAGGTCAGGGAGGTATGGAAGTGTCCAAGGGACTGCTCTGCTTAATTACCAAAGTGGTGAGACAAGCAAATGGATTAAAGAGGGAAATGGCATTAACTGAGGCAAAGACGAGAGAAGAAAGAAGCACAAGGTGAGTTGTATCGAGCATAAGGATGAGACTATATGCATAATGCATATAGTAGTAGGGGTGACACTAGGATGAGGTTATAGTTATGCACACATGTATGAATATGAGAGACGTTGTGCATCTCAATTTAAGTCTCAATTGGTACAAATTGAAACACCATGAATAAACTGACAGAAGAAACTCTTGCACTTGAGTAATGACCTCATCTCTCACCCTCTCCCTGCTTTAACATGTACTGAATGCTCACAAATTGATATTGTGACACAAACTCTGGACTGTTTCTAAATGGCTTTTTCATGATGCAATACATCATATTTTCTACATCACCATGAATAATATTTATTCTGTCCAGAGCCTATACATGGACTCTTGCTTTCAGCTGTGGGTTAAATGTCTCAATGTGGAGAGCAGCATAGAAAACAAAAGGTTTCCCTCTAAAAAGATGGACATTAGTCAGAACTTTGCATTATTTTATAAAGTGGATTTATAGACTGGCACAAAAATGTCTTCCTCTTTCAATGCACAATTAGAATTTTTTGCAGAGATTATGAGCCTAGCTAAGAAACTCATTTGATTTCACAGACACACACAGGGACTTGATGATGTACTGTTATATTGTGCATGGAAACAAATAGAACATCGCTGCTGTGTTGGAGGTATCGAGCGAATATAGCAAAGTCTCTTTGATCAGTACATCCTTTGAAAATAGTTATGGAAAAAACATCAGCCCTGCCTTCAGTCATCAGTTTACAGGTCTTCATAAATTCTCCATCAGTATAGTGTCTTTAGGTCAATGCTACTGCACTAGCAAAAAGTTGCCATTCTCCACAGTTTTATCACTATTTTTTCTGCAAGAAACAAAACATGCATTTTCCCACCTGTAAACTTCACTTCTGTCAACTTTCAAACTTTATAGTTTTTTGCCACGATGTCTTCTATAGTCGCAACAAATGTTCAGTTTTACTCTTTGACTCTTAAGTTGGATTTTCTCTTTTTTGACAAAAAAAATCTATGCTGAAAGCATCTCTTTGCTGAAATGACCCATCAGATCTATTTATTGAGGCTGATTTTGTTTTCCCAAAAGCATTCCTTTACATAAGTGAGTAGCACACTCCAGATTTGTTTTAATCCCTTTAGCCTGTTTTATGTTAATTCAAATTTTAAACAGAAGTTTTACAACTGTCTGCTTTAATATATTTTCCCTTCTGCATTCCTTGCTGTGGGAGGTATATCCTGGTCAGTCATCGGCGGATATAGGATTTCAGCTTTTTCACAGCCCGTTAAAATTATATTGAGCTGAACACAATGGCCAACATTCACATGGGAATGAACCATAAATCCTTCCAACCAGCTCATTCCATGACCTCTTGACGACTCCAGAAGGTCTTAGATTTCTGAACCTCAATATTGGGAAAGGTTCCAAAATGTTTGTGTACCTATTATTATATATGTGTTCAAACTTAAAGTATATTTAGGTTTGAAAACAAACCTTGATGCAGGTGCTATATTTGTATGGATTTTCAACAATTTCAATTTTCATCATTTTTTGCCATACAAAAAACATGAAAAACAATGTGCTGACAAAGACAAGCACCCTGACAAAATGGAAACTAATGACAAGATCCTCATGAAGAAAGAAAAGGCATAATATTGAGCAATATTTACAATGAAAATAATAAATCTAGCAAAGAATGAGTAAAGAATTGTTGAGAAAATACTGATGTCAGACCAAAGTGATTCAGGATAAGTGTATGACATGCATGGAAAAAATTGTTGGCTTTGGTTGCTCACTATCCTAGTATCAACCAATAAGAGCATAGGGTTTACCTCCGACCACAAGCTTCCTGCTGTCCTGACAGGAATATACACAACCTACTCACTAGCAATACATTACTTAGATATTCAAGAGGGGGGCTAATTCATTTGGGAACCTGCAGACAACCATGGTTTTCCTCTTCTTTTCCCTTCCGTAGTAAAATGGAGACATAAATCACAATAATATGAAGCCACAGTTGGTGGCTGTCTCAAAGTATGTGGACAGCATGACATGACGGACTACTCCTTTGTGCTATTGTTGGTGCTTTAGCTTTTGAGCTTTGCTCTCCTGTAAACGGTATAAGAAACGGATGTAGTTGTAGAGGAGTCAAACCAAGTGTTGTAGATATGTTAGAGTTTAGTGCAATCATCAGTTGTGACTGTTTGTTCAATTCCCATAATTCCTCACTCTTATCAGAACCATATAGATGACAACAACGTGACATCGTAAATGAACTTGAATAGGTTGCTTACCAGTGTCAAGCTTGGTTCCCTTGGTGCAGGCAACGATGGCCCCCATGCTGGGCTGTGATGTCATCCCGGCCATCGAGTCAACCTACAGAGAAAATCAAACACTTTTTTGTCCAACATCTTCATTCATTACAACAGCGGAACACTTTAGTGAAGTCATAGCAATGTATGGTCATGGAGAGAGGGGGGGTCTTCTTCACTAGTCTGGAGGGCACATTACTCTAAAACATGCTCATGAAAGCATAATATAATGACTAGGGCCTGTCAAAATGCAACTTCCCTTTGACAGGAATAGTATGTTCTTCCATATACTTTTTTTGTTTTTCATGTTATATTCAACCATTGTAAATGTTTTAGTGATTGAGGCTGATATTTGATAGAGTTGGACAGTTAGTCGCGTTTTCTGTGCAGCTGCCAGAAACTGAACAGACCACCAGTCAAAACTGCAAATGCCCGCCAATTACTGAAATGTTTCAGTGTCTGTGCTGGCAGCTTGCATCGATAATCAGAGAAGGAAAAACTCCTAGCTCAACAACTGTTCTGTTTTAGTTTCTGTAACATTTCACAACTAAGGAGAAAAAAAAAACCTTCAGGAAAATAATGAACCAGCAGGTGGATTCGAGATAAGTCTTTCTTAAAAAAAATAAAAAAAGCATAGGGAAATGGTAATTGGTAGTATTCTTATGATTAATACTCACCGCAACATCTACTACATCAGCTCCAGCCTCAGCACAAGCCAGCATGGCTGCGACTCCGGCTCCAGCCGTGTCGTGGGTATGCACATGAATGGGCATGTCTGGGAAACGGTCCCTCAACGCACCAATCAGAAGCTTACTGGCCTCTGGCTTCAGCAGGCCGGCCATATCCTGTTGAGAGAAACAATGATTCACGTGGGCACCATTTTGGCACACTGTTGGTGCAACATGCTAACAGAGGCTAAGTCTTCCTTGATCATTCCTTTCCCCACTTATCTTCACCTTTCATGGCTTTCACCTGCCTGAGACACTCGTTTGGCATCTTCCTGATGTATTTCCTATTTGAATAGACGGTCTGATGCTCTCCAGCTCCTGGTCTCCCGGTCTCCTACATTTTGCTTAGTATACAGTCTGAGTATGCAGGGCACGGGATGAAACCCTCTGTGTATGCTGAAGAGCTCATAGCCAAGTTGTGTTAAGCCAAGTATATGATAGTGTCAGACTTTGTTCTTCTCATTCGTTCTACCCTTCCAAATCTGCCTCACTCTTTGCAGGTCTCCAACTGTGGCTGACTTCCTTGTCTCCGCCTCACTGTTTCCATTTGTCCATGTGAATCAGAGGTGTTTGTAGCTGTCCTGGTGCCCCTTGGTACTTAAGTTCATTTAGATATTAAAACAAAGCATTAAGACTATTGAAGTTGCCTGAACCAGTCTCCATAACCAACTGTTTCTTCAATTTGAATGTACAAAGAGCTAGTAAATAAATAAACTACTGGTTATTCTAAAACAAGCTATTGAATTTAAATGTTGCAAAACGGTCAAAACAAAAATAAAGTCTGACCTACTCGTACTGACCGATGCTGACAAAAAGTGCTGACACAGCTTATATGACATTGGACTCCCTTTGATGATCATTACAAATCTTGTGGTTATTATGTTTGCCCATTTCCTCTTATAACAGTAACTCAGTTATGATAACCTTGTATGCAAATACTACTGCCGAGCCTGATGATTAGCATGGTAGTAAAGAGGGGCTTATTTTGTCATGCCTGAATGAAGAAATTAACACTTTATGAATAATATCCATCAATTCATTTTGATAAGGGGCTCAAGTATACAAATGATTTGACTTGGAACAAGCTGTGCACGGACAACCTTTAACAGTTTAGAACCCATCAAAACACCTTTTTCCATGAAAAGGAGTAATTGACTCATCAAGCTACATTGAAGAATTGCAGAACAACATTATTTTCTAAATTTGATACTTAACTGCATATGGGAAAACATTTTACCTGCAACATCCCAAAATCAAGTCTGTTGTGTTGGTTACAATATCTAAAACATTTATATATAAAATAAGGGCAAAATAAGTATGTTATGTCATGTTTAATGAGTTAAAAAGGTTTTGCTGATAACTGGGCTGATTGCGACACAAACGTCAGTGTGCAGTGTGCGTGCTTATTAGTCCAGGTGCAGGGTGACAAGAAATATGGCTTCAGTAGGTCAACCGTATTCTTGGAAGCGCGTCAGTAAAAAATAAATAAATAAAAAACTTAGTGGAACGCCTGGATCCTAGAAGCTATTTTTATTTGCTCACCTTGATGCAGAGGATGTGGGTCCCTGCTTTAACAAGCTCATCAGCAAGCTTCACATAGTAGTCCAGGGAATATTTTTGCCTCATTGGGTCAGAGACATCGCCTGTGTACGAGATGGCAGCCTCAACCACACCACCTGCTGCTCCAGCAGCCTCCATACCCAGCAGCATGTTGGGGAGGTAGTTTAAGGAATCAAATACGCGAAAGATGTCCATGCCATTTTCTTTGGCCACTTCACAGAACCTGGTGGGAGGGACATTTGTTAGCCAACCCAAGTTTTACGTTTAAATCCCCTTAAAGGGCATCAGGAGGGATGACAGCCTGTGAGATTATCAGAAAGTGTGCATATAATGAGTTGTTGTTCACTGTGAGCTCCAGATAATAGCACCAATCTGGGGTGGGATAAGCCGTTTATATCAATTTCCATATGGATGCACATAAATATTGCTGTACCTGAATAAAATGAGTATTCTCACTACATTACACATCCTGCTGGAGCGCACAACAATGAACAAAAATGTGTATTCAACTCATCCAAACTGCTTTGTGCTGTACTGTGAGCCATTCTTGATTCTGCTTTTATCTCAGAATCCTAATTAGGTGGTTTACAACTTGGTTTAGTGTAAAATCAATTGCATTAAATGGAATTCCTTTTTGATTTGACTTAGTTAATGAAGGTGCTAAGGTTATATACAAAAGCTGTTATACACAAAAGGTTTAGGGTGAGGAACTGAGTGCAGGGACAATGGAGTGGGAGTGTGGCCAACAGATCAAAGCCATTAATCACAATGATGGGAACATTTTCAATAACACTCCCCCCCTATGGGAGATGAGGAGCAGTTGGGGGAGAAAGGGGAGTTAAGAAGAAGAAAAGATGTGCATTATTTGGGTAGATGGATATATGCACAGAATAGGGAGGTTATCACTGAGGATAACTAATGACTATGATAAGAGGGGTGGGGAGGGCAAAAAACAGGGAGGAGAGGGGAGGTCTGTGTGTCTGATTCAGGAGGAAGGAGGGACAGAAGGGATGCATTAGTCACAAAGTAGCCACAGCTAATCTATTTCAAGATAGAGGGGGTAGAAATACTGTGTGTAAGGGGATGTCCTTATCCGTTTGTGTGTGCAGCTTGCTAAATGAGTGTATAATTGTGTGTATTAGTCGTCCACATAGCAACGTTAGCTTGTGAATTCATTTGGAAAAGAGTTGGAGGTGTGTGTACACGTGTGTGCCTAGCATACAGCTGTATGAGTGATGTGCAACTCAGTGAGCATGATAAGAGACAACAGGAACACATCAACCAAACTGACCTGATTACATGTGTGAAAGCTGCATGTTCAGGAGGTACCCACAGTACAGTTTTTCCCTTTAGGTATATTAGACAAGCAACTACATTGGAAGACTTCATCCAAGATGTCAGATCTCATACCTCTGTGTGGGTGCAGCTCTTAGTGACAGCAAAATCTACTAAATCTTCATTGAACCAGAATCTAAAAATCTTTTCTCTGAATAACTAATTTCCAGCTGTTCAGATCCGCAAAAATGACATAACACTTGAGCACTTCTTGAGCACTTCTCATAAAATAATGTATAGATACAGCTGTCGTATAAACACGCAATGCTAAAGCCTTGAATATCAACAACTTCATTCAAACTTAAAATTTCTAATCACTGTACTGTTGGGATCATTCGTGTCACATTCCTCTGTGTAAGTATTACAGGGTGGCAAAACAATTTCAGTCATTTTTAAAGAGGCAAAACTGTTGTACAGGCAACAAAACCGAGTATGAAGCTGCAAGTCGCTCAATGTGGTTCTCATGGCAACAACCGTGCCAGAGGACCATTTCAAAATATGACAATACCAGACAATGATACAGAAGGAGCCGCAGCTGGCTTAAAGAAAAGTCTAATTCAAACTGACAATTTGAAAAATTCAATAAAAAGGGCTTTCAACACACACAAAAAATCTAAAAAGAAAAAAAATGACAGGGCTGTTATACCATTATAAATGACTATGCTTGAATATAAAAGTCTGTGGGCTTTTTCCAGAGTCAATACAATTCTTTACACAATGTGAGGGCCACACCAATGTTGCATTCAATCCGTACATAACTAAAGCTTGTGAGCATGACGTGTCCTGAAGTTACAGCTCAGCTCTGTGTTGAGGTATTCTCTACTGGAGTGACAAAGATGGTGATAATCAGGTGGTGAAATAGAACTAAATAAACATGAGGATTTGATCATTTGATTATTCAATAACTCATGTAAGAGGAAGAAGAGCTTGATAAATTGTTAAAATGTGTTCAGCTGACTCACTTGAAGACTGCGTTGTCAGGGTAGTTTGTGTAGCCTACAGCGTTGGCCCCTCTCAGCAGCATCTGGAAAGGGACGTTCGGGATCAAAGCTCTCAGCTCCTGGAGCCTCTTCCAAGGACATTCAGACAAGAATCGCATGGCCACGTCAAAGGTAGCACCTGTACGCACAGACACACATGCACAGTCGGAGACAGAACTTCAGCTTTCATCTCAAGTGTCATCTGTCATTCTGACTTTGATGTCAATTTAAGAGTCAGAAAGTCATTTTTAAAACATATCCCCATCAGCCACAAATCCACGCTATTTGATGATAGCTGCACAGCCATAGCTCATTTCAGGACTTTCATCAGCTATTTTCAAAGGAACTTCAAAATCCCAGAGATGCTCCACAAGGAGAGGTGGGGGTTGGGGGTGGGAATCAGATTTCCCTTTGTGGGGGAGCAGATTAACGATTCTCATACCCGTTTATCATATTAGCTAGAAATATTGAAGCCTCCAGTGGTATTTTGCTGATCCAACACAGTCATTAAATTTAATTTTTGAGCACTCATGCATTTGGACACTGTGAAAATACCAAGCACATCTGCGTGATGCCTACTCTTAGGAGCAGGAGGGCTGCAATGCAAAAACTCTCTTCATATTTCTTTTTCCAAATCCCTGATTTGAAATTTTGCCTACATCAGCACCCCTTACACTAATGGTTTGGATAAGAAAATATCCAATTTGATGTGTGATAATGAGTATTCATGTTTCATTTTTCACTCCATGTAAAATATAGAAACACGATCAGAGTGAGATTCTTCTGACGTTGCAAAAACAATATGATTTGATAGCATGAATGAAGACTGGAAGCTGACACTGAAAATAGGCACTGCTGCAGTCCTCTTTCCTTTCACAGGAGACCACTAAACATGTAACAATAGAAAATAGATGGAAAAGAGTGCAATGCTCACATTTATTTTAATTTATTAAAAGTTTTTATTTTAGGACACCATTCCCTGGAGAGGGTTGCAGACATAAATGAGCTTCCAACACCCTCTTAAGTATGCATGGCTGGAGTAAGCGTCAACACACTCAAAACAAAGCTTGTTGAGTCACAGACTGGGTGATGTCCAAACTCCAGTAAAGACGATGTCAGCCAGAAGGGATTGGCTACAAATGCTTTCAAAGTATTTTTATCTTTGATCTAAATCTAAAAACATCACGTTAGTATCTATAACCATTTACCTTCAATAGGCAGTTATGAGCCCAATGTATGCAGATCTTTCACTGCGATATAAATGTTTATGTTTAGTGAGACTCCAGGATGTTAATATGTCCACATGCCTACATATCCAAGGAGTTATTAAGTCAGCAGATCTAACAGTTGATAAAACTGTGCCAGTCATACACGTGGAACCATGTAGATCTATTAAGTGACCCAGTTAATTTTACAGTATCTTGTATGGAGCAGGGAGGAACACTATATCAGGAAGGACTTAATTCTCAAAGGGCTTTCACAGGCTTAATCTCTTCAATGATTCATTCTGCCTCTCAGCAGCTGAAACATGTGAAAGCAATATTCCAAAAGGATACTGTCATGGTGACAGCCCTCAATATTCACATTAAAAAATTAGTCATTGCCCTGGACTGATTTATTTTAGTTCCAGGTGATTCAAACAGGCCTGAAAAAAGGGCTCTCTGATGAGTGTGTGATGAATGTGTGTTTTATAAAGAAATCCTATCAAGAGCGGCACAAGAGGCACAGAAGTTATTCCTCCTGTGGTAATTAAGTGATTCACGAGGGCCTGTTTAAAGCTTCTGTTATGAGCCATGACTGTGGGACATTGTGTGCTAGAGACTTCACAAAATGGGGGTCTAATTTGTGTTTCACAAACTAAATCAAAATGAGGCGAGTGTGTTGTTGGCAAGTGACGAATCTGAACATTGTACTGTAAAAGCAGGGTGTCCAAATCTAGCAGTAGGAATGCAGAACAAAATGACTGAAGATGTGTACATTCTCTTGAAGTGTGTACATTACTATAAAAAAATCTGTTTACTTGAAAATATAGTTTAAGGGATTTTACAGTCTAAGACATTAAAGTTAGTCATTTGAGTCACCTTGAGGTAATACATTTTTCAAAAAAATATTTTATGAACCGCATAGTTACAATCTCAAAGAGGACAAATGAGTCTAAATGAGGAGACAATTAACTTACTGGAGAGTTTCCTTGTTTTGGTCAGTTTAGAAGTGGCTGGAGGCATAAAGTTCATCCTCAGAAATTGATAACATTTGTTTTTCAAATGCCTTTATAGTCCATGATCACCCCTGTAATAAAATGCATCCCTGCCAATACATGAATATTTTTCAACACTGAAGTCACAGGAAGGGCTCCCAGGTGTGTAAAATCTATTGTGGCTTCAAATTCTTGCATAACAAGATGGTTTTGTGTTTTGCACTATACAAGACAAGTCATGCCTCAAGAGGCTCCACTGGCATATTTAATACCATCACAACCCTTAAAAGAAATAAATAAAAAGAAGACAAAGACAAATGAATTTGTTACTTAACTGGGGGCTGACATCTGAAAGCAGTGATGTACACGCTGTTGTCATAAATGAGAGATAAGTACGTCTTCATTCCCTTCACACGAAGACGAAAAAAACCTTAAGAGTTTTCATTAAAGTATTTTAATACCCGATACCCACTGCATTCAGATGATGGCACTTTTTGTCTTTAATAGGAGAACAAACCAAGATTCACATGACTCTACTGTAGGCCTTTTGTCATAACTGGATAAAGAAAAACACTATCTTTATGTATAGTGTTCACTTGTGAGTTTTCACAGCAAGTACCAACCATCAACTAATTAAGAATTATCTTTAAATTCCTGGAAATCACAAGGAGCATCAATGGCTCTTTTTTCCCTTTAAATGTCAGACGCTTCACCAGAATGACATTTTTGGAAACAGAAGCCAAATAGGCACACTGAACATAGTCATTTTGTTCAACCCTCCCTATGCAAAGGACACTAGTCATCGGAGCATCTTGTTGAAATAAAGGATTGTCAGTGTGTAGTGTCCCATAGTGCAGTTTGCCATTATTCCAATCCCACAAATACCTTACCAGGTAAACTTTTATCCTCTCCTGTACAACCCGGTAAGTTTGCATTGTCTGCTAAATGCATACACAAAGATCTATGTTTAAGCTTAAACATAAAGGACTTTTCTCACACACATAAAGCAAAGAAATGTATACAAGACAAAAATATGCTGCTCATTCAGTGGTTTTGTACTATTTAACTGAAAACATTGCTTCGTGGAAAAAGCCTCCCATGTTATTGAGTATACATTTAAATCGAATGCATATAGAAGCTGGATTTCCAGCAAGCTGTGCGTTGCAAACTAACAGCATTTTACTTGGTTCTTATGTGGCAATGTGGAAAGTATTTTCCACAAAAGGCCATCTTAAAGAGGAATTTTAAGAATAATTTGTGTGCCCCAGTCAAAGCGCTTTTCCCTTTCAGAACAACTTCGCTAACTATAATTAGACATGCCGCTGAGGGGCTCCCCAAGCACCCATTCAACCATTTCCTCAAAGGAAAGGTTCACCACAAGTTGTCAGAGATTGTCTTCAGAACTTTGCTTTAAATGTAAGTGGTCCTACACAATTGGACATGAATCACAAAACCTGTGCTATGGGTCACACTGTGATTTCACAATATTCATGGGAATTAGAAATCCTCTCGAAGCATTTAAGATTTTACATTATAGTCAGACAACATCTAGCTTATCTGTTGAAACAAAAAGTAGACTTCCGTTAAATTTACTTCCCACAGAAATTATATACACAGCTCCACTTCTGAGTGGTACAACATGATCTGCTACAAAGAATCACCTCTATGAGTTTCTCAAGAAACATCCTAATTTTTTTTCTCACTTTTTTACCTAAAATCTAACAAAGATTCAAGCACCAAAACAAATACTGAGAACAAGCTCTTCTCTTATTTTTATGCTTAATTTTCTGATCAACTCACAGAAATAGTACCTTTGAATAATCTAACTGTGTAATAAAGATTTAGGCTTAGGTCACATCTTCTCCATACATGTTAGTGCCCTGAGTGTTGACTGTTTAAACAGAAGAATTGACTATACTTCCCATGGACTCATCATCCACTGGCGTTTGTACAGAGTAAATGCACCTATTACATGAACACTATTGCATTGCTTATGCCTCAAGTTTCATGGACGTGATTTTTCGGGCAGGTAAAAGGTACAATCATTTTCTATTCAAGAATCTCACTGAAAAACCGGCTTCCTGGAAGTGGAGGAATGACACCGTAGGAGGTTTCTTAGTGACATGATTTTCACAGCTCACACAAAAAGTGGGAATATTCAGTCAGTCAACAAAAACTGGAACAAATCTATAAACTAGAGGCAGGGAAGAGCCAACACACATGGCTATTAAACAATAGATAGATGCATATGAAGGAACATGACAGCCATTAAGGATACCAAGGGAACCTTGACATATTTTTAAAACCCACATATGCAGTATAGCCAAGTTGTACTTAATCACATTGGTTTTAAAATATTTTACTTCAGTACTATGTTTATTTCCCTTTTTGCATACCCAAGAATAGCAGGTTTGGGAACAAAGATGGACATTTTAGCTATGCAACTAGGTTGATGCTGCAAAACTGGATTTATGTTACTGAAATTCAGAATTCACAAAACTCACCTCCCCAGTTCTCCAGGCTGTAGAGGTTGGTGAAGTTGTGACTGACAAATGGAGAGATGAGCTTCAGGTCATGAGTCCGAACTCTAGTTGCCAGGAGAGACTGGTGAGCATCTCTGAATGTTGTATCCATCAGCAACAGACCTTGGTGTGCTCGGACAGCTTTGGCAAATCCCTCTGGACCAGCGCGAAGCAACACATCCCGGAACCCCACAGATGGTTCACCTAATAGAGGGATAGAAAAACCAAGAAAAGAGCTAAAATGGAGGATAGAGGTCTGCATGGGTATACTGTGAGAATTATTAGCTTCCTTAGTTGTTTTCTCTTTACAATATTAGCAATTACTTAATAGTTGCTTTTGATAAAGGCACAGACCTGAAAGGATCTATGCATTATAACAAACATACTGCATAAAGACAGCATGCAGGCAATTTCTACCAAGGACGACCTCCTCGAAATGCTGCTGCTAGCTAAGGAATAAAATAGTTTGCTTTTGCTGACAGTGAGTCATATAGAATTTTTTGTCCTATATAAAGTACAGAGCTAACATTAATGAAAAGAGATCTGAATGAATGAACTACAACGGCTGCCAGCTGAAGCTGAACCATTTGCTGGGTTGAAGTGTACTCCTTAGACATATACACATGTTTAATAATTTGGTCTGTGATCATATTCCAAGATACTGGAATTCTCATACCAGTAATCATTGTTGTCATGTATCAGCAAAGTAGCGGACAAAGCACCAGAGGTGAAAACTGAAAAAAAAGTGGGGCGAAAAAAGTGAAAACCCTGTTTTGCATATCATGCAAGAGGACATCATGAGGGAAAGCTTTTAAAAACTTGGCAGTACATTACCTCCATGAAATTGTACAGCACTACTGAAACTGCCAGGATTTTGCTTAAACTTAAGATACCAATCCAATCAAATAGCTGGGTCAGGCTAACTTTTTTTGGTACTGGTGATCTGCGCAAATTATAAAAGTAGTTAAGCAGAAGGCTCCCCTGTGTGAACTCCTTCAAATTCTGCTCAGTATGAACCTTAACAGATATCTAATTCCTTTTCCAGGTCTGTTATCTGCACAGCAAAGTGCCATGTGCCAAAATGAGTGTGCAGCTGAACAATCTGCTCAACAGATAAACTCTGACACATACAAGGAGAGAGAGTATATTTAATCCACTGCTACATTCCAACAGCAGAGAGCTATTTTCTGTTTAATTGAGGTTTAAAAAGTGGATTAAACATGTGAACATTAGCAAGACCTGGATGAGTAGTCAGCACAATTATCAAAAATCTAATCTTTCTAAATCTTCTTTCTGCTATGCGGTTAAAAACAGAATGCAATGCATTGCTGTGTCATCAGTCAAATTAGTAAATGAAGTGTGATCAGCCTGCATAGATGTCCCCCAAATCTCAGTCTTATATCTTTGTGCAGCTAAGTATTAAAGTGATGAGGTGGAACTCACTACACCAAATTAAAGTCTACGCAGATTCAAAAATAATTTCCTTGGAGCTGAGCAAACTGATATATTAAGGCTGAATGGGTTAATACCAGCGTCTATATTGGTAAGCTGTGAGTCAGCATTCTGTCATTTATTTGTCAGAAGATGGCCAGGTAAGCTTCAGCTCTGCCATTAAGATACTGATTTAATCTTTCTAAAGTATTTTTAGACAACTTAGAGTTCAATTTCTTAAACCCTGCTGTATATTTGGTAATGAAATGTTTGAATTATCCATAGTTAAATCAGTGTTTATCTGAAAGACAATTTCAGGCTTTTTACTTTGTTGCTCCCATTTCATAAATTCAAATTACTAGGTGAATACTGAATCTGACAAGAAAAAGTAAACTTCATAATATGGGTAGCACCACCAACAGCTCAAAATTGCAAGATAATTCATCCTGTCACTGTTTCAGTCTGGAAAGAGATTGATGGACCCAAATTTGACTTATGAACAAAACAGAAAATGCATGTTTTCAAAACAAACTAATGGAAATGATGTACAACTAACAGATGAAGTGAACAGGTAAACTACATCACATCCATTAAGGGTATTTCTGAGAAATGCAGGATCAAGATATTGCTGGGTCACTCCACTAAACTTACAAGAATATGTCACACAGTATCAAAATAAGGTACCTGCTAAAAGCATTTGCAGAGAGTATTAAAAGATATCTGCTGACATTTAAGGTTTACTCCACCTGAGTGGTTTTAAAAAACAAATGAGACAATACAAAATCTTCTGTGGTCAGCATGATGAAGCTTTTTCTCAGCTTTGCATTTGCTTAATAACCTGAGGCCCTTACTAAATGGAATCTGTATTCAGATCTATTTTTGTTGCAGTTCATACAGTCATCAATCAATTACACTTTTTTAATGAGGTTCTGCATGCCTCTTTAGATGTCCTCAAGCCTTCAAGCTCCTGACCTTTTAGTTGTACCTCACCCCTAAAAACAAATCTCCTCTCTAATCATTTTGAAGGCTAGCAAGGGCAAAAAGAATGACACGTGAACACAGGTTGCAGATACATTTTTGCTACATAATCAACAGTAGCACACTCTTTAGAAAAAAAAGCTTGACAAGGTCTTTGAAGTTATGCTTCTTAAACAAATACATACTTTGCAGGGTGATTTTCCACAGAGGAAACATGGAATGATTAATTCTCCAAGTTCCTTTATGTATGCAATCTGACTAGCCATGTTTTTACCTCGTGCAGTATTTGGCAGAGTTGTCTTAGCACAATAGAGAAGAAAGGAGGGCATGTGTACTGGGACCACAGAGCCTATGTACATCCACTTCTGTTTGTGACAGTTTGTAAGAAAACACTGCAGTTTGTGGGAACTCAACTCGTGTTATGTCAGGGAAAAACAAATTGCAAAAAGACAAGCCCCACATGGTGGGCTTGACAATTGACCCACTTGCATATAAACATTTGCACATCTCACTTGCATTGAAAGCTTACAAAACTCCCAGTCCCTAATGTCTCTGTACATTTCCCTTTTGACACATGCTGACACCGCTAAATACTATTTTCCTTGGACATCACCTGGCTGAAGCTTGCTCCACCCAGCAGCCCTTCTCCCCGAAACCACCTATTGGAGTGCTCTCCACCACTGGCTGAGTCTCTTTTCTGATCTGACTTTGGTCTTTATGATAAATTGGTTGTATCTTTCCATTTCTGACCATTTTAAGACTGACCTTAGCGGCTTTGTGACTGATGGTGATTGCTTTATCAACAACCATGTATTCTTCAACTGATGGAGAAAAGCCTCATCAAAATAAAAGAAAGTAGTTATCATGTGGAATATGAAAGACTTACTTCTCTCACAGTCCCACAAAGCTTCAAAATTAAATTTACCAGATAAAATACCACCTGGTTAAAAACTTTCCTGGGGAAAGTGTTTCTCAGAAAAAGTATTTTTGCTTATATATTGTCTTAAGTGTCTTTGGATTTTCTTCAGGTGTGTGCTAAGCAGAGTTGGTTTGGATTTCAGAAAGCAATATTAAAGACCACCCCACAGTGAGGTTTGTACGTAAACAATAGTACAGAATGAACAAAAAAAAGCTAAAACAGTTTGTGTTTAAAGATTAACTATAACGATGCAAAACTTCAAATAAGCAGATGACCATAAGATTTGGATTTTAAAGTATTTATTACTGTGCTCTTTTATATAGTCCTCTTTTCTGATCCTATAAATGGAATTATAGTAGATATTTGGAAGACTGTAGACTGTCATCTTTATTAGTATTTTTTTAAGGAGATGGCTCAGAGGCATCTGGGGATTAACATCTCGCTCATTGACCACTGGGATAGGCTCCAGTTCTCCCTGCGACCCCATTAGGGAATAAGCGGTAAAGACAATGGATGGATGGATGTCCTCCATCTAATAAATTCTGAAAATAATTTGGAACAAGTTGTACCTCAATACCATTGACGAACAACCAGCAATCAGCCTTCAGAGGCAATGTGTGAGACTACAAATCTTAATTAGAAAATAGTGGCATCAGAAAAAAACACTTCAATGGTGATTATCCATCCAGTAATGCATTCTCCTTTCTCTTCATCTAAATATGTTCACACTTATACCAACTTCATTGCGATATTGAGTTTTTTTTTATTCCTCTGCTCCTTCCTCTTTCTATCTTGATCAATTTATCCATATCTCCACACTTTCCCTAATGTCCACCAGGCCTTTTTCTCCATAGGGATTATACAAGCCCCGTCTCCTATCCCACCCTCTATGCCTCTCTACACAGAGTGTGATAATACAGCCTAATCCCTCTCTTCTCTCAATCCCTCCGTCAAATGAAAGAAAGGATATAAGCACATTACAAATCTCATTACTAGGCTTTAGGTACGGCTCTGTGCATGCATGTGCTGCATGCAACTGCCTCATCAGCAGCATACAGTAGGTAAGTGGGGGGTACACAAAAGATGTCTAAACAGTGAAGTGCCTGATCAGTACAGTGCATATGTGCCAATTTGTGCACTTAGTGCATTACTGTGTCTTTACTTTCCTGCCAGAACTGAGATGGGCAATAATTGCTTCACACAAAAGATTTGCATAAGCAATACAAGAGGTGGGTAAGCATGGGAAAATGCACACTAATGCAGGCACGGACAAGAGATTATTCTGCCTTATTCTGTTCCATTCCAGTGAACACAATTTTAAAATGTCAGATCTGATTAGTGATTATGAATCATTTTATTTTCATTAGTTTATTGTAAATTTATGTTTACAGGAACGCAGGCTCGAGCTGATGAACATGTCAGATTGATGAAACTATTATGTTGCTTCAGAAAGGGCAGGCATTCAATTAATTCAGGCATTCATGTTACGTGGATAAAAAAGAATAAAAATGACAAATATATATGATATTATATATATGTCCACACAAAAAAATACTTGAGGACAATATGCCCTTTAAAATGTATATGATTATGAAAGTAAGTGTCCAAGGTTGAGTATGAGCCTGTAGTTGGTGTGGTGGGAACACAGACAAAGTAGCTCATAAAAGAGTGCAGCATGATCATCAGCCTTCCTGCAAGACAACGGGGGTGCGGGTGCATAGCATGGTGGGAAGTGAACAACTTCTGCCTTTGCAAACAATGAGCTGTGCTCACAGCTCAGCAGAGCACTCTGGGCTAAAACCCTTTTCCTCCCAGAGTGCTAAAATGAGCCGTTCACGGATGTCTCTCTGCCTACAGCTATCAGCCTGCTGGACAGCTCATTTGTCATTCAGTGAGCGCTTTTATCTAAAGTGCCCTCTGGATCCACAAGTGTTTACATTTTTAGCTTTGGCGCCCTTTGGGAAATTAAACCCCTCACCCTTGCTGTGGCAGTGTCTTGCTAAAATAGTCCACATATGATACATTCAACAGTGATGATGCACAGCAACATAATTAACAAGTCTTAAGACAATGTCTGAAGACTTCCTCTTCTAGTAGATATCATTAACTGCACCAGAATGATGGATTTGACTAAATATATAGTAGTAGTTACTATAGTAGTAGTAGTTACTATATATAGTATTACTAATATATAGTATTTTTTAATTGTTAGAATTTTTATATTAAATATCATTACAATTTACACTGACCCAAACAGGGAACTTCAAAGCCCATGTAATTGCATAACTGTTTAAGCTTTTATACTCAATCTCCCATGGATGGGTGTGCCAAAAATTCTTACTTGTCCATGTATGACAGAAGGTAAATAAAAAAACACTTGATAAAAATGTCTGATTAACATACCCATGGTCACAGGAGGTATCACAGGGTCTATGGAGGAGGGCTTGGCCTTGACTGGGATAGGTGTTGTTGGCCCATTTACCATCACGTGACCTGAAAACCAGCAGAATAAGAGGCCACAAGTAAGATGCATGAGTATTGGGGGGGGGCAGAAAAAAGAATAGAAAAATTCCTGTTTTGTGTTCTCTGGTATGTATATAATCACTAAATGTTGATTTTTCTTTGTTGGCACCGTAGGCTGCCTGGAGGGCATTTAATGTGAATTTACCATTCACATTGATCTGAGGACTGAGCATCAACTCATGCATAAAGTAATCTCTGATCTGAAAATATCAACAGCTCTTGAAACCTTATCAAATTTCCATCTTTGAAGCCATAAAAGCAATCATGAATGTGGTGTTCTGCTTTTAAATGGCTATTGAATTATTAACCTATATTCTATGCTTGCATAGAACTGATTTTGAAAGCAACTTCATGTTTGAACAACAAAAAGTAAACATGATAATGTATGAAGCTATCAAAACACACTAAACACTGAAACATTGAAAGTATTTTTTATGTACAGTTTATACACTGACCAAGGTAGTGCAACAGTTTCTGGGCTCGGTTCTGAGTTGGTTTCAGGTTGAAGAGGTCCGGATTCTCATCAATGAATTGGGTGTCCACGGTCGAGTGCAAGAACTGAGTGTTGGACAGAACATTCTGGAGGAATGGGATGTTTGTCTAGAGAGAAACAAACAAGGAAAAACGACTTTAAGGTGAAGTTGGCAAGAGGGATTTAAAAAAAGAAATGGTGTTCCCCAAGATTAATATTAAGGCATGCAAAGCACTGCCCACACATTGGTAAACAAAACACTTTAGGTTGGTCATAGAGCGAGAATCTCAGGCTTCTTACCACCTCAGCTTTAGACAAACGCTGGATGCTCAGAACACTGAGGAAAGTCAGCTGTTGAAAATTTTTAAATTTAATCTGGTTCAATAGTAAGGATTCATCATACTAAATAAGACAATTATGGATAATTTAAATCTGCTTTGAAAACAAAGGGTAGTAAAACGGGTTAGAGAAAATCTAAACTGTGCAAGATATTTTTTCTCCAGCGTTAGAAAGACTAAATGGCCTGAAATGTTAGAACTGCAACTGACATTTGAAAAGACTAAATTAATTTACTCATACACAGCAGGCTCTGGACCAAGACAAGCACCAGTTGGGTTCTGATGAAAAGCAATATCCGTCCCATTTCTGTAACAAAATATAGTTGTTTCCGTCTGCCCCAAACCCACAAACACACACTGCTGTATGGACAGAGCATAAGCACATACTAAAGATGGACACAATTTACTGCTACGGTTACACCATTTAGCCAACAGTCAAACCCGTTTTGACCTGAAATCACTGTGGCATCAGTCACTCAGCAGTCTCATAATTGGGTGTAGGATGGAAGGCCATAAACGAGCCACACAGACCTCATTACAGTACCAGTACTGACAGAGTGGGTGTAGTGTAGAGACCAATTTGCTTACATTAAGAAAGTGCATGTCAATCATGCCAATAACCTTCACTTCTGTATACTAACATTCTTCATACAGCACCCTTATTTTCAACTTAGGTAAAGGTAAGAACTTTAATTGATGCAGGTTGGTGGTATCCATAGCCAGATACAAAATTATTTTATTTCCTAACATGTACTTGGAGCCTTCATCTCCAAAAGTTCTCCCCAATATCAAAATAAAACGTAAGAAAAAGTATTTTGCTGAGACTTATAATCCCAGCAAAACAAAAGGGGTTTTAATTTCTGAGATATATATATAGGCATAAATAGAAAATGACATTATTTTTTAGCAAGTTCCAAAAAAAAAGAAGAAGAAGAAGAAGAAGAAAAATAAAAACAAGCTGGGGGATTCATATGGCTGTACTGCGCCACAAAGCCTTGAGCTACAAGCTGTGGACCAAACGAAAAAGTCCTATGTGAAATATGCACCAAGACTTCAAATATCTGGACTATTTTCTTTTGCTTTAGCTGCATCTGCCAACAAAATCTGTTTAAGAATACATATTTTTGCCTGACTTCATCAAAGCAGCAAAAAGAAATGCTATCAAGTATGTTTTATTATCCTGAAAATAAAATGCAAAAGGAAAGGTTAATCTTCAGGACAATCAAATGCAGGCTGACCAACAAGCTGAAACGGACACACTCCTGTGATCACATCTGAAAAACAGATCCTTTAAATTTTTATCAGACCATGAAACTTTTAACAGTCTGTAACTGTATTTTTGATCCATCACTTATGACCATGACAAGCTTTTGAAAACACGGCCCAATCCCCTCTTTGGCTAATCCCAGGTGCCCTCTCTACTCGGGGATCAAATCTCTACCACATGGTAAAAACGGGTGAATTTGGATGAATATATAAGACCTTTTGTTTGTAAGAGACAAATGACAATGTAGACCTGTAAAAAGGATGGTTTGGGTTCAGGGAAAATAATCGGATTGACTTTAGAAGGTGGTGAGTAATTGTGGACAGCTTGTTTGACACCAGAGACTAATATGAAATGTTGAGGGAATGGAAAAAATAGACAATAAGTTAAATTTTTCTTTTGGGAGAAAAGCCTGACGATATTTTAAAGTTTCATTAAACTTCATTTCTTTTAGATGTCATCGTCAACTATAATTCATTCTTAATGAGCATAAGAGGGGAACAAAACAGGATTGGGGCAAGCCAGAGAAACGGGATGAGATACAAATCACCCTTTCTTCATTAAAACCTTGAAGAGGGAAGCTGGAAGCACCATTAATAGATAGAGGTCTGTCCCTCAACTCTGCTGCAACAGATCAGTGTGTTCATTAGGAGGCTGCTCTGGTCTGCATCTGGCTACCTCACAGAATTATTCATTCTTCTATATTTACGTTAACATTTAATACTCAGCAAACCCTCGTTCCATACAACTCTTGTGTATCTTGTATTTTTTGCTGGTGTCAGTAATGTAACCAAAACATGTTCATAGCATGATGCGCATGCACACTTTTTGTAAAGGATGATTTTGTCTTATATTTCCGAATGCATTTGATAATCAGGCACATATACACAAACATGGGAAACTGGATACAGCATAACGCTTAGTCAGGTCTTAGCTGACAATTTTTTACAATATTAAACCATTTTAACCCACCAAGCCAAAGAAACCACAGCTTATGGTGGGAGCTCATTAACTTCCTTTTTACTTCAATGTCAAAAACTTCCCCTAATGGTGTCTGTAGATACCTTTGTGCTGCCTGAGCTCCGTTTATCACCACCACCTGTTTTACTGTTACTGTGCTCACAGCTGCTCGTTATCACTGTTGTTGCAATCAGCTTAGCTGGAGAACGTTGAAACAACATTGTGAGGAAAGTGCAGATATCCCAACATGTTGACTTGACTGCAACATAGGTCACGCCACCTTCCTATGTTACAGTGCTTGTTGCACTCATCAAAAAGTTATTTTTGAAATATTAGGTTGAACAGAAAAGAGAGAAGTTTTTTTTCTTACAATTATTAGTTTGCATTTACCACTGAGCCCAAAACAGTGGTAACTGCAAACAGAATTTATTACTGATATCAAAATGAACCCTGGATATCTCCAGGAAGTCACATGTTCATGTCTTCTTCAGTAAGTCTGTCTGCCCTGGAATTGGATGTCATCTTTTCCAGAAGATGCAAAGCTAATATGATGGATAGAAAAAAGCAGGTGTTCCTGTGTTGCTGTTCAGAGAGCTGCACATTTATTTACCATCAATGTTTCACAAGTCTGAAAGAGAATAGTAGATGTAAGAGGAATGAAGTCTACACACCACGTTGCAAATATCTTATAAAAATGTTATAAAAGTAGTTTTTAAAAGCAAGAAATGTGTAATGAACCTGCTTCAATTTTCTAAATTATGGTACAACAAAAGTCTTTAAATGGACTTATCTTAGCCTTTTATTGCTTTTAGTGCATCAACATAAACACACAAAAAAGTAATATTATGGAAGGACAACATGTTCTCCAGCTCGATTCCTTTTTTTATGAACACAAAGTACAGTTAACCCTAAAGGCTTCATAAACAAACCTGAATCATTCTGAAAGATAAAAAAAGAAAACTCAAATGACTCCACTGAGATTTAAATGTAGATGCCGGAATATCAAAGCAGCTGATAAAATTCAAACGTGGCACCAGGACTACAAGCAAAGGACAGACTTTTTTTTGCAGCCGAAGAAGTGCAAACAGATCATGGTAAGTTTTGCACTGTATTGGAACAGTCTGGTGAAGATCTTGTGCCAAAAAGTTAGAATTACTTAAATATGCTTGTCTTAGTTAAAAGACTTAAAAGACTAACAGTTACTCTTAGTAAACTGTATTGTGAAAACTGACATACTAAGAAATCTATGGGATTGTCTGTTTTGTTTCATGGTAAATCCAGGACGTCATTTTCCCATTTCACTTAATTACATTTCTCACTGTGTGATTCTGTTCCAAATACCAATTTTTTTACCAGGAAAGGTGGTCAAATGGTTATTGCGGGTGCAAAAGAGTACACAAACCATTCTATGCAAAAATGCAAATATGCTCATTTTTGCTTTATGCAATGCAACACTCGAATAATAGACAGCTAGAATGAAGACTTTGGGATTTCTTTTGTGGCAAATGCTCTCGGTATTGCAGATATTCACCCGATCTCTGTCCCCACCCTGTAAATACACTGCCTCTATGCTCCCTCAGTGAATACAAGTTGAATAGGCGAGCTGTCTGGTCA
>CAJRST010014446.1:4729109-4785073 GCA_907169785.1 Menidia menidia
CCCCCCCCCCCCCCCCCCCGTCTCCCTAGTCCCATTTGTCATTCCTTAACCAGCGGCTGGGACACAAACAAGATCAACACATGCACTGCCTGTAGATTGAATGCATCCTTAAAATTGTAGAGGATCTTCCTCTCCCAAGCACAAAGATAGACAGGTTTACACACACACGCACGCACGCACGCACGCACGCACGCACGCACGCACGCACACGGCTTTTAAAAGCATGGCGGTAAAAGAGAAGCATACAATTTCCAAAAGAAGCCATACAGTGAAAAGATTTGCGTGAGCAAAGGAGGATCATGAAAAGCATTCTACTGCTGAAATGTTGTGGCCTCAGTTTAATGCTGCTGACATTGCAGTCCACTGATTTGTTTTTGGGTGCATTTATTTATTCTAAATGCCTGGCCAAAAAAGTAATAAACTTTTCTTTAACCAACTTTAACTGTCATTACAGTTACATAATCTGCCATGCTTTTGAAATAAGATACAAACTTCCTGTCAGGATCCTGGGGTATTTGTCTGGGCCATCAGAGGGGGTGGGGGATGAACACTGGTCATGATCAGTGAGGAGTTTCTTTTCTTACATATTTCCCATTCAAAAAGGTATATGCTCACCACCGTCCCTCCACATAGTAAGAGTTTACTCACTTTTGATAAATTCAGTTTTTTGCTAAATGCAGTGTAAACGCTTTGACATGAGTGTGATATTCCCTTACAACCACAGGATGTTTCTTCCGATATTATGTCAGTTGGGCTTAAATAAGGTGTTGCCAACAGAAAGCTAATTCACTGCAGGCTCAATCTATTTGCATAGTAAAATCCACTTGGTGACTTGTTTTTGTTCAGATGGTATATTTACTACTGTATGACGTTTGTAAACAGGAATAAATTAGAGAAAGAGCCCCCTTCTGTCCTTAAAACAACCATAATACATTTATTTTTTTTTAACTAAAAGGTCATAATCTATGTCTTTGCCATTAAATTTTCCATTTTTGTGTCCTGGAAAAAGTAAATGATTATTTCTACCACGAGCTGTCTTTATCAAATTACAATGGGTTTCCCATCCCTTTAACAAACCTTAAAGCTAAGGAAAAACTCATTCACTCCATCAAAAGGCACTGACCATGTTACAAAAACAAAATTGTGCATAATCATTTCATGGAATCCACACATTTGAAGTGTAGATTCCGAAATGAAATTGCCACATATAATTCTGTTAACAGCTGTTGATATTTGCCATGGGGCTTTTTGCCTCGCAGTGAAACAAAACATTTGAGTTTTTTCCAGTAATAACTTCGATCCGTAAGCAGAAATAACTGCCTTTGGAATAAAAGTGAGATAAATCTCACTTTGACGATGACACAAAGGGAAAAAAAAGCCAAAAATGTACTGATGGACATTTTATCCTGCCTGTCTGTATTTGTCTGTACAGAGGGCTAGATGACACCCATGCTGTGTAAATGTGCTGATGACGCCTTACTGATTTCCAAAACACTTGATCAACCTATGTAAAGAAGGTGGAGAAGTAATTTCAAGCTTGAAGGTACTCCAGAGCAAACTTGTGCCATACCCTCTGAAGTCAGTCTGGGTGCAGCACCCTTTGGCTCTTTTGGGAGTGGGCTCTGGTGCTGTACCTGTCAGAGAACCTTGACAAAGAATGTGCATGCAATAGATACTGCACCTTTATCTGGATCTCTCTCGTTTTAAATTGTTCAGAAACAAAAAAGCATTTAGAAATATTAAGCATAAACAGTACATGCATTTATAAATAATTTGGTGCAAAACAAATGTCCAATACTAACGCGGAATCATTTTGGTGAGGTGTGAACTCTGGGATAAGAAGTAGTTTTTAATATGTTTAGCCCTTTTATTCTTTTTAATGCTTTACCTTTAGATTTTGTTTAATATCTTGGCTATACATTTACGTTAAACCACTAAACCAAGAGAAGCAAACCTTTGGGACTCCGAATGCACCATAAAGCAGAAACAGACTCAAAAATCATCCCCTGCAGAAAAACTTATGTCTGTGGTTTCACTTGAAGTAGATATGGCGCCAATTTGGTCTGATACAGAATCTTATTCTATAATAAATCAATAAACAAGGGTCTGAAAGTGGACTAACATCTATCATGGGGAACGCTTTTCAGACTCCAAACTACTGGCTGTGTGATCTCCTTAGTTTCAGCATAGAATTTTGTACAACTTTCCGTCTGTTTCAGACAACAGTGGACAATTAAGCTTCAGGCAGAAGGGTTTTGAATAGAACTCTAAATACATTTCTGCCTGTCAATTTCTACTCATGCCAAAGAATTCTGTTCAATACATGTTTTGCTTGCATGATTGGGATTCAACATATTCTCTGAAGCAGCTCAGAAGCAGCTTTCAGTGAATTTTAACTTGTGCTCAGGAATCACTGGTTTAATCATAATAAGGAACACAGCTTTCAAATAGATTAAAGTTCTCTTCTTTACAAATTAAATGTAACATTTGTGTTTTTGAAGTGAATTGGAAGAAACAGAGAATAAGCTTAAACATTTAACCACTACATTTCTTATAATGTGGCAAATTGTCTGCCAGTATATGCCAGTACAAAAAAAAAGACATGTTAGAAAACAGCTTCAAGGATGCAAACAGGGCAGATATGAATCTGGAAGGAAACTCCATATCCTTTTTGAAAAGCAATGTGATGATTGGGTGGCAATTAAAGGATCATATGCAAATACATTTTAAGATACTACTGACAGTATATTACATGTAATTACCACAAAGATGTGACAGGACATGAAAAATTAGTATTCAGGTAGGTCACTTTAGTTTCCGGGGTAGTAAAGTAGTCTTTTTTATCACATTTTGTATAAAGCTGGTGGAAAACTCAATTCAGCCAGTTTCCATTTACGGTTATAATGGCTTAAGTCTCAATACCTTTCTGTCAAAAAAATGCATCTAATCTAATGGGCTCCCTGTATTGATGACTACCCTGAACAGCAAGGAAGTGATTCATCCATGTTTCTGTTCAAATAAATATTGAACAAAGATATCTGGAATCCTATTTAAAAAGCCAACCCAAATGAAAATGTTGACTCAACTAGCAAAACTATATTTAATCCTCCTTTCTTATCTATGTCATTGTAAGCTGCTTTTAATGCTAAAGCATCCGTCATCTATTTTCAGAGCCAAGATTCACAGTGTACCATAACTGTCAGGATTTTCTGACAGAACATCTTGTCTCATTCCAGTTGTCTTTTTGGACTTATAGTGATGATTTGTGATTTCCTTGTGAGTAATTAATTTAACACATTAAATTTTAATGTATGTGCAGGCTTCTTGTCTTTGAACTGTGCAATCAGCTTCTTGTGAGAGCTGACCGTGGCTCTTAAATTACTGGCAGTTAGTAGTAACTTGCTGTTTCTTGGAAGCTTCTTCAGCAAGTGAAGCTCAGATGATCCAGCTCGCCGAGATGTCCCAGGAAGCTTTGCCAGTAGGCCAGCAAGTGTGCACCAGGGCTTTGGCACAAACACACATGGACTGATTGTAGCCATTTATTATTGCTTAAAGTTGCTATAAATGTGTCAAGATGTGCCTAATTTGAATATTGTCTATTAGCTGTGGTTACTGGCAAAGCCAATAAATCAGTCATAATTGGATTTCCATTTCAATGCTATTCAGGTGAAGCTCACGTAAACAGTGTGGATAGATTTGGCTAATGCTTTTCTCATGTGTAACTATTTATTTAAAAAAAAACTATTTTAGGCAGCCAAAGAAATTGTTTGCCATAGTTTATATCTATAGGATGGATGCCAGAGTATTATGATTTGAGTTTTTTTGGGGGGGAAAATCTTTATCCTTTATTTAGGTAAATTTCATGAAGTTTTCATCCAGAATTCTCTGACCAAGATGGCCCAACAAACTAAAATAGATACCCAAAAGTTTTTATGACTTTCTCCAAGCCTTCCAGTGTGCTTCACAGGGGCCAGTTTTCTACAGAAAACCACCTTCACACGATGTATGATGTAAAACGTACAACCTAAAGTTGCAGTAAAACATTTTTTTTTTAAAAAAAAAAAAACATGAGGGTAATTTAATTTGGTGTTTTTTTTGGGGGGGGGGGGGTTGTTTTTGGAGAGCAAGAATTAACTCGATCACATGGAGGACAGGACAACTAAAGATAAACATCCTGTGTGTCTACAGCTGGTTAAAGATCAGCTCTCGTTTGTAAAGCTAACTGAACTTACAAGAATGCCAAGACTGGCTGAAAAGTTGTTCCAATTAAGAATGAATTGTTTGAATATAATTTCAAATAACTGAAGTCCGATTATGACAACTAACGGGTTTGTTGGAGACTGCTCACATCTATCTCCTCTACAGCCTTCTTAATGACCAGTCAGTCATTATCTGATAACCACTGATATATAGTTGTAGGCTGCACACTCATCCCTGCTTCTTCCAAAAACTTATCGACTTAATGCCTCCAAAATAAATCTTATACCCAAGAGGCAAAAAATTAATTAGAAATACTTTCATTTTTCCCTTTCAGCTTTGTATTTGAATGTAACAGCTTATTGCATTTCTGTACAGACCAATTCATATTGTTCAATAAACAAAGTGTCATCGTATTGGTATTTATCAAATTCTTGAACAAACTGCATTCAAACAACTTATTCATGGAAAACCTGGCTCACAAGTCTTGTTCTTTTAAAAGAAACATGTCCCTGAAGTCAATTCAGCCCCTGAGTGAGTTTACCCAGGTTGTGAAGTGATACAGACAAATAATGTCGAGTATGTTTTGTTCTTTTTGTCATTAACTGCTGCTCATGGCTGGTAAAAAGATCTGCAAGCAGTACATGGAAAACCACTTGGAGATACCATTACTAATGCAGTGGAATAAACAAAATTGCACAATAATATGCAAATGCCTTCATGAGCTAAATTAAAGCAGCTATGTGTGGGTGATGTGTATGTGTGTGACCGTGTGTGCGTCTGTCCTTGTCTCTCATTATTCCTAGATTGAGACAAATCGATCCAAACCTCCACACCCTTTTGTATGTGTGTTTGAGATTCATTCGGCCTTACGAGAGATGCCAGTGTACTGGGCTTGTCCTCATTTGTGTTCGACTATGGGTGCATGTGTTTGCAACAATGCAATCATTCCAGTCTGAGTGAGTGTTTCATCATGCTAGGTTGAAAACAGACTGGGTGAAATGTGTCATTCATGTTCAAATACCCCTGCATTACATGTATGTCTTTTGACATGTGTGTGAGAGAGAATCAGAGCGCTATACAAAGATGGCTGTGAAACGTATTTCTGTGGTATGCTGCTGCCTCTGGAGCAGACATGACACAATGTTTTTATTTTATCTTAATTGAGCATTCATAGATTAAAAGATTAACAGCAGAGATCAACGACAGGTCTTTCCACTGATCGGTTGTGCTAGGTCCCATAAATACCAAAAACAAGGTAGCTAAACTTTGGGAAAGCTTTGAAAAAGCAAAAAACACCATCTTTAGCAAAGCAATACCCAGCAGTGCACTAAACAATCTAACAGGTCAATAGTGTTCAATTATCACCATCTTAAAGAAAGGTAATGCAAAGTACTTGGTGTCAATCAACTTTTCTCTTCCAGCAGCAAGAACAAGCGCACATAAAAAAAAAAACTAAATCTGTTTTGTTATGTAAAGAGAAATAGATTTGTTCAAGATGTGCACAACCTAAACAACTTTTAAGTAATCCTTTTCAACATATCTCAGCGATACCTTTCTGCTTCAAAAGACAACCCTTCAAATATGGATTCTGTGTAGTTCTATAAAACAAAACCATACTGAGTCACTTACTTTTCTGTTAGCAGAAGTCCCATCTGCTTAAGTTTCAGAATACACCTAAATGAGCCATAAAACTACTAGTTACTGATATACTTCCATTTTGTTGACATCAGAGTGCTGAACATGAAACCGGTTTGGGGAAAAAGTAGATTGATTTGTTAAGCCGAGGGTCAGTGGGCCGACTCCCTTGCAACCGTTTTCACTTCGAAGGCTAATTTGGCAAGTCCAGACCAGAACAGGTTTGCCCTCTTTCTTATTAAGTGTGGCATTACTCAGAGTAAACTAAAGATCCAGCCAATCCCTCTGCTCAGATCTCAGTCTTAAGGAGTAAAGTACTTTCCCTTGTGTGCTTCATGCTTCACCCAGACTGATCTGCGCTCAAAGAAAGCGTGACATGGATGGAACATCTAACCCTTCCCCGAGAGAATTGTTCCTTTAACTTTCCCAAAAAAACTTTATACATTTTTTTTATTTGCTCTGATTTGCAGTGTTGGTGATTGCTTCATGAGAAAACTAATTACTCAGTATAACTGGTTTCTCCATTACGGTCAACCCACAATATCCTTCACACGAGCATTCACATTGCTTCACTCTATTCAACAGAAGTCCCAAACTTATGAACAGATGTGAAACGTTTACCCTGAGACAGCATTAACAGCACATGAACAATCCATGCAACCAAGTGCAGAAAAGACAAATGTGTTGAATTACATCCAGCAGAGAGCAAAGATGGATAAAATAGGCTGAAACACATTAAACTAGTGACATTCTGCACAGTGGTGTGGTGGTTCGCACCATAGCCTCACAGAGAAAGGGCTCCTGGTTTCAGACCCAGCTGGGTCCTTTCTGTGTGTAGTTTGAATGTTCTCAGCAAGTACACGGGTACTCCGGCATGTCGGCGTGTATTGCTGTTTCAGTGTTGCCCTGTGACGAAATGGTGACGTGCAGAATTTATTAAACCAACAAGGATGGGCTCCATGAGAAAATACATAAGATATAGAAATGAAGAGAGAAAAAAAAAAGAATAGGCTGGTTGAGTTTGAGGTGTCAATTTTGGGAAAGGAGAGTTGCACATGTTTCTTGGGTGGATATTACGGCTGACTTTTTAAAATGTTTTTATTTTTAAACATTATTCCACTCTTGTTTTGTTGTTTCTACAAAGGGCTACAGAGCACCTATCAATTCTGGAAATGACTTCCAATCCAAATGCTCTGATATCATGGGCCGTGCCTTCACACTTTCACCCAGACCCTTCCATTAAATAGCCATTTCCTTCAACGACCAGCATGACAGGGAAATCTGCCACCGTTTGAAGTATCATCGTCCACTCCTGCTCCCTTCGTCTTCCTATCGCTTCATCTGTCTTTCCTTCTAAAACCCCCACTCTTTCTGATCTATCTTTCTCAGGCCCCCCAGGGATCTTTGGCCCCTTCTATACTTGTGTCCTCACAAGTCAGCCATGGCGCTCACTCTTTTAATCATCCTCTGCTCTCACTCTGAACCTGGTCTGATCAGCTCCCTGGAGGCACTTCCATTTCTGTCATCACACCAGACAACTTTTTTTCTTCTTTTTTTAACTTTTCTTCCCAAAATCTCTTCCCAACTCAATCTCCAACACCAATGATGGACAGATCCTTCCTGGTGTAAAAATGTTACAATAAGCGGAAATGCTTTGAGTTTTTTTCTTTTTAAGAGCTACATGTGTGCCATCAGTAGCTATCAGTAGTGGTTCTATCATGTAATTGATAAAATAATTGATAGTTGGCTTTAAATTCAAATTGACCAACTCAAAAGATTTAAAGCAAGTGAAAAAAATTCATTTAAAAAAAATCCAAAAATGCAAAACATTTTGAAAGTGATTTAATAATAGAACAAAATTACATGAATTGTAAGGCTGGTATGAGTACCCAGTTTCAAGGAAAACCTTTAAGAATGCAGGGTTTCAGATTTAGAAGAGAGGTCTGATGAGAAAAAGTCCTTAGTAGCTATGGTGGGATCCCACCTTGCTTTTGGGCTGACTGGCTACCAGTGGTTGCCCTGTTATTGGATGTATTAAAAGAAAAAAATGTAATCCAAAGTTTACCATCGACTGTTAGAAGATAAATGTGTAAGAAAGTGTCTAGAATATGGGTTTTTAAAAAGATTTTCAAAGATTTCAGTTTTCTATGACCTGAAAGCACATCCAGCTACACAAAATAAAGGCTGGGAGTGAAATCCCATACAGGAATGAGTCTTAGTTAAATCCCAATGAGAACCTGTGGATAGTTCTGAATTCTGCCATGGAAGGGAGGACTCCTGCAAACTTTAAAGAGCTTGAACACAGAGCAATGGAAGAAAGGCCTAAACTTCCAGCTGACATGTGGACAAAGCATCCAGATGTCAACATGAAACACAGTCATAGCTACTGAGAGTTCTGAAATCTATTAGTGAAGGACAGACAAAAAAAACTATTACATTTTATTAATGTTTTTTTCTTTTACACCAAATCAACAACAAAAATACAAATAAAACTGAAATGTTTCATGACATTTGAAAAAGGTACTACAAATTCAATCAGGACAAAAAGTCCATAAAATATTTCCTACAAATAATTTGTTTACTGCATGTTAAACCCTGTATTCCACATGATTCATTACGAAAAGGTTTCTATTTCTCATCTACAAGCAACATTGCTTTCTTCTGTCTCAATATCATCTAGCACGCACACCCATGCTCTTAGTCTAGTTGTACACTGAATATTAAAGTCCAAATGATTCCTGCATTAAAAAAAAAGCAGGCATTGTTGTAGCTGAATGCAATTATCAAAAGATAATTGCAATATTTGCAGATCTCAAACAAAAACTTGAGACCTTTTGGTATTTAGATACCACTTTTCATCTTAATTCTTCATATCTCAGTTAAAAAATTCTTCCTCTGTCATTTTTTTCTATTTTTTCCTTATGACATTCCCCCTCCCCTCAGTCTCATCTCTACATTCATCCTGCTCCTCAGCTTCATGCCTCTCCCTCTTTTGCACTCTTAGCTTGATGCTGGTGGCAACGGATCACACTGCTCTCTTCTGCTCCTTGTTGGGACTACACTCTTCTTTATAAGTGCAAGATGAAGATGATCAACCGCATCAAGGAAAACTGATATAGAATAAAGGCCAAAGGGACGTTTAGCCAAAAGTTTGAAAAAAAAAAAAAAAGGGGATCAAAACAAGGAGGAGCTGACGCTTTATGAAATATCGTCTTTCTCTCTGCATTCAGTTTTTTCTCCTCTTACCATCCTTTGTCCCTTCCTTCATTCAGTACCTGTTCTGTGGGATTAACATGACTTAAAATTCAATCAGCCTACAGCCTGACGGAAGAACGACAGTGGAGGCAGACAGAGCACTGCAGCTGTCGAGACCAAGTGAGGGGACGACCGAAGGGAGGGGGGGGGGGCAGACAGAGAGAGATACAGAGGGGGAGATGGGTGTTTTTCTGCGGAGCTGAGACAGAGCGAGAGCCGCGCAGACAGAGATGTGACTGCTCCAGGAGGCACGGTGGAATGATCCGGAAAACCAGGTTAGTAATTTCACCATCATATCACAGGGAGAGAAAAACTAAAACGATGGGGAAGCATGCCATAAGGAGGGAAGAATGACAAGCAGACATAAAAATGGTTTAATGGCTCTATTGTGATTGTTGTGACTGTCAAGCAACAAAGTGAGCAGAGGGGGAGAAGCAGAGAAAACCGCATGAAGAAAAACAATGTGTGCCAAGATTTTTCAGTTTTTAAAGAGACAAACTAAATATGTGGAGCTGCTGCAGTGATGCACGTTTCCCTGTTTCATAAGGTGCACTGCCTTAGAGCGAGATAGGGAGATTTTCTCTGTTAAAAATGTGTCAGCTTTAAGAGTTTGATTGACAAACTGCAGTGTAGGACTTCTGAACTGTGACTTCTAAGGGACTGTTTCTTTGTACTGAATGTGTGTTTAAAGGAGAACAAGGGAGGAAAATGGGTTGCAGAAGCGATGTGTGCTTGCAGTGGACTATCACTGCATGACTTCTTTCTGGATGTGCGTGTGGTGGCGGCGGCTGCTGAGCGTGTGCAAAAGTGTTGCACGACCAGAAAATGTGTGTATGTGTGTGTGCGTGTGAATGTGCGCTCCTCAGTGTGTTTGTGGAACAATAATCCAATGCAGCCTGCTGAGAAGCTTTAAGAGGGTCTTACAGCAATTGATTCTCTCTGACAGACAGGTGAGAGGGAATGAAAAAAATTAGCAGGGGCCATGGGGGAGGGGTGAGTGACAGACTGTGGAAGTTATGGAAGCAGGCATGGGTGTAGGATGTGAGGTGCAAAAAGGAGCTAAACTCATAGTAAATGTTTAGATTAAATCTTACAGCATTTTGACTTTTCTGTCTTTCTCTTGCTTTAGGTTTCAAGCCATCCCCTCTGTCTGTCTTTTTAGCCATTAGCAAAACCTGCTTCTCAGCACTTCCCTCCAAGGTCATAAAACAAACAAAAGATTAATTCAGTGTGGGAAAACAAACGTGGTTTGCGCAGAGCTGACTGGAAATCATTTCTGAAGGTAAAGAGGTAAGATGAAGAAACAAGGAAATTGATGACACGAAAATGAAGAAACTGTAATGAAAGCATCCACAGCAGAGGAATGAGCAGCGCTGATGGAGGCAAGAGACTAGTGCCTCAACTGGCCTGATTGAAAACAGAAATCGAATATCGGGACGAGGAAGACGGATCAGGATACCATGAATCTGATTTTTATCAAAGTGGATTCTTGGATCTTTCTTCAAGTTTCGGAATATTGCACCAGGATCGAGCAAGTGATTCAAGATTTTCCACGTTTTCTTCATCTATAACCAATGAGGATATTAGAGGCTTGGAATTTCTTCAACTCTCAGGTTGCCTGACACTGACCAACATCTGCCATTTTCAAATGTGTGTAGAGTGTGGATGGGAGTAGGACAGGTTTCAGCACAAACAAACAACCGACCCACTGCTGTGCTGGCCTGACATAAGTTCAAACACCTGGGACGAGATCTGTTCAGTTCAAACACACACACAGCTGCATATACGCATTTAAACCTGGATAACATGTGGAGCTGATTTGGATTATAAGAGTTGCACAGACGGAAAAGGTAAAGTCAATGCAGTTTCAAATATACATACACACTGTCAGTTATGCCCAGCAGAGGCAAATCCATATCTGCATGGTTAGCTCTCCTGTGCTGAATCATTGAATACATCACTGCAGTGAACACAAGCACACAGTGAACTGGGAACTGGATGATCTTTCTCTCACACAAGTACACATTCAGGGTATAAAAAATGAACATGTGTTTTCAATGGGAAAATCAGAACACAAATGGATTAATTTACATAAAAAGTTTAAATCTCCTACATAGCACACATGACTATGGGCTTATGGTATTCCTTTGCTAATATCTTACACAACTCTGACAACCCCTCCTAAATCCACATGCCCCCAGTGAAACGATACTCCTCCTCAGTCTGTGGGCGTGTGTCAGCCAGCTGTCCTGTATCAGATTACTGACGAGGTGTGTCTGAGCTTGACTTTCATCACCCATCCTTTCTGTGATCTAACCTGGTGTTTAATGTGTGCACCGTAGTTAGAGCGAGGATGCAGGGCAGTGCGAGTGTGCATGGCGGCAGCAGCTGCACAGAACAGCTCTAACCTCCCTTCATTTGCGGCCCTTTACATAAGCTACGTCTGAGTGCTTACACAAATAAAAACAGATTTGGCACACTGACACATGAGATCAGACTGACTGGATAGAAGAGGATAAGAGGACGAAGAGAAAGAAATAGAGATGGGGAGGAGAGGGGGCAGATGCTGGGAGATTGAGAAGGGCAAGGGCGGGGCAACACAAGACAGTGACGGGGACTGCAGGCTAAGACGGGGCAGACGAAGGGATTGAAGGAGTGTGGAAAAAAGAAGTAAATGAAGCTTTGTCAACAATGGGACGAAAGATGGAGAAAAAAAATGGGGAAAAAATTAAGAGAACAGGGGTGAACTGGCAAAGAGTGTGGTATAAGAAAAAAGAGAAATCCGTGGGATGTTAAGAGTATCTTCATTAAAAGATAGGGTCAAATACAAAGACAAGGTTGGGTGATTAGAATATACAACTTTATAAGAAACAGGAAAGCAAAAAAAATAGAGAAAGGTATATGCAGGCCTTAGATAATGAATTATATTTTACTAAGGAAAAATAAAAATATGATCAGAAGAACTAATTAAAAATGACAGATGGCCATCAATATGTTACTTTCTACTGTCACACCACTGGCTATAATTAGTCTTACACGATCCTATAAAGTATGTTAAAGTTCACAAACACGAGTAATGAGATACTGCCACAGGGGGATATATATGTATGTGTGTGTGTGTGTGTCATAGATGAGCCAGTTAAGAAGTTCCACTAATAGGAAGAGTGGACATCTACTTTGAACTGATTATCGTAGAGACAAAAGATTTTATTTAAAAAAAACCTTTATACATTGAATCTCATGAACCCTTTTCTATGAACAAAATATTTTCGAATAAGTCAGAAAAGGCTTATTTTTTGCTTAGTTCTTCGTTTACAGCGGTTTTGACTCTTGCTTTGAACTGAGGCAGAACTAACTAAAGGTGATAACTAAACCTTTTGAAGTGTAACAAAGAGGCAATTTGATTTCCATTAGCCAAATCATATTTTAGTAATAAGCTTTGCTCTCCTTCTAGTGAGAACACAAAGATGAAAAAAAGAGTAATCTACTTTGAAAAGTAAAATAAAAAAGGCATAAATGAAGAATATTTCTATTATTTGTGATACACAGCTCATTGTTACCAAGGGTGTATGTCACTCTTAGGCCACAGTAAGGGAAATGAACAGATGGGACGCAGACCGTTTTAAGTAGGAGCCTTGCCAAGCTGAACAGACTAACAAGTGAATGCAAAAAATATTGGGGGTAGGGTTAAAAAAAAAAAAAAAAAAAAACTACCAAAACTACCAAAACTTCCCACCCCCAAAACAAACAAAAGGCCGGTGAATGGACATGTTACTGACAATGTAAAAAAACACATACAGCTCAGTCAGCTGGGCCTTGCTGGGCTGAAAAAGGAAAAAGGGAATGAAAAATTATAGAGAACTGATATCAGTGCAGAGGTAATGATTTATATCATCAAACATGAAGCATAGTGGATGAGTAGACAGCTGAGAATACATTGATAAAGTAGTGTGTAGTAGGGCTTACCTGTGAATCAAAGCTGACTTAAGTCACTTCAAAATGACAGTAACCCTGTGTGTTGGCCAACGACAGATTCTGCAAGTAAAATTCACTCTACACTTGATTTTGTCTGAAGGTTAAAAAAAATTGCATGCCAGAAGTTGACTCAATGCAGGCTGCTTCGACACACTGAAAACTGTAAAGGACAGACTTTTCAGACAACATGATAATAATTTCCCTCTGGGAATATTAAAGTATTTCTGATTCGGATCTGATTCTGAAAGATGGTAGATGGACACAGAATGCCACAAACCTTTGATTATATAAGCTTTCAGTCCAACAGGAAAGTAGAATATTTGTTTCTATGAAATTGGGAAATATGGACTGTCGGAGAATTGGCTTTTGATGGATGAATTGATGGACAAGTTAATGACAAAAGCTGGGTTGTAAACAATAATGGGAGGTTCACAGGATCACGCATGAGGCTAATGTCAACAGCTAAGGAACATTGGACAGGTGTATGGAGAGATAGAATGATGAACAGAACCAATTACAACTGTATCAGAGGGTGATAACATGTAGAGAGAGAGTAATAATGAATGAAAGAGAGACACCCCCGGGAGGTGGATATCAGACATTTGGGATAATGAAATGGATGTTTGAAAACTCCAACAGTAAAGGAAACAAAGGGATGGGACGAAAGATTAAAAAGATGAATAGAATCAAACAAATGTAAATGAGTAATTTGTTAGTCAATCATTCACTGGGAAGTAAAGACGGATATTACATGAGGATAAAAAATATAAAGGAAATGAGGAAGTGGAAAAAAGTGTGACGCGATTAATGAAGCAAAGTCTTTCACCCTGACACTAAGAGGTTTCTTAGTAAGAGGTAAAAGCAAAAAGAGAACCTTTGATACAGAAGTAAGGGAAGAGAAGGATGAAAGGATGAGTAATTAAACTGTTGACAGACTGTTTAGGCACAGCAGGTGCTTGATGAGCAGAACAAACTGTAACCACGGCAACCACTGGAGACAGACTGAGGGCTTGCTTTGGGAAGGGAAATGCAAGGGGGTGAGGAGAAATGAAGGAAAGCCAAGTCAGACTGATGCACTGCACAAAGTAAGACTGAAACCAAATGAAAGGGAAAGGTCAAAGATGACAGAGAAGAAGGAAGCAAAAAAGATAATGGCTGAAGTTAATGGATCTTATGTTAGGTAAAAGTTTAAAAGAGCAAAAATGTCTTAGTTCTCTGATTATTGCGCATTCCTTGTAATGCTGATTAGTAAATATCAAGCTAAAGCAATAAAAAAAAAATAGCAAACAAAATCTTAATTTTCTCCACCAATAGTGTGAAAAACTCTCTGATCCAAAAGGAAGGGTATACACATACTTTTGTTTTTAGTCTTGGCACTTTTTTTTCCAACAAGCAGAAAATGTAAGATGTAATAACTCCATTTAAAGTCCTTTATCGATTGTTCAGTCCGTAAAAGGAAGAAAAGACTGAAATATGCCCCAGTGAAATCCCACAGCCCAACCTTTGTGGCATTCTTCCTTGATGAATGTGTAGATGGTTATAGGCCAACACCCACACTCAGCCAAGTCAAGAGTGCCCTCAAATCTGTCAGGTCTGCCAACTGACATTTTGTAGGTAGATTTCCTCCTTTGTTTATTAATTTCAGGTGATAAATAAGGTCAAAGTGTTGAGAGCTCCAATCCTTCACCTTTCTTACAAACTCAAATGTGTTTGTTTGCATGTTGTCAACAGATGTAGAGGGTTGAAGATGCTTAAGTGATTCACCGTGCAGAATAGAGTGCGGGGGATGACTGTCAGATGAAACAAGCTTGTACTTTGTCTACAACACTTACAGTCAGAGTCTCAGCATTCCTGCCTGTATCTGCACTGCCAAGCATTTAAATAGAGACAGATCCAAAGACTCCAGGGACACCTGTAAATTCTGCACTGCAGTGTTGCATTGCCCTCTATTAATGCCATATCGAAGGAAATAAGCTCTATGGGTTGGGCTACAGTACAAATTGTAATTGCCCATCACAAAGATGATTAAATAAAAGATCAAATAAAAGTACTAAAAAGACCTCAACTATGGAAACAAATACACCTATTTCTAATATATATATATGAAAATAAGGAGCCATTGTTTGTGTCCATGCTTGTCTGGTGTAAATCATTACATCCACCACTGTGATTCAGAGGCCTGGTTGGTATGTCATTGACCTACTGTGCTGGCTGCAGCGTGCTGATAGGGTAATTGTTCTATTACTCAGGACTACCCCATAAAAGCTGGGAACCCTGCTGAATCATCAAACTGCCATTTGCACATACATACATACATACATACACACAGTCAAGCTGTATCATGTTGTGACGGCCTGTAAAGGTCCATGTTATTGGCACTGCAAAGGTCTGAATTCTGGGCTTACAGAGCTCCCCTCAGAGTTGGGGCTCTGATCTGTTTATTCTGGACCTGTGTTTTGTTTTGTTTTTAGTAGCATCAGTTATGTAAACATTTACAAGTGCACCAAAGTGGGCACAAACACAACTACCTGTTTTAAATGTGCAAGGCTTCCAAACACATTTTTTATGATTGAAGTGAAAAAATGTGGAGTACATCTACATCTCTGTGAAGGAAGGTAAAGAATGGAAATAGACTGTAGGCATGAACGAAGGAATAAGGGGATTTGTTGATGCGAATGTAACCACATGAAATACTTTGCTATGTATGAAAATATACCAGAGTGAAGATCGTTAACCATTACAAACTACAGCAGTGTCTCTGAAGGGGGTGTTGTGTGTATTTGAGCACAGATATTTTCAGACAGCCTCCCTGATCTCCAGGTGTTTGAAGCCTCAGAGCTGCACAGGCATGCAAGAGCCAAACACTGTTTTTGTTTATGGTCCTCTAAAGCATCAAATGTCTTAGCTAGCAATGGACAACAACAACCCTATCCTGGAAAATAGAGCTGAAGAAGCATTATTTGGTGAAACTTTTCAGGAAGAAAAATGCATGAACAGTCTTGTTTGACAACAAACACTGTAAACATGGTCTTTGCAGATCCAATAATAAAAGTACGACTCTGCCTTACAGCACAACTCTTCAACCGCTTTGCAACTTAGTCAGATGTAACTCTCCATTGTCATCTGGAATGAGCAAGTTCTAAATAGAACAGTACTCAATCACTCTCTGTAGCTATTAACCAATAAACTCAGAGAAAAAACAGCCCTCTAGGTGGGGGCTGGGGGAGGCATTTAATGCTCAGAGCATGCACTTCACAAAGGAAGTAATTGAGAACATGTAACACCTCCCTGTGCTGGCGCACACAGAGCCATGAAAATTATGAAAATTGTTTGGAAAATAGAAACAAACATTAAAAAATGCTTAATACATAGACCCTTCACTGGCCCTTTTTACACTGAAAATGCCAAATAAAAAATAGTGTTAATAGTGTTATTTACACTGTTAGAGAACCAGGTTTGTAGGAAATTACAGGAGCAAAAGGTTGTAGTTGCACAAACCATGAATATTTTGATTGGCTGGAAGTTAAGCCGTTGTAGACCTGTTGGTTATAAAAATCAACTTAGTTCATCATTTTACTATCTGAAAAACACAAATAATGACCAAGTGGAAGCTTTTTACTTAGCCTTAGTAATAAACAACAAAACTAATTTCTTACAAATGTAAAGAAATTAGTTTTGTTGTTGTCCTAAGATCTTTACTAAAGATCTTAGGACGAACAAGCATTTCACTAAGGGACCAGATATCAGCAGTTTGATATAATGTATAAAACTCAGGAGAAACTAAATGAAGGCCAACGTATGACTGTGGCGTGCCGCTTAAGTTTCTTGTGACTTGCGAATCCTCCCTTAAGGCAATACAGAGCAGAGGGTCAACCTTGCAAACTGGATTACAGAGAATTTCACACAAACAGAACAATACAGCACAGCCTCTAACAGTTAAACACTACAGAATACAGTTCCAGGTGATGTTCAACTTTCATTAAACTTCCCACTTAACATAGCATTCCAATTTCATTAAAGACTGGGTTGCTTATCTATGCAAAGCATAGAAAGAAGTCATACTTCAAAGCCTTCACCAATGTGTTTTAGTCCCAACCGAGTGAGTGTACAAGCAAAGTGATTTGCTTTCTGTTAAGTGTATCCACATTCAAAAATAATATGCACTTCAATAACTTTAGATAAAGTGCTACAGCCAAAAGCACTCCACAGTGCCTCAGCCCTGCTGATGAAACGCTCATGTCCCCAATTTTTTATTACACCTTACACATTACACAGAGCTCAATAAAAATCTGAGAAAAAAGTTTTCACTGTACTTTTGCAGGAGTTGTAAAATAAAAAAATAAAAAAGGGAACCTTTCTGAGCCTCTTAACTCCTAAAGTGGGTTGGAATTGGAAGCACTGAAGAAAAAAAAAAAAAACACATTTTAAAAACCTGACAGTGTTGTGCAGTGTTGCAGGAATAGAAACAATTATCAAAATCTTCCAAATAGGACGGATTCCAACAGGATTTCGAGGCAGAGTTTCTTGCATACAAATGCATTTAAACAGCTGCTCGTCTTTTTGGCATGCAAATGTAACAGAGGTTGGAGGGGAAATGGCTGAGAGGAGGATTTTAAAAAATGCTTTACTTTAGATTTCTGCTCTTAGGAGAATGTGGTCTTTTTTATTTTACCTCACTCTGCTGATTTCACTTTTTTCACCCACTCAAACCCTTTACCTCAGGCTTTGTATCAATGACCCTATAGATGAGGAAAACTGATGACTGTGCAGAGCTCAAAGGACCACAACTGGTGAGGTTTTGACAATTTGAAGTGCCACAGATTTGACAAAAATACTAACCCATTGTCCTTGATATATTTTACACTTAGAAAAATAAACGATGGGATTCTTGAAACCGATGGTGCAAAATCTAATTATCTAGACACCAAGTTTTACTTTGAATTTGAGTCTATAATGCCCTTTGATTATGGATATGTAAAACTGGATATCCAGTTACCTAATGTAAACAAAAGATCTCCTTACTTTAGATATTAATAGCAATGTGCACTGGATCAGTGAATAAAAGTCACTGTCATCAATTAGTAAAATTACTATCAGCACAGTAAAGATATCTAAATTATATCTAAATGTGTAAAGCATCAGCAGCTGAGTTTCAAATGCAATTTAAATGAGTTTCTATTCATTTGTTATATCTTTCTTAATCAGTTCTAAAATAAAGGCTGAAATAAGAGTAAGAGAGGGAAAGGGAAGGAGAAAAAGTTTTTAGAAAATAAAAACACATCCATTCAATCCAACACAATGCTGTTTACATCCTGAACTGATGATAACTAGCAGCATATTAATATTAGTGGTTCTGCATTCAGAGTAAGAGTAAACTCCCTGACAGAGTAAGACCAGTGGATTATTTTTTTTGTTAGAGCAGTTGAGGTTATGAAGAGTAGGAGCAACAAAATCCTTAAATAATGAGGTCTGGTGAATGAATGGGTTAAACAGAGGATTCTCACCTCAGGGAGTGGGCTTCAACTCTTGTCCACGGTGACCTATTTTTAGTGTGTTTGAAGCACACACAGTGGCCTTGCTTCTCCAGTGGGAGGGACATCTACTTTTTCCGTAATTCTAACTTCCTCAGCTTTGGTAGTCATTTTGCGTCTCTTTTATCCTCCCATTGTTAAACATCACCTTTTCGCCCTTTCTTTGGCCAAGCCTTGTACTTTCGTTTCCTTTCAAAGTTATTTTCAACATCTCTCCATAAACAAATCCAGTTTTCCTTCCCCCATCCCTCTGACAGTGATGGATGGCAGGCCTCACCTATTTATCACCTTTAAATATTTCTATGCCTCTGCTTAACACACTCATGCTCATCAACTCTTTATCCTTTTTCCATCTTCCTCAAACTGCCAATCTTCCGTTTCCCTTCTCCTCGGCCCTTTACACTAATGGTTTCATCCTCTAATCTTGTACTCTTTCCTCCTCCATTTTATGCACCAACCATTTTCTTTGCCCTCCCTCCTGGCATTCATGGTATGTTTCCATATCCAATTTTTACCCCTCTCTCTATCCTCTGGCTGCCTATTACAAAGAACAATATGATGGAGGAGCCGTAATATCAAAAGGATGAGTGGGCTTACAGTACACACGACAGCTGCAAGAAGAGGCTATGTGGGCGTTCTTTTGTTTCTTGACGAGAGAGAGAAAATGTGTGCGTCTATGTGTTGGTCTCTGTATAATTATCAGTGTGTGGGAAGACTGTTTTGGTGTGCTCCTGGTTCTTTCACTATGCAAGTGCTCACCTAATATCGAGAGCCTGGATTATGAGTTAGAGTGCATTCTGGATAGATTTTGTGGAATCGAAAGAAACGGTGTGTGTGAAAAGCTTTGATCTACGCATTTGCGTCTGAAAACTTGTGTACCATAACAGAACAATCCAGCTGAGCTTAAGGACAACTCTTTAGGTGTTACTGATCAAATAATGCAAGTTATCCTCCATTTAGTCAAACCTGGTCAGACTATCGAGCTCTTCATGCTTGTGTCTTTATTTAAATATTTTCTATCAGTGATCTGTGGATTACTGGGCTTGTGATAAGTGGCTTTTGAGAGCTAATGCAAATCCCCTTGTTTATAAACACTGAAACATTCCCTAAGTCGATTATGAGCTAATGACATTTATGGATGCAGGAGTGGATGCATAAACACACGAGCCAAGGTGCAGTACTGCAGATCTGCATGCAAATACACAAGCACCGTTTTTGAACATTTATAATGCCTGGCCTTTGGAGCATCTCACAATGATCCTCAGCAATCAAAACTGAGTATTTATAAAAAAAAACGGTTCTATCATTCTAATACTATAAGCAGCTACGTACTAAGCTCCTTCGGCTACCATAGGCGCTAAAACAGAAACTTTTGGAAAATGAAGTAACTACAGAGCTTTTAGCTCATGTTCTTGCCCTTATCTCATGCAGCCTTTCTGCCCTTTCTGCTCTCTGGAGGGTTACAGGTTTAGTGGGGTGGAGTAAAGAGTAACCCAAAATTAAATAGGTATAACACAAAGCTGAAGATGTAGATACAGTTCTCACGCCAATAAGTTTGTGTCATTAACATCTAGCAAACTAAACTCCATTAAAAATGACAAATTTAGCACTTATTTTCCAATAATTTTTCCCTTAACCTTTTTTCACACTGCCTCTGTTTCTCAAATAAACAACAGAGGCAGGTCTGATATAGAAGGCTCATTTTAATGGCTTCTGCCAGAAGAGAGCCAGACACTGAGAATGGATGTGAGGTCTCCGTCTTTATGCAAATTCAGCAAAAGACCACAAGCTGGAGGGTTCTTAAGTGGTGAAAAGCATCATAATAATTCAAAAACATGAAGACATACAAAGCTAGACGAGCAAGGTGGGTAGTCAACATCTACAGTACAAAATAAATGTAGAAACTGCGGCAGCTGGTTGATGGTACGGTGCACACATGCATTCACTACCGCACCTTTATGCTGCATCAGTACAGAGTGTAAGATGAGAATGTATTGATCTTCAGAGGGGGACATTCTAGCATTGCATCAGCGCATTGAACAGAGCAGAAAAGCAGGCAAAGATAAAGCAAGATCAAATCAGAGTTCAAAAAGTTTTACATAGCACCCAAGAGCATTATAGATGAATAAAACTGTAGCCAAAAGCTTTTTTTTATGTTCTTGAAATTGCAAATGCTAGCGAAAGGTTTGTGGAGGCATCAAGGCAGCGATAAAAATCACTATATGCAACCAGGCATGTGGCTGACACTTGAAGTCTGATATAGAGGAAATCAAACAAGATTTTGTGCTCAACAAATGTCACTTGTAGCTAGGATGAGCAATATCTATATATCTAATTGTGATTAAGCGTAAAGAAAGAAAATGTTTTGACAATATCTTTGAAAACAAAATAAAGAGAAGGTTTGTAAAGACAGATGGGCATGTTGGACACAAAGAGTTTTACAGATGCTTTCCAGTTTTTTCACCACTGTTACATGTTCCAAAGATAATACACTTTGCACAATTGCCTGCTATTTCATCTCAAAGCGGTAATTAAATGCCAAATTACAGCCTATTGAGTCACAATTTGTTTCCCTCAAGCTCTGAGGAAAAAGAAAAATCTTGCTTGATGAAGTGACACTCCCAGTTAATAACCTTTATACTTGGGAAAATAATAAATGAAAATAGTAAGAAAGTGGAAGTAGACTATGAAGGACGAGCCTAAAAGAAAACGAGCAAAGGGGTGAGTTCAAACTAATTGGAGAGACTGCAATCCATCTCTTTGGGTCAGATCGATCAGCAAGTGAGGGGATCGGTTACATTCTACTTTCTGTGTGAGCATGTGGGAAAGCTTCCACATTGCACTGCTCCAGTTGCAAAAGAGGTCCCCTCCCCAATAGGAGATATAAGAGATGAGGGAGATAGATGAAAAAAAGTAAGATATAGAAAAAAATTCTGAAAGACTGATGAAGATACAGCAGATTGGAAGAAGAGATGAAGGAGCGAGAGAAATGAAGGCAGGAAGAGCAAAAAATTCAAGGAGGAGCATGTGTCAGAGAGATATCTTACAGGGGTAAAACGGCAAAGTCACATGTGGTTGGATGTGAGGTGAGTGAATTCACAAGCCAGTGCATAATGTATGACTAAAAGTAAGAGCCGGAGAGGCAAGGAGACATGGAGGTCAGCAGCAGAGTCAGCGACAGCGAGACAAGACAAAAAGATGCAGAGGAAAAGATGGTGAGGAAGACTTGTGACTGATAACATTGTCCACTCGGGTTGCCTCAGGGGCAGAAAAGGCTGAAAAAAGAATGGGTGAATGAGGCATAAAGGAAAAAAACCCAGACATTTACATTGTAGCAAGAGACCCAAAAGGCTCGAAATAGGAAGGTGTGCCAGGGTGACAGAACAAGAGGTGCAGGTAGAAGTATGGAAGGCAAGATAGTAAATGAGGAATAAGAGAAGCTAAGGGATGATGGTGGTTTTGCAAAAAAGGTGAGGAAGAAATTTGGCAAGTTTAGAAAAAAAAAAACTATAGCATATAGGGCTTCACAAGACCGAGTGACTTACGTGTGGAGATAAGGGTGTAAAAAATAAAGAATGAATAGAAGCAGGCAGGCCACTGATACTAAGCATGTAAAGTCAAGTATGAATCGCTCTGATTCCCAATATAAAACTTTATTGCCCAGAAGACTGGATGTTACCACAGACCTTTGTGACACAGATGACTGTGTGCGGGTGTGCAGGAAATATATAAACACATGGCCGCAGACATAATCAGTGGCTAACTTCCCATTGCAAAAATATAGTCAACTGCTAAAATCCAACTTCGAAATGCTTACTGTATTCCTAAAGAGAACTGAGATTAATTTGTGTAATCGTTTCCGGAGATGGGGTTATTATCTCCTTTTTTCCTTCCTTATCACTTCAACATAAGGTTAAAGAAGAGGGGAGCCCGGGGTACGACACCTGGGCCTCCCTAATGTAGAGCTCACATTTTGAGAGCAGACCACAGCATGCGGAGAAAGGACGAGAATGGAAAATGTTGCTTCTTCAATAAAAACTGCCTCAAAACGGAGAGTGTTGAAGAGCACAGCTAGGACCTAATGGAAACTATTAAGTAGCTATTTGTATCAACCTGAAAAGTCAGCATGATGTACGGTTAGGCCTGGTTGTGATTCAAAGTGTTAGGTTTCAGGTACCTTACTGTATATCAGTATGTTCACCACGCTTTCCGTTCCCAACAGCCCCATCTCTAAATAGCAGCCGTTTGTGTATCTGACTCACCATCTCATCTTTCACCACAAATATGACTTACTAACAATCTCTGTCCCACTTGGTGTAGCTAGGTAATATTTGCTGTAACAACTGTACAGCAGGCCAATCAGGGGCAGTGGCTCATTTTCTATAGCAAATCACAGTCATGATCCAGTTTGTTTCCTTGACCAACAGTGTTAAGAAGGACACGTTTTTTAACTCTGGTCCACATGGATGTTTCTCAGTAATAGTTACCATGGGAACTGGCTGTATTCAGTCCTTTGGGATGTTGTTGCTAGGCAATGGGCTTGTGTTGAGGTATGTTCCTCTAGGTCCAGAGTATAAGAATAACAGAAACAAACCATCTGTAGTGTTACTTTTCTAAGATATGGTTTATTTTGCTACTGGATTATGAGCCTGTGGGCCTGACAGCAGAGTGAAATTTACATGTGTGCGGGATGAGTCTTTTTTACAAGTGATCTAGTCAAAGTGGGTAGAAAACAGGAAACCAGACACAAATAGATGCATCAAATGTCTCTTATAAAACAATGCCTGACCAGTTTATAATGATAAAAGGTGATTGACATTTTCTCCTTTTTCTCTGTAGGTCTGTGAATCGCCAGGCCTTCTACCATGCCTGACCCCCCACCCCTCAATTCCCACAGAAAAACACACCAACCCCCCACAGACCTCTGCCCTGAGCAAAGAGCACAGGGCTTCACCTTCACCTCTCTTTTCCCCTCAGCAAAACTCTCTTTCTCTCTTCTCCCCCAACTTCTCATTTCATCTTTGCCCTCTTCATCCCATCTCATCCACTGCGCCTGGCCAAGAGCTACGAAGAGAACACATTCAGACTCTACAACATTCTCCTTTCACTGGCTGACACTAGTCACATGCTGCCTGCTACCTTCTCTGATTGGAGCTGGGGAGACGTGGGGCATGGTCTCGGCCTGTCCTTTCCACTGTGTGTGTCGAAACCTTTCAGAGTCACTCAGCACACTGTGTGCCGATAAGGGCCTTCTGTTTGTCCCACCACATGTTGACCGGCGCACAGTGGAGCTCCGACTGGCTGACAACTTCATAACTGAAGTGGGCGGGAGTGACTTTGTCAACATGACTGGATTAGTTGATCTGACTCTTTCGAGGAACACAATCCATCTAATTAGACCAATGGCTTTCGCTGACCTGGAAAGTTTGCGCTCCCTGCATCTAGATGGTGAGCAACTATTTTCTTGGGAAAACCATCATGCTGTTGTTCTAATAGATTAATATGGGGACAGTTTAAGAAGATGGTAATATTTTTCATATTTTCTCAAGGTAATCGCTTGACAACACTTGGACCCAGAGACCTTGCTGGGTTGGTCAACCTGCAGCATCTAATTGTCAACACCAACCAGCTGGTTAAAGTTCATGTCCAAGCCTTCGATGACTTTTTGCTTACCTTAGAAGACCTTGACCTGTCTTATAATAATCTCAGAAGGTGAATTTTTATAATTATCCACACACAAGAACTTCAATGTTCTAGTTTAAATAAAAACACACACACACACACACACACACACACACACACACACACACACACGTGTGGCAACAGCTTGTATGAACTTCCATGAGTCAGCAGAGATGAAGTTAAACCAGATGAAACTGCTGAGGCTAGAGGAATAACACTGCAGGCGGAGGAAATTTCATCAAATTTGAGGCAGCTTTAATTTTGTTGGATTCAAATCAAGTTAAGAAATCAGGGCATCTCTTAGGCGTGGGTGTGTGGGTCTGTAACTGATATAGAGTTCAGACTTGTTAAGTTTTCCCACATCTTTATGTGGGCAAAGAATATTCTCACAACTTCACAATTATTCTTAATTAAATCAGAAAAATAGCCGTTATTACGACTGCATAAAGAGGAATTCAACAGCATTAGTCTTTGTTCTGTTTGACATGTTTTAATTATCTGATCAGACATCTCATCTTCTTGCTATCTGCATCAGCAGAATGTATACATTTCCGCAGCCTAAAAGAACTGCCCGAGTTCCATTTTACACTAGCTAAACACTAAGCACACAGATCGAATTCTGAATAATCTGAAAAATCTACACAGTTTTTATTCAGTATTGCAGGTGTGACAAAATAAGTGATTCATGCTGTCCTTTTCTTTAGTTTCAAATTGTGAAAACCAATAGTTTTAAATGTATACGCAAATAAAACTTTTAAAATGATCAAATAAACCTGTGTTAAGTTTACCTTCATTATTTTCCACAGAATTCCTCTTATGTCTTTGTTCCCCTGAGATCATGTGATCTATAATAAAACAGTTTACCAAAGAAATTCATTTGGAAGAATCTCAAACTACTTTATGTTCTTTTTTCGGCAGGGTACCTTGGGACTCCATTCAGAACATGGCCAGCCTGCACACTCTGAACCTGGACCATAATTTAATTGACCACATAGCAGAAGGAGTCTTTGGAGAACTTTATAAGCTTGCACGGCTGGATATGACCTCCAACAGGCTCCGAACTCTTCCTCCTGATCCTTTTTTTGCAAGGTAGCTTTTAATATATTTCTCATTATAAGTTGAGACATGTCACAAGAGATTATTGTGAGCGAGCAATCACCTCTCTCACTGAAACTGCAGCACAAATCGTTGGTGTATAAGTATTCTGCAAAGTTCTCATCATTCAATTCACTCCTCAACCCTTTCTTTGGCTAACTATTAGATTACTGTATGTGCCTATATAAAACTGTTTCTAGGTCTATAATTATAGGCCACTAAATGGAACCACTAAAATATTTAATGTCTGTATATGCAAACCGAGCATGTTAGCTTAGTATGCAATCTGAATATATCCAGTTTCAGTGTACTAATTCCTCTATTGTACACTTTCAGGTCTCAAACAGGAGCAATAAGTCCCACACCCTACAATGCAGTCATAAGCCTAAATTTTGGAGGGAACCCGCTCCACTGTAACTGTGAGCTGCTATGGTTAAGGCGGCTTATCAGAGGAGACGATATGGAGACCTGTGCCACTCCTCCACACCTGGCTGGAAGGTGAGTGTTTGTTTCCAGTAGATGATTTGCCATAATTTTTATATCCAGTATTTCACCAAGTATTTTCAAGGTTAATCACTCCAGCAAGATTTAGTTAAGAATTTCTACTAAGCACAATCCCATTAAGGGAATAACATTGTTATACTTAAATTTCATTAGAAATACGTAAAAGAAACACTTTCTAATAGTTCACAAGGATGGAGTGTTTATTCTAATATCTAAAACCTCCTACAGAATCTCTTATCTGAAGAGAAACTACATTCATGTAGAAGAAACAACACCAACAAATGCCCAGTAACTTTTTTTCCAGTTCTGTTCAGGGGATTATTGAGAATACAATTTTTTCACACTCATCAGATAGTTAAGAATAACTAGTTTTAATCCTCAGTTGGACAAAAAAAAAAAAAAAAAAAAAACTTTTTAGTTACTATCCAACAATCTTTCATATTGATTGCCTGTTTCATTACTCTGTTCCTCAGGTATTTCTGGTCAATTCCTGAGGAGGAGTTTACTTGTGAGCCACCACTCATCACTCGTCACACCCACAAGTTGTGGGTGCTTGAGGGCCAGCGTGCCACGCTAAAATGCCGTGCAATTGGAGATCCTGAGCCAGTCATCCACTGGGTTTCACCAGATGATCGCATTGTTGCAAACTCATCCCGGACCAGTTCTTTCAGCAATGGGACCTTGGATATTTTGGTAACTGTTGCCCGGGATGATGGAGCATACACATGTATTGCAATTAATGCAGCAGGTGAAGCAACTGCAACTGTGGACCTGAAAATAATCCCACTGCCTCATCGTGGTGGGGCCAGTGGAACCACAGGGGGTAACGCCAAGAACAACAGGAATGTGACCAATGGGATTTTACGGACAGATCCGGGCTCGTCGGACATCAGCACCGGGAAAAATGGGATTACCAACGGGGCAGCACGTGCAGGCGAGACGGAGGATGGTAAAAGAGGAGATGGAGAAATAGCAGAAGGTGACAGTGGAAAGGCCCCAGATGGGGAAGGGTCTGATGGAGGAAGCATGGAGGACAATGATGGAGAAGAGGAGGAAGGAAGGATAGTTGGAGTACAGGGAGTGACATCAACCTCAGCCCAGGTCCAGTGGGAGTTAGGGCGTTTGTCTGAAGCTAATGTTGTCTGGATGTATCAGATACAGTATAACTGCACTGCCGACGAGACCCTGATCTACAGGTGAGTCAAACACTTACAACACGATGCAGACAGCTGGAGCCTTTGACGTGGTCAATTTAAGAATAGATGTCTGTTTGGATATTTCATATGTACCCCCCTAAATCAGTGTCATCCTTTTGTTGTTGTTTTTTAAAGTAAAAAGGTCAGGCATTTTTTCTAATACAAAACCTCTTAAATATTTATCCAGTACAACATGACACTTCTGCTATGGAACCGTTTTATGACATGGACAAGCACATAGCTGGAAGGAAGGATGAATGGGGACACAAATTAAGGGATAGAGAGGCAAAGGTACTTAATAATTAATCAGGATGTGATGGACTCTACAGGTGAACAATGACTTATTTATGAATACGTGCAAAAAGAGATTAAATGTGAACGGAAAAAAAGCTGTCAAGTATAATTCTCCAAAAGGTCTTATGCTTTGAAAAATTAAAGCCTACAAAAGCATTTTTCTCAGCACAGATATGACAACTTTAGTTAATTCATATACTGATGGTATGATGTTATTGGTGTTGCCAAATTTAGCAGCCACTTTGTTTGGACTTTCTGCATGATGTTTTCATCAGGTTATTTTCAACAGAGCGTATTTTTGGGGGGAGCTTATGTTTGGATTCGAGAAAAAGAGGAAAGCTTTTGCCACAACAAAAAACACAAATAACACAATAATAATAATAATAACACAAATAAATAAATGAAAGTGTAGTATCTGTGTCTCAGAATTTAAGATAGTTTCACACTGTGGTTTCTTAAAGCTTACATATCCCTACAAATCTTCACAAACCAACAGTCCAGGCCTCCAGAGAATTAAAAATGTCTGACTGACAAACAGGAAATACATTTAGAGGCACAAATAGCAAAGATGTTGGATCCTTGAATATATATGCTTGAATTTTAGCTCGTTAGTGTACTTGCCATCTACAGCATTGCTTTCCTATTCAATTAAATTAACCATCCGTTCACACTCTTATTTACTGTCTCTGAATTCACAACCAAAGCTGATGTAATATTCATGAGTAGAGGTTATTGCCACAGCAAAACAGTGAGGGAATAGAATAAGAAAACTAGGGTGGGCTGAGCAGGGGCTTCCCACATGGCATTTGTGTGTTTGATTTAATTTGGCCTTAATATGGGCTTTCACTGTTGTTTCTCTAAGGTGTTGCAAAGATGACATTAAGCTGTAACCAGTACTGAGAAGGGTTGAAGTGAGGAAGGGAGACAGATGTAGAGTTGATAGAAAATAAAACTGTAAGAAGGGATGATATGGGTGGATATTTAGATGGAATGAAATTTCGGAGATCTTAGAAGATGATAGGAGAGGGATTCAGGAAGAGCTATGACATGGGATATTTCCTCATTCTGCCAGAATGATTGTGACGAGCATGGGGGGCTGAAAGAAGATAAACTGACAGAAAGCAAGTTGAGAAAGAGATGAGGTAAGCTACTAAAAGGACAACTCAATAAGGGGATGGTGGAGAAATAGCAATGTCTACCATGAAAAAGTTATGGGGGGGGGGGGGGGGGGGAGTGTCAAATAATATTCCAGAGGGAGTCAATAGATTGCTATTTGAACAACTGCTCAAACCACCCCTGGCACAGGTGGGACTGTCTCAGAACCGCAGGAACAGGGGCAGTGGTCATTATCAGACATGCATCTATAAATGAGAGGCACACAGTTGAACCATGAGGATGGATTAAAGGCTTTTTAAGTTAAATCACAGAACCGGGGGAAATAAATAGAATAGATTTTAAGATAAAGCATTCCAAGGTGCTTACAAGAATGCCCTGTACTGCTCATCCCAACCTGTATTTGTACAGCTTGAGTGTCATTGAAAAAGTCAAGCAAAAGCAGGCTAGCAAATCTGTCATACAGATTTGTAGTCAGACTGTGTTGTGCGACTGCTGCTTTATGTCTGCTTTGGCAGTTGGAGAAAGCAAGAACCCCACTGAACGGGGCTGAAGATGTAGAGAGACAGAATGACAGGGTGAAAACAGGATTTAAGAACGGGAGGCAAGGGAACAAAAAAAACATGGATAGTCTGTGAAATGATAAAACATGGTACAAGTGACTTATATGGACAGCACAAAAGCAGAGCACATAGCACAACCTCCAGATTAAATCCTTTTTAAAAGGTCGGCTGTGCGCTAAGCAACAGCAGTATCCTGAAATGCTGAGGTGGTGCCAGGTGGGACACACTGAGGTGCAGGTTGTGTCCACCATCACTCTTAGTTCCCGCAGTGACATCACCTGAGCCTCAGGGCACTGGCGCTTTGTCACAATGCTCCAGTGGCACAAGGGGTGTGCCCTAATCAGCTAAAAAACAAAGATTTCCCATTTATTGACAATGCTGAGATGCCTTTCTCTCACACTTTAAACTAAAATCTTTCTAAAGAGAAGCTGGCCAGAAATATGTTGAATAATTCTTAATTGTGCTATTGAACAACCTACTTATGCAAATGTTTCAACAATGTCAACCCCAGAATTCCTGACGGAGTTGAATAGGCTCTTCTCTGCATGTCAGAAACAAATCAAAATGAGGATCACAGCACATCCAAGCACTCAGAGTTTCATGGCAAGACTGTGTTACAGGAGTATTTCTTAAAATCGGCACACTTTATTGGAGGTGTCGTAAGCAGCAGTCAGTGCTTTTATTGTAAATATGTTTACGTCTTATGTATAGAATCGATGGATTTAAGCTAATTAGGAAATGAGATATTAATCACATATACAAGAACCGAGTTTATATATTAGACACAAGTTGGAAAAGAAACAATGATTTGTAAAAAAAAAAAAAAATAGATTAATGATTGCAAAGACTATGGGGTGCACAATTATAAAGAGCAGGGAGAAAGTTTTGCATTCATAGGAAAGGCATGCTGAGAAGTAGACAATGAAAAACATCACTAATGAGTCACAGGAGGGGAGGGAACTGAAGAAATAGAACCTGAAAATTAGGTGAATGGCAATACACTCATTTGCTCCGACTAATTATACAGCAGGATTGACTAATATTTGAAAGATTACTAAACTGGGACATTTACACATTCCAATAAGATGGTATCTGCTACATACCATCGTTACCCCACTGCTGAGATCGGACATCCTGAGATGCTTTCAGTTTCTGTCATGTCCCATTTAAATAGTTTGTATTCTTGAATTTGATATTGCTGGGAAATACAATGCGAGCATTCTATATTAACATGGAGACTGGTACTAGAAATTATACTAGAAACAAGATTAGAGCATCTGCTGGGGCAGAGATAGAAAGGAATATGGGGAGAGACAACCACAGGGCTCAGCACAGAGGAAGTAACCACAGTCAAAAAATTATGGTAAAGAAAAGTAGGACAGGTAAGACATGGTAGAGAGTTACACCCCAAGGGCTGATGTTATTAAAGGTTAAACTATGTCATATACATGTATATGCTTAAACTGCCAGCATAAGGAGGAAGTAAAAGGGGTTGTCATCTTTATATACAAAAGGTTAAAGAGAGGAAGAGGGCAAAGAATGCTTCCACCAAGATTATACAAAAAAAAATAAGAAGGAATTATGGGGAGAGAACAATTTAAGGATCAGAGAGGATGAGGTAGTAAGGACGGATAATAATCGTGGAAATGTAAAATCAGGCAGAGTGGAAGGAAATCAAAGACCGTAAATGACAATGATGCAAGTGAGATGACTAGATACAGGAAAAAGCTAAACAGACAGTGAGGTTAAAGAAAATGGGGGGTATTGACAGAGAGACGGGTAAAGGAAAACAGAAAGAAGAAAACAAATTGAAGGAGACAGCAAACACAACAGTAAACAGTCCACTGAATAACAAGTGAAAAGAGAGGAAAGGGCAAATCACCAAAGGAAGTAACCAAGGGAAAAAAATAGGAGCAGCTTAGATGTCAAGAGGAGGAGATAATTACTTTGTTGTTTCTTTGACTTTCTTTCTCCTCTCCCTCTGTGCCCACTTTTGTGCGGTGTTAGACCACCAGACATGCAAGCATTGACTGAGGGGAGGAAGAGGCAGGGAGATTCAGAGAAATGTGAAAAAAGAAATAGAAATATTAACAGGGGACTGGATCTCACTGCTCTGTCGTTCCCTCCACGATCACACTTTCTCTCACTCTCTTGGGTTCTAATAATACTCATTTCTGTGTCACCAGCTTGAACAAAGAACTCCTTTGTCTCTTCTACTTTCCTTCAGCATCTGCATTAGAGTATGCCTTAGCTGGGTTTACCCATAATTAGAAGCACAGAAACAGACACATGCTCTTTGTATGCCAGGAAGTACAAACTGCCATAGGTGGACACAAAAGCCGCTCAAAAACAAGCTGACAAATCGCAATTTGTTTTCACACAAGTACCCTAAAACACACACAAACAAGTCACATGAGCACTATGTGAGAGATCAACAGAATTGCATTTGCCATGCATGTGTGTACACAACATTGATAATGATGAATGCAAACTCATTGTGCAGTGAGGGGTGGCAGGCATTTGGGAATGTGTCAAAGGACCATGTATATCTTACTTAATTGCTGCTGGCAGGTTAATAAACGAGCAAAAGACGGCTAAAAAAGTAGTTCAGTCTCATGCGGGATAAAGTATTGGGGAGAATATCCAGAGTGGTGAGGAAGAGATGAAAAATAAAGAGAGGTGGCAGAGAAATGATCAGGAAGGTGTAGGGCTACCTAGAAAGGAAATCATAAAAAGGAGAAAAGAGTGACCTTGGATGGTAAATGATGCTATGTGGTTAGTGCTTGGGCTAACAGGGATAGTGTACGGAGACAGAACTTAACAGAGGCTGGAGGGCCATGAACAGCCTGGGTAGGAGTTTGCAGCTCCATTCCTTGCCAAGGCTTTCAAATATTATATCAGTAAAATTGTAAAGAAAATATTTAATCTATTGAAATACTATAAAGAAGTCAATTAGTGTGCCCTGCAGCTTGCCTGAAGTAGGTACTACTAATTTCTGTGCCAACTTTGCATTATTAAGCATAGAAAATCAACATCCCATCAACATAAATATGTATGAGTATTGTCAGACTAGTTCCATTCTTAACTGATTTAGTGTAATTTCCATTTTAAACTGAGGAAAAGAGTAAACGTAAAATCCTGCCATTATGGACATCTTTAATTAATAAATAAAAGAGCACGTTTGAGGGCTATCTGCGAAGCTCCATGTATGTTTGAGGCATGTAAAAATTGCATTTAGAAAAATGTAGCCCTCTGAACCAAGCCTGAATGATTTTCAACTTTTGGTCCAATTAAGCTTTTTTGCCGTCATGTCAAAAGGGAGAAAAATGTAAGGGAATTGGAAAAATATAGCATATGAGAAGCAAAAGCAGACAAATGTCCAAAAACATACTTTCCCTCCTGCACAAGAGGGTTGATGCTGCAGAGGGCGAAGTCATACCCATCGATAGACACTTGAGGTGGGCTACAGCCTCCCACACACACTTTACAATAACATGTCACAACTTACTAACAAAAAAATCTATTTTCATAAATACAGAAGACTGTGTAAAGCAAAAACGCATTATAAAAAGCAAGCACCTCCTGTCCTCACTGCCACATGTAATCATTGTTCCCTCTTTCCATTTGCCTCACTCCTATACGCTAGTTCTAAAAGCTGCAAATAAACTTAAATGAAACATATTTGAAGTACTTTGCTCTTTATTATAAAACAGCCACTCATTATAGACATGCAATCAAAAATACAGGAAGTTTCAAAAGCCTCCATCATTTAACTTAAACTGGGTTTTAAATCTAAAATAAAACATTTTGTATGCAAGGTTCACAAAATGGTTTGACGATGGCAAATCAGTATGATCACACACTGACATCAACTGACACCAACTACACTGCAGATGAGCAGACAGTTCTGTTTTCATGTTTACTTGGACCAGTCTCCGTCAATAGCCAAATTTTCTTTTCTCTCCCCCATACAGTCTTCAGTTTTCCAACCATCCTTTAACTCCTATCAATATTCAACCCTTTTGCCTTAATTTGAAAAAATAAATGAACAAATCTGAATATTCAAGTTAGCTTTAAAGAGTTGCATATATTAGACATTCCACCACTGAGCACAGTTTCTATAATCTCTCCACTAACCTGAACTCTTTACTTTTTAACCCCTCTTTAGAATCTTACCATCGACCAGTGATCGCTTCCTGTTGAAGAACTTGGTTTCCGGTGTGGACTACAACCTGTGTGTGCTGGCCATTTTTGATGACACAATTACATCACTAGCTGCAACAAAAGTTCTAGGTTGCACTTCATTCTCCACCAAGGATGTGTACCCAGCATGCCGCTCTCTCCAAGCCCACTTTCTGGGCGGGACACTTACCATATTGGTTGGTGGTGTTGTTGTGGTGACTCTTCTAGTGTTTACTGTGGCTCTCATGGTTCGCCACCGTGTTTGCAATCATGGTGATCATATAATATGTCACAGCAGCAACACTGAGGTAGGAGGTGGGGCCTGCTGTCAGGGTGGTGTAGGAGGTGTAGATAAAGGGGCAAATAGCAGTGGATGCTACCAATCAAATGGCTCTGGAGATATGATGATGGTGGTCCTTCCCAATGGTCTGCCTTCTAAGGGAGGGGAAAGGGGGAATGAGAAGAACAAAGACAAGGAAAAAGATACAGCCAATTCTGCTTCTGCATTGCCTCCAAAACTTCCCCCGAAGCCCAGGGCAAAGCCTAAAGTAAACCTGGAGCAGTTTTTATCAGCTGGAGGGGTTGTTTCTACAACAACAGGGGCAGAAAGCGAGATGGCACTGGTAATAAGGCAGCGGAAGCTGGAGAAGGCATTGCCACAGAACCTAGAGTGTGATAGAACTCCCCTGTACTATTCCCCCACTCCCCCATCAACGCTACCCCGTCAGTCACGTTCTAGGGATCGTCCAAATCCCCGTCTGGAACGAGAGCTGACAAATCGAGCCAGTTTCTCTTTGGCTGCACCCCTGAGAGACTCAGAGCTGTTGGACTGGAGAATCACATCTAGAGGCAGGGACAAATGGAACTCGTCACAGGCTTATCAGAGCCCTATAACCCCTCTAAGCCCTGCCAGTGGACCTGTTGGCAAACGGCGGCATTCACTGGATATGGGTTCTTCTGTGGCTCTAGCAAGTGATGCTGCAGCATCTGTTGCCAGGCACTATGGCGCTGTTAGTTATGCCAAGCGGTTGAGTGTAATCTGGACCAGACGGAGCCAGTCGCTTCATGGGATGCTGGTACAGTGCGCTTCGACGACAAGCACAACCTCTTCAACAACTAGTGAGGACGGTGAGACTGGTGGGATCTTGGGTACTCATGATTATCAACAGAGATATATCCATGCTTACAACACTACCAATCCAAACACTAAGATTACTACTGGGAAAACAAAAGACAAGAGTCGAGAGAAAGGAGGAAGAGGTGCCGAAGATCTGGAGGAAAGTGTTGTTTAGTTGAAGCAACACAAACCCTCATGCAAAAGTACCTGCCATGTTTGAATGGGATGCTGATTACAGAAGATTGATTGGGGGTGATTAAGGTTAAAAATGACATTGGCAAAAGAGGGAAAAAAAGTATTGTAGATCAGAACAGTAAAGAGAGTTCAGAGAGGGAGAAGAGTAAAACTGAGTTTTCCATTCAATAAGAGATAAATAAATAAAAACTATATATCCGTAACCATATTTTTCAAAATTACGGCAAAAAACCTAAAGTAGTTTGTTTTGATAAAAAAGGGAGAGAAGGCCAAAACATCAATAGAACAACAGAGCAAGGGTGATATAAAAGATTTTTCTGACTTGAGATAAGCTTGCCAACACCCACCCCTACTAACACACACACACAAACACCATTATGGGATCAAAAACAATGCCACTGCAAAGACAGTGATGAAAAATGGATGACATGGATCTGCGTTGTTATCCGATCTTGTGACTAAAACGCAGATGATCACTTTGAAACTTTCTCAAATGCAGTGAACATGAATTCTGTGTGTCCTTTATGTCAGGACAAGGAGTTCTACCTGACTGTGCCTGCGGATTATGGGAGCATAAATACAGACAGGATGCGTTGGACATGAAAAATCAATACAAGCTGGAGTAAAAAAATAAATAAATAAAAAAAATCAAACAGACAGTAAGTATTGGGATTACAATCAAGTCAATATGGATTACAAAATGGAAGAGATGGGTACATGATGGAACATGTGGGCCATGCATTTCTGAAAGACAAGATCATCCTGCATGTCTGATAATAGACCAGACAAATGAATAACAGTAATGGGTGCATAAGTGCATGTATTGATGGAATGGGAACTGGATGTACGCAGCGAGAGAGATCGTGTTCCCACGTGTATATGAATGTTTGTGAGTAGCAATCCAGTCAAACTCCACTAATGCACATAAATGCTTAGCACTCTGCTGTAAAAAAGAAAGAATACTGAAGTTTAGAGATGGTTCATCCAAATCAAAGTTTTTTTTTCCTCACCACAGCCAGTCTAAACTGATCATTTCAATGTAGCATGGTCAGAAAGAATGAACTGATTGAAGGGAATTCAAGTTTCAAACTCTGTGTAACTTTAGAATCCTTTGTGCTAGATGGGTTCATGTTACTTTCCAACTGTGAATGTTTTCAGAGGGGAAGCTGAAATAAAGTTCTGGAAATCACTCAACTCAAAGGCACCAATGGACTAAAGTGACTTAATGACAAAAAACTGCAGAAATAAAGAGAAAACTCGAAAGTAAATACACACATATATATCTCTATATAAAGACATACATACATATACCTATAGATATATAAATATATATATATATATATCTTTAGATATATGTAAAAATATCTAAAAATGTTACTTGTTGCACCATGTGTTACTTTATTTCAGGGTTTATTTTTAGGGGAGGACACCAGGAATGAAACACAAAATATGAAATGTGTAATTTCCTTTTGTCTGGGAGAAAAATCGAGTCACCAGTGTTGATCATTAAAAATCTAAAAAGACCCAGGTAAAGCACACGTCACAATAACTGAAAAGCACACACATACCAAAACTGACCCAAAACTGATGCTTATTAAAGAGTTGGGTTTGTAATGATGAGGTCTATCCATTAATGTTGTTTACTTTATTTTTTTCATTTTGCCAAAGTCAATATTGTTCTATGGAATTGATATAAATAAAAAAAATCTATATATGTACGGAACAGAGTGTCTCATTACCATATAAGCAAAAGTTATGCAACAGGCAGGAATGCAGATATTTACAAAGTGACGTTTTATGCAGTGTGATGGTAGATGAAAAACGTGTAAGGTTTTCTCAGTGTAATGTGCTTGGCAATAAGGTTTATAACCAAAAACAGATTTTTGGTGCCCTGTATTATTTTTGTAATAACTTAGAATATAAGAATGTCTTAAATTAGTTTTAAAAGTACAATGTGAAGATGATTAAAGTTTAATGAGAATCCCATGAGGTCAAGAAAACCCTTTAATTCAAAGGAATTTTAGTGCCTGCACTGATAAGTAAGAAGGAAGTTTTTGCTTATCAGTCTGTTGGATTTTTAAGAGATGTGAAGCAAAGGTTGAGGTCATTGTACAAAAATCTGTTATAATATGACAAAAATGTACAAAAGTAAGAACACACAGAGAATCGATGCTTTCAGATATAGAAAAATTAATACAGTAGAACAAAACGTATCTCTAAAATAAGATTGGTAAGCAAAGAATTATTCAAATGGGGGCAAAATTCAGTCAGTCAGTCAGTCAGTTAATAAATCAATAAACTAGTATTGGATAAAATGTGACACCAACAAACACATGCACTGGTTTAAGAGACTTGCATGTTAGAAAGTATGTGTAGTTGAATCCAACACCAAATTAAAATGTGACCAAGAGAAAGAAAGATGCCAAATATGTGCTAACAATTTAAGTGGACAAAAATCTAAAATATACAGTTAAATTAAACAAATAAAAACAAAATATTCTTTCTTTTTTTTCTCAGATGAAGCATTTTAAAAAGGTAAGTAGCACAGACCTCCATCTGCTGCTGCTTCAGGGGCCTCCTGTGGCTCTTCAGAGCTATAAAGCAATTATAATCCCACCACATGTGTGCCAGGTTTGCCTCTCGTCCCCATCCCAGTTGTATGCAGCAACAACAACACAAAAGCCAGGGAAATCATAGACCAAACAATGAGCTGAAATCAAGTAAATTCTGCATCAAGCAAAAAACTGGATAATTCTCTGTGGGTTCATAAAAAATACCAAATGTCCTTATGTAAAATCAACATCTTTTAGAAGGATGCTAGATTAGCGCTTCTGACACCCCTAGACATGATGAGTGGAGGGAGCAAGATCATTGCAATTAGCCTTAAGTGGAAGTTTTTTCTATGCATCATGTGTGCCTTGTGAACGTTCATGCTCGTTTCTGGCAATATGCCAAGAATGTACGTGTGGGCCTTTTTGTCAAACAGATACTTGGATTCATGAAAAGAATCTGACTAATGAGTCCTATCAGAAGAGTTTACAGGAGTGTGAGTGAGAAAGGAGGGGAAAAAATGTTCTACCTTTTGAACTTGGGCACACCATGAAACATTGGCAGGCAGTTCTCTAATGTGAAACCATCAACAGTGACAACAAGGGAAATAAAGGAAACAGGAGAAGCAGACAGTGTGTGGGTCTCCTGACATCTGGTTAGATGGTGATTTGATTCGAGGGTCATAAGTGACCCTTTAAGAAAAGACTGTGCTTAAGTTACATTTGGGAATACGTGTGTTTGAATGCATATGCATTCACCATGTGTTATGAGCAGGAGCTACCAGGTGAACGGCATCATCCCTTTTTGTTAAAACAAAACCCTGGCTGGTGGTACCCCCCAAACTCACCCTGTGTTGCAGCAAACCCAAGCCTTTTTATAGGGCAGCTATGCACATCTTCTAACTCACAGAGGGGTGGGTGAATCAAACACAATCTACGCTAATCGTCTGACACTTCAGTCTATACCAAGAAATAAACAGCAAAAAACATCCTTTAGCCTCTGTGTGCCATTTACTTACAAGAAGAATGCAACACTTTAGGAAATTAAAGGAAAACTCATCAGTATATTTAATCAAAACACACTTGAAATTTGAAATGAATACAAGCATGCTGACCAAAGCCTTCAATATACAGATTTCCTAACCATATAGACGCTAATCACCATTTCTGTGTAGCACTTATTTATTTTACTGCCTCCAATCATAGTTTACAAAGCTCCAGGGAAATGAGGTCTGAATGATAAATACTAATTGTCAAGAGATGGAGGGTGATGTCAACAGCATGCACATAAAACTACAGCACTATCTAACCATCATATCTGAAGGGACTAGGTGAGGATATTAACACTAATTCCAAGTATTTACAACTATTACCTTCAAGGATTAGGTATGTAAAATGACAGGGCACAAGAAGGTTTTCTCCCATGATTCTTAATTCTTAATCCTTCAGCATTGTTTTTCACAATTTCCCAGCATTTCAGTATTGCACAAAAAGTGAGAATTGGAAAAGAACTGGCAAATTGACAGACAAACTCTTAGCTAGATAAGGAGACCCACTAAAGATACAAGAGGGGAAAAAAAGGGAGATAAATGTATAATGATCAAGCAAGATATTATAAGTGGCCAAAGGGACTGCTGCTGGTGGATTTGGACAGAATCTAAGCCGTTTTGTGTTACATTTAAGTAAAGAAGCATGATTAATTTGACTGTGTCATGTGACAAAGGGGGCTGTTTGAAAGAATCGAGTGAAGATGCAAGCAAAGAGAAAAGGAGGAAACACAATTGAGGAGAATGAGTCTTCAAGCTACAAAAAGTACCATAATTATACTGAGTCAAGCTCCTGAATGGTGTTACCTTCATGCAACACTTGGTCTTTCTGTTTGGTCTCACTCCATCTCTCCACTCTTAATTACACCTTCTAATTTATTCTCCTTCACCCTCACCGACTTTTGATTGAAACCTTTGTTCATTGAATTTGCTACTTCTCTCTGATGTCCTTTGCCTGGATCTTTCATGGTTTGGTGAGGCCACTTTAGCTTTAAGTTATTTGTGTTTCTTCAACATAATGTGAGTATTCCAGTCTAAGAAACAACTTAGATAGTGCAAAAAATGTTCAATATGCCTTGTAGTGCCCCATTCATGTTTTGCTAAAACAAAGCCCTTATTCAAACATCTGTATAAAAAATGTCTTCACTCAAATCGACAACAGCATTTCTTTTTTATATTCCTCCTAAACTCCCCCTGCACTATAAAATCTTTAAAAACTAACTTTTCTATGATCTGACAATTCTTTCTTTATATCTGCCTCAAATATATCCCATTAAGAAGTTCTTTTAATGTATTTTAGAAAACCCAAGCAACTCAAAACCCTAAAACCTTAATGGAAATGTAGATATTAATGAATAGTATAGACTTTACAAATTGCACAGCGTGATGTGACCTGTCTTTTGCACTGTTGACTGGGCAGGCTTATAGCACAGAGAAAATATAAATTCCCTCACAAAAAAGGAAACATTAGAAGCTTGTAATCATTCAAGCATCGAGGTAATCAGACAATGTCTAAATGCCAAAGACAGTTTGTCCAGTGCCACTGCAGCAGGCTGCTCAAAGTGTGGCGCCACTCTAGAATAGTACAAGAGCCACAGAGTACTCTGGGTCTGCACAGGGATGAATACATACATCCGAATTAGGCAAAAGCAATCACATACCCTCCTAACTAATCTGTGCCCACAAGAAAACACATCTATAAGCTTGTTTTTCCCCCCTTAAGGGTGACACTCGAGGCAAAGCACAGCCCTCGCTTCCTCATCATAACCAACTAAACTGATTTAAAAGAGCTTCTGTTAAGCAGGTGAAAAGGTCCCTGTTTCACATGCAAGGCATACAAAATGTCCACACACATATGTAGTAGGTAGAACACTTGAGATCACATTTAAAAACAGTCTGACAATACATGCAGCAGTTTCACATCGTGAATTTTGAAAAAAATATGTGCCACAGTTGTTAATCAAGTGATTAGAATAACAGCATTTTTTTCTTTTTTAAGGACACAAATTAATCCTTGCACCTCTCAATAACCAACAGTTCTCCTCCTCCCTGCATATCAGTGCTTCATCATATTCATGACATTTCTCCTTTTTTACTTCACAACAGGACAACTGCTGTTATCATTACCTCTTTCTACACACCACCCACTGCCCATCTTATTTTCACTCTTCCCACAGAACCACGAATGAAAGGGGAGCTTCCTGGCTTCTTTTCATCATTTCAATCCAGACTCTTTTTGTCCTCCATGTGCTAATGCTACCACCTACTCCTTCAACTCATCACCCCTAAAGGCTCCCATTAAAGCCATGATCAGAAGAAGGCAGTGGAATCTTATAACTCTTCTCATCTTAAGATGATCTTGGGTTTCCTGGGAGACATCGACAGCAGGAAACCTTGGTACACCTACATGTGCAGTAGCATATCATGAAAGACAGATACAGCAGGGTATCATCTTTTTGTCCATTTAGCTGCTTTCAAGCCAATCAGACAGGAATAGAAAGGGAGGTTGTGGTATAAAGAGAAATGCACTGAAATGAAAAATGTTTAATGCTTACATTGTTTAGTAACTATTGTCGAAATAAGCAAATACTCGTCTTTGAGTGATCGTTTCGGGGAATAAAAGCCAGAAGCTAGCCAAAATGGGCTTAAATTCCCAGGTTTAAATTTCAAAATCCAACCATTTGGTCTTATGTTGATTTTCACAGCAGCCAATCAAAAGTATATAATGCAAGTTTAATTTAATAGTTTGCTGAAAACAAAATATTATACAAATTGGGAATCTCAGCTGAGCTGTAGATGAGACAAATGACTTGGAAAGGGTCTTTTTTACACTGCTGATGATTAATTTAACCAGCAAGTTATTCAAACCCTATCCCAACTTGCTCTTGCTTGAAAGTGAAATACTGCAAATATACTGCAAATATTCTGTACTGTCCATGGAAATTCAAGTTGAAATTTAGAAGAAGGTCTTGAAGGAATGTCAGAAGGGAAATAGTTCTGTTTTTCCTTTACAGGTTGGAAATGAGAGCAGGTTGATCATTTTGAGCTTAAAAGATGACAACAGAAAAGCAGCAGCTTTTGAAAGTTGGTTTTAGTCATTTGCTACATCTTGATTTATAGCTTAGCTTTTGGTTGTTTAGGATCAAACATCCAGAGCTGAGAAAAGAGAAAAAATTTGATCTAAATCTTCCACTGCTTATCAGCACCAGAGTAAAGAAACTATAGAAAATGAGTGTGTCCGTGAAACAATCCCAATGTGACTGAATAGAGATCTCAGGTCTTGGCACATCACTCTGCGCCACGTATAGTACCTCATACTAAAAATCAAGCTGTTTTGTAGAATGAAGAAGTTTGCAACATGTTCATTTTGCTTGGAAAAATAAATAGATTGTTGCACAAATTCAAGGTACTGGTTTCCTTGTTTAAAAAAAGACAGTGCTGCTCTTTCTCTGCTTTACAACATACAGTATTCAATCAAACACTGTTTTACTCCAATGCTGATGTGAAAAAAAACAACAAGCGAGTTGCTGATCACACAAAGTTATCATAAACGGTTCTTTATCAGTGGTTTTGCTTTGTAAAAAATGGCATCAGCCTCAAGCTAAACTTCAGTGACTCAGCACAAGTTACTAAGCAAAGAAATAATGAATCACTAAGTCATTTTGCAGCAATGTCATGCATTCTTTGTCATTGTGTACCAACTAGATTGTGCTACATGCACAAGCAGGATTTCAAACAGCCAAGCTCAAAATCAGTGACTTGGACATATCATAACTGATTAGTCTGTAAAAATATTGGCTAAGTTCAAACACAGATGGTGTTTAATCAGTTCCCAATTCTGTGAAATTGCTTTTGCAAGATATAAACAATGAAAGATTTATTTAGTAACTGACAACAGATGTCGCAGCTTTTCCTAATCTGAGAAAAAACAGCTTCTCGTCTGAGAGATGAGTCAGCCCCTGCAAACCTCTCACACTGAGAAGAATTAAAACTTCTATTGTTAGAGGTCTCTTCCTTAATGTTAGTAAATGACAGCTGACCGACGTTTGCCTTGTGCATCTTAATAATGAGAAAATCAGTAAGCCAATAGTGCCTTAGAGAGCTTAATAGTTCAATTGTCCGTGCTATACGCCTCTCAAACGGAATAAACCAATAATAATTTCATCACATTTTGGTCTGAAATAATGACTGAAATTAGACCTTTTTCTTAAAGAAAAACATATACAAAACCTGCTTAAATAATGGGACTCTTTAAACCACACATAGCTGTGTAAAAAAATTAAAATAAAAAGCATTCAGTAAAAAGAAGGCAAATAATATGGCACAAATAAAGACATTCAAAATGCAAATGTGATGCAACTCAGCTGGCACAGACACTGATCCACAGAACTCCAGCACCCACTATCCAGAACACCCGCACAAAGGGAGCTTTCATAGAAAAGCGCGACTCCAAGACCCAGACCCGAGAAGACATAAACCAGAATCTAAACTGAATGGTGGTGTAAAAGAACAGGGCATGACTTAAAAACTAATGGAGAACATGATGAAAAAAAAGCAGGGCAATTGCACAGCCTTTGTCTAACAGCACACATTCACAACAGTTTGACTGTTTTCAAACAGAATCCAATCCAGTAGTCCCCAACAGTACTCCCAAAAAACAAAATTTTAGTTCTTGACCGATTCAGTGGGTCTATCACAATGTTGGAAGACAGGTAGTCTAAGAAGCCCTTAGACAACAAGGGCTTTTTTGTCACAAAAACAAAAAAGGGGTGGGGCAGTCATGAAAGGAAGGAGCTCATAAAAAATTTGGACTTGCCCCAGCTTGACCCGAGGTAATATGGCTGGGCATTACTCCAATTTTAGGCAAAATACAGGTGATGAAGATTAAATCAACAAATTAGAACATGCAAATGACTATTTAAATTTAATCAAATTTAAAGATAGTTCTAATTCCATTATTTTACTAATTTATTGCCTTTATCTAACATTGTGTTTTTTATTGTTCTATTTATCTAGCCAGTTTTATTTTTGTTGCACAGCCCTTTGTAAAGCTGTTTGCTAAAATTGTGCTATATAACTAAAGTGGATAATACAGTGATGTAGTATACCATAGGCCCCACGTCAACACGGGTAAATGTTTTTGTAATCATGCATCAACATATTTGTGTGTTGCGGTTATGTAAATTGAGCTGTAAGCACAACTTGTTTGGTCTTAATCACATGACAGAAAACATTTGGCAGCAGCACTTACCGAGCAGGACTGTAATAATTCCATCAATCACAAATGATAAGAGCAACAGAAATTGACAAATCATGAAACAATACTTTGAAAAGTAGAAGCTCTACTAATTACTCATCTCTTTCTTGGACCTCACCATCTCCACCCCCACCATCTTTCTTATTGCTGTCGTAGGTGAAAGGCATTTATTTATTTATTTTTTAAGCAGCCCTGAGAATAAAGCTCACATTAATAATCTACTTAAAATAAGAATAATTTCCATATTTTCACAGGCAGTCACATCCTTGGAGACACAACAGAGATGCCCCTTAAAAAAATCTACTCTTACACATCTGAACACAATTTAGACATCCTCCCTTTCATTGTTCTTTACATGCATTTTAAGTTAAGAGAAGCATCTAAGCAGCACTAAACTGCCACTTTGGTCAAGCACACCCAGAAACCAACCAAGCTATATCATCAAAGGGCTGAACGCAACAAAAAGTTTTTTGATTGTTATTGAGGAGAGATTAAAACTGGAACAGGCGCTCGATTTGCTTTTCATTGAAAGTTAATGTAAACAGACAGTAGCTCATCTTAGCACCTGTTTAGGGGCAAGCCATAATCAAACTCATTAGAATGAGAAAAGAGACTGTTGTTCACCATGAAGCAGCCAAAAAAAGTGTTCTGCCAAAGCAGAATCTTTTTTCATGCATCTGTCCCATGGTACCTTCAATCTGTCAACCTTATTAGCAGTGCTCTTTTGCTTGTAGACCTTCATTTTCCACTTTGTTCACATAGTTTTGTCTCCCAATTTTGCAAGAATTTCTTCAGCTTTCTTTTTCAGTGCATTTTCCATTTCCCCTGATCACAGATAGGATTTGTTTGTGCAAATTTCTGCCAAGAAGTTAACACCTCTGACTTGTTTTTGCAGAACAATTCTTTCATCTGACGCTTTGGATATTGTCATTATCCCAAATGTATAGACCTTTTCTGTCCCCAAGTAGAAGTTTAAACACGGTGCATTTGTGTGCTACCAGGTGGAACTTCTGTAAGTTTAACTGATGGAAGTACTTGGACTGATTTATTTTCTTATCTAAATTTCTCTTCTATTGCAAAGGAATTGGCAACATAATGGAGAACAAAACAATTAAAAGCTATGCAATTCAAAATAACAATAATATAACAAATGTAGCAGAAGACTGCTCTAAAGCCAGACAGATAGTGCTATTTTTTTAGGCTCTCCTAAATAAGTTATTACAATGCAACTGTCCAACACATTCAGTTCTTTCTTGATATCCACATTTAACTTTAGCATAGTTCATATTCTGAGCATTAACCAGAATAACACTGTAGTCAACAGGATAGAATAAACTTCAGTTCCAAGATTACTAATGTTTTAAAACTTGAAGCTTGAGGCTTTTTAGAATAAAAAAATTGTGTGCTGGAGTAGCATTCAGCATAAATGAGGTATTTTCAGAAATGAAGGAATGGGTTTATAGTTATAATAGTGGAATAATGTAAATAACTGCCTTTCAGACTAATGGCACGGTCATTCCATCTAATGCTCTCCATACAAGTTTAATACATTTTACTCCAAGCAATGCAAGATTGTCTGTGAACAAATGCCTCAACTGAAGGCCGCTTTTACAGGTTGGAGGCAGAGTATGTGTACCGTGGCACATCAGCAGTACTTGAGACTTTAAATAACATATTTATGAGATGGTTGAACAGTTCAAAAGGCATGTGATACATTTTCAGATCAACGTTGAGAGAGCACAACTTAACAGAATTTTATCTTTGTGAGAGCTGAGTCCGAGCAGGTCTACCTCAGACTCAGTCTGAGGAGAAAAGCATAATTACAACTACAAGACCAGCGGATGTTGCAGCGAAGACAAAGAAATGCTGCTGTATAACAGCCAGGTGATGACATGAACGTACATTAGTACACAGTGAGTTTTTTGTTCTTTTTTAATTAAGGTAAAAATACAAATGAATTTCTTTTCAAATGTTTTCTGCTTTTACATTTATGCATAAAACAGATGCTTTTATCCAAAGTCACTACCACAAATGAATAAATCCTGCACATTTTAAAGATTAAGCACCACAAAGGCAGCTAAGCGTTTTGAAGAATAAAAGTGCATTCCCAGGTGTAGCAATCACATTTTACTCTAAACAAGCAAGTGCTGCACTTGATGCTGCCTCAAGATGAACCATTTAGAAAGAATGTCAGCCTTTACACAAGTGGGGTCTACATAATCTGGCACCCAGCTGGTCCAGGGAAATTGAGTTCTGCGTTTTGTTATTTCCATCCAATTAAGACTTGAAAAGAAGAGAGGCCACTTGGATAGGGGCAGAGAGGAAGAAACAATGGCTCAAGCTTCATGACAATTATGTGAGAAATTATCTGTAAAAGCAACATGAGAATGAATCAACTTATATGGTTTGATTTCAGTAAAGCAATACATCGTCATGCATAAGAAAAAAATCTAAAGCGTTTATTTCAATAGGGCATATTATTTTAAAAGAGTAAGTGTTTGCACGTATCACTTATCTTTATCATTTATCCGCCTCAATCATTGCATTTTCCACAGACGATTACACCCTTAAACCATTAGTAGTGTGTGCATGATTATAAGAATAATCACTCACGCCATTAGTGTGTGTGACCGTAACTGCCCCTCAGACTGCAGTCCTGTGTGCCCATGTGTCTATTTGTATGCTTTTCACCATGTATGAGTAAATATGAAACGTGTGCAACAGCACTTGCACTTAACCATAAACATGCATAAGAGAGAGCAAAATGAATGAATGCACCATCAGAACGCGCTCTACTTTTTGTGTCCATTACTTTAGAGCAATCCAAGTTACTCGTCCATACGGCAGCAACTCAAGTTGATACGTCCTTTGACAACTTATTAACTATACAAGACACCGGGCCTGTAAACCTCTAAATGGTATTCATAGCTTTAATTGCTGGTTGCTTTGTAGGTGGAGATTAATAGACTATACATACAGCCTTAACGTCTGTCATACCTGTGAGTTTTACCTGCAAATGTCCTGTGGATAATTTGGTCATATGAGGGCTCTTGACAGAGAAAACTTGGCTAATTTAGCAAAACCGCACTTTAAGTCATGCCAGGTAAGTACATGTACACATCTCCCACATCCCAAGGAGTTCTTAACATGCTCACTTTTAACATTTAAAAGTTTGAGCTGAAAAGTCTATCTTAATTGGTTTTATAATCTCAAACCCCATTTTATTTAATTATTGACATGGAGATTAAAGCTCTCTACATGTTCTATTACTTATGAGCAGAAATGTAACTGTCAGCTTGTAAACATACTCCCGACTCTTTGTGAATCATTCACGGCACCTGCTGCTTTCACTGAAGGACTGGAGGCTCACTTCAGTCTTACTTCAAGGCAGCATGCCAGCAAAGATTACCGAAAACATGTTCTCTCTGCATGCTCATTGTGTTCATCTTTTGGTTCTACTTGCGCAGCAAAGAAAAAAAAAGAAAAAAGGATGCTTTGCCACCTACTCTCAAACCAAGCCTTTAATTATTCACTTTGCTTTTCGTTTGTGCGCCCAGCCTACACTTTTGAATTAATTTCTCCTCAGCTATTCAAGGTGTGATCCTGAAAAGTAATTCAAAGACAGTAACTGGAGTTCCATCTCCACCTACATCATCATCAGCTAAACACAGACGTGTGCACTCAGATTCATTTAATTCAAAGTCACATAATCATGAATCAAGATTGACCCCCTCCCTTGGAAACTATGAAAGAGAGCCAGTCTCCTGGGAAAGCACTTTACTCACCAGCCTAAACAAATTTCATATCTTCAAGCTAGCTAACTGACTCATCTTCTCCTTCCTTTGCTTTCATGTCTCAAGCATTCACAAAGCAATAAACGTCGACAATGATATTCACACAGCAGCTAAATTAACAGAATAGAGGAAAGACATTTGTTACCTATATTTCTTTCCCCTGGTAAAATACCCTTGCATTTAGCTGTGAATTTACAGCAAAGCAGAAAATGCCAAACAAATGAAGAACTCCTGCAAACACATTGGTGATGGTTCAGACCTCATCACAGCAGCATACAACCCTAAAAAAAAATTAAAGATGAATAAGGGGGGGCTGTATATTTCTTCCAGTGCATACCATCCATGTAGCATCACCGCCTGCTGTGTGTTTGACGATGGTTTGACATCGTCTTGAATTCACAGAGAAAACTACTACTACTTGTATTTTGCACCATTTGATCTGTAGTGTACTCAGTTAATCCAGAAGAAACTTGGAAGCAAGCTAAAGACCTCACATATGTCTTTTAAGGCCGTGATTAGTCGTCCAGAGAGAGGATCTCCAGAGTTGAGCAGTCAGCCTCAATGATCTGCTCTCGCCACCGAAGTGGTAAACAAATGTCAGAGGTAATGCATTTTCTTTCCTGTCCTTTTTCCTCCATGAAACCTTTATTTCTCCTAAGCTTATCCTCTTGGTCTAAACTTTTTTTTGCAGGCTTTGAATGTAGGAGATCTTTGAGCTTATATTCAGTGTCTGCACTGTCTAGTTCAACACAGTCCCTTTGCAGACACACGAAATAAAACCATCTATAGGATGAAGAACCAAAAAAGTGGTTGATTAGAGGTGTGAAGATAGACAAAAACACCTTAGAGACACCAACAAGTGTTCCTTTACCATAGAAAGTGAGAGTTAATCACTTAGACAATATAACTATCTCAGTGGGTCCAAGTGGCCAGACTGAACACAAATGACTTATTTCTTCAGATAAATCCAAGAGTGACCTGATCCATTCTCTTAAATATCTTCAGTTAACGATCTCAGAACGCCATCAGTGTCTGCTCCATCTTTGAAGATGCAGTCATCTTAATGCTGATTTTTAATTGATAATATTGAGAACGTTTGTTCCATTTCATCTACATTACATTACAGGAAAACCAAACAGTATCAGTATGAGACTGCATAAGGATGAATAAAAAACAAACAAACTTAACCTGACACTTAACAAACATTGATCCCAATCCAGCATCTTTTTTTTATTTTATTTTTTTTAGGTCAAACGCTATATAAAGAACATATCCTTCAAGTATAGAAGCATCAAAGAATAAATTATCTGGCTTCAAGTGACTGGCACAATTTCTTGACCCTCAATAATGCTTTCTCCAATATTCTAAATCATGCCCGTGTACTTGTTGTATTTTCATTCTAGTTTTAACACGGTCTCTTCTAAAGGGCTTATCTGGATCGGATCAGTTTTATTCCGCGCCCCCTGCTCACAAACACAGGGTGCTGCAGTAACGAGCCACCCTTACCACCCTAAGCCCTGTAGGTGAGCTCTATACCAGCAGTGAAGGTAACACACTCCCTGAAGCACTTTGAAACAAACTGAACTGTCTCACTTGCATACATTCCAACAAGACCTCAGGACATTCAGTGTTTTGAGTGAGGAGGACCTACACCTTCGGCCTTTTCTTGATCCGTTTTTACCTTTACAAAACTGATCTTTTTGTCTCAAAGCTTCTTGTAACTCAGGAACAAGAACCAAACAGAAGCCACCGCTGGGTGGTCCATTTTAAAGCAGAAGCCTGTTAATTTAGATAGTTCATTGTTAGCTAGAGATGCAAACAAAGAATACTTTGACAATTCATACACTCGTCACACTAAAGGCCAAGTGAATCATTTGCTGCAGCTGCCAATGTTAAATCATTTCAGAATGTGGAAAAATGCATTTCTAATTCTGCCACAGCAGCTGTTTCTGGGCGAAGTTAATTACGTAGCATGATTTCTCAGAGAACCAGGAACGCCGTTTGGTTGAGAGGTCCAAATTCTGCCCAAGAAAAAAAAGCTATGAACAGATGTTTACATGTGCATGTTATCCTACTTTCTTTATCGTTTCACTTTTGTGACACAAGCTACATCTTGATATCTTTTGCCATTGCTCCACTGGCGTCTCTATCCATCCATCTTAACCCTCCTGCCTCATGTCGCATCACTTTCACATCCATCACCCTCCCCCTCTGTCTCCAAGCAGCTGAATGTGTGACATTTAACTGCTTCACACACACACAGACGCTGATAGACATGCATACATGGACAGACTGTATACCGAAGAGGAGAATAAACAGTCGAAATGTCAGACCTAATTCCACACCCCAGGTGTCGACCAAAGACCTCAAGCTTTCTGGTGCATTGCAGTCCCAACCTTTATGTGACAGTACTTTTGGCATGTTCAGAAGCACAGACTTGGACCAGATTTTGGCTGACAGTAACTGTGCTTCCTTGATTGTGCAAAACATCCCTCAATAGGTTTTGCCCAATCAGGGAAGCTATGGCCATATGAAGATTTTGACCCATTCGGCCACAAAGGGAAAGAAAGGTCGCTCAATAAATAATATAGATATAATTTTTGATGACATAGAACCAATTAACCAGCAGGTTTTTCCATCGGAAAATACAGCAGAGTGCTGTTAATCTACTAGTATGACTAAATAAAATTTGCTTAAAAAAACAGTGCATCATTATAAGCTGGCAATGGCCGACTTTGATAACCATAGTGTGAAAAATTAATTAACTGACTGATTTAAAGCAAAGGGATGCATGAATGCAAGTTCAAGAGCACGATAAATTTGAAAAAGTGATCTGGATATCAAGAACGTAAAGGCTTTTAACCTGAATTTTATATGAGGGATTTATAAAATGTGTTTTTATTGCTTATAACAATCTATGACAGTAGTACTGTGCCTATCTTAATTGCAATGTTTCATTTGTGAGACAATGACTCCAACAAAGTACTGTATACATTTTAAACGCCTTGAAATAAAACTCACCTGTCCAACACACATTGTAACATTTTAAGATCACTGTCAGTACTTGCTAAAGATTATAAATCTTTTATTTTTAATTGCAACATGAAAATTGGATGTAAAACTATAAAATTACATGATAAATAATTACGCTTTTGGTTTATTGAATTCAAAGTTTAGTTTTCAAATGAAACTGTATAGGAGCATCTCAAACTGTGAATTTCCCTGTTGAGGAAAGAAAATGGAAAAGATCGCAACACTTCATCATAGTAACAGCACAGGATCATTTGTTGATGGTGATATCTACTGCGTACAGGCTCTGGCCACCAAACAGTAACAGAGGAGACGACAAAACAAACAAACCACTTCATACAAACCTGCACCCTCTAAAGCTGGTGTAATGCTTCAAATTTTAACCACTTTGCACCATCAACGTGAAATAGAAATTCTCTTCATTTTGAACAGATTGATATTCCACCTCCATGGCAACCATACATTTAAGTTTCTCTACAGTTTATTCCACACAGCCAGGGTCTATGACAAATGCTTGTTTTACGAAAAAGTAAACGGTCAGAGTTAACAGTAAGTTAACAGACAGCTCAGACTGCATGCCAAACAGATTGACTACACTGAGTTTTTCTTTTCTGAAATTCTCTTGTCTGCATTAACTGCTGATCAGTGAATGACATTAAGAAGCGGCATAGCCTCTCTTCCATATCGCTTTCCGTCTTGAGATTTTAGGCTACTAACATTCAGAGTTGTTAATAAGTGCATAGTTTCATTGATTCTTGTTTTGGAAAGGCTGTATCATTGATAATGCATTCAATGACAGATGCTGAAAATTAGATGACAAGTCAGATTTTCATTTTCCCCCTTTGCTACAGCTCCATGTATAGTTAAAGCTAGAGATAAAAGAGGTTGGATAACCTTGTAAAGTGACAAGTTTGCACATCTAAACTCAAATGACAGATTTTCAACTCAAAGGGGCTGAAGGCACACAACACACGAGCAATACCTAATTCTCTAAAATCATACCCTAATGAGCACACTGGGGGCACTTTTTGCACTGCTGCTTTAACACATGGAGGGCTTAGAAATCCAATACTGATCTCCTGACTGGGAAACAACCACTTACAAATGAACCAAGCTGAGCCTGTAGCTCAGGTGTCAAAAAGCATCAGTTCAACATACCCAACTGTTCAAATAAAAGCCCTAAATAGCAACAAGAACTTGAGGAGGAAATATGCCCAAGGTTTGCTGCTGGCACTACATAAAGCATGTGCTGGATTTTCCTACCTTGACCCCTCGCACTCTGAACTCGGCCAGGGCTCGGCTCATCTTGGAGGAAGCTGTATGCAGGTCTTTTCCACTGGCAATGACTTTTACCAGCAGTGAGTCATAATGAGGTGAAATTATAGCCCCCTGGAAAGCTGAGGCACTGTCCAGACGGATTCCCATGCCCTCGCCACTCCTGAAGACCTGGAAAAAACAAGAAAAACACAGTCAAACATTTGTTAAAATATACGTTTTACGTGTATATACACACACACATACAGTATATGTGAATAATCAACATTTACATCTTGCAAACCTAAGTAAGTGGCAAGCATGTTTGGCCTTCAGTATTTCCTAGATTTATTTCCAACCTCTCAGAAATTTCTGGATTTGGTGTTTTCTTTAGGGCAAAGATTAGTTTCCTGGTAGCTCAGGGCACAATGATGTGGAAGTGTAATGTGCTGCATGTTAAAAAAAAAAAATCATTTTTTTTTAATATTTGACAAAATTGACATCTTTCCACAGAGAGTGATATACACAGCTAACGTGTTCAAGAGAGTTACATCTCTCAGCCTTTTGTCTCAACACAGTTTACATTTGTGTATTTTAATTCAGTACATCAAGAGTGGAAGAAAACTCTGAAATTAATCTAGAATTGAAACAATTGCAGCCAGAAAGACACGAAGAGGAAAACAAGAGGATGAAAGAGAGCACAAGGCATGGCAATATGAGAAACATAATCTTAATTGTGCCAAACCACTTGGCTATAAGCAGGAAGGGAGGGGGAAAACGTGAAGTGAGGAGTGTCCAGCACCACAACAGATGGAGCCCCTTGAGGTCTGGAAGCGAAAGATGATAAGAAATCGTAATTATAACAATGTTGTGTCACACTAATGATTTGCTGGTAATATTTTGAGACAGTGCAGATATAAAGAGCTGCCAATATTCATGAGGAGAAATGTTTTTTTCCAACATTTGCCTTTCATTTCTAACACTAATTTAGAAAGACTTTCTTCTACTTAAAAAACACCATCACCAACATATCAACATTTTCCAGTTTACTAAAGCTTCCACCAACACACTGTAAAAAGATGACTTCTAGAAGGGAAAATGAAGCTCTGGTGCTTCATCATATGAGATGATGAACAGCTATCTTTAGCAGCAAATGCAATAAAATGACATGAGACGTTCAGAAAGAGCGGAGACTTATTAGAGATACGATATATATTGCATATAGATTGATTGTTTTTGTTCTTATTCATACATCAAACCTGAAAATTGTATTACATTGGCTTTTTCCTAAAAAGCTATTCAATTTCGTTCTTTTTTTATCTTGGAATGTTGACACCATGACTGTGCTGCTCCAGACAGCGAAAGCTAACAGCACCTGTTGCATTTGGATGACATATATTAGTTAAATCAATTTAAATGTATTCCAGGAGAACACCTTGGCAATTTAAAAAATGTTTTTCATTTTGGAGCTTTACTAAACTTTTCCTGCAAACAAGATCATTGTGTGATGAATAGAAACAAAAGCATTTCACACCAGGCCAATTGTTTAAAGACTAGAAAAAAATCTTTAAAATTAGTTAATTCATTCTGACAAAAAAGAAAATAAACTTTACAGCTAAAACAGCAGGAACACTTCTCCCTTCACTAAATATCAGTCCATTATGAACATGAGCATAAGCTAAAAAAAAACAAACTGTAAAATGTCATTTTCAACCTTCTACCCACTTGGAGGAATGGTGCTTTTGACTGGCTATATTTTGCAAACCACTTTGTGTTATCTGTATGGTCAAAGTGGCTGCAGGGCACTTTGTTTCCCCACCAGTTTTGAAGTAGTTGCAAGCTCTCTTCTCTGCCAACACCCCTGGGAAGGCATTGAGTGTTTACTTTTCCTTTCTTCTCATTAAGTATTCTCTTGGTGTCAACGAGCCATATAGTCAAACTGTGGGTCACTATCTGCAGGGTGAGGATGAAGGCATGGCAGATGCAGCCGCTTGTGACGACTGCTGTATTCAAGTGACTCAGTAGCGACTGTTGCTTCGGGGTCACAACATTAAACATTGCTTACAGTCAAATTCATGCTGGTCCTTGACTCACTCATTACTTGGTCTTCACACACTAGGCACTGGAGTGCTGTGAATACAGCTTTGATGCTGAGAGGAGAAATTTGGCTTACACTCCAATGCAGAGTTTAAAGTGTCAAAAAAAGGCATCAGTAATTTACTCCAAGCAATTCTTCTCCGTGACATCCTGGCTTTGTTGTTTTGAAACGGTTGGAACTACACAATAACTGAAGTATCACATCTGGATGTTGCTTTGTAAAATCATGTGTCAACTATTTGAATATAAAACTGATGGCAACCAAAACATTTTTGGGGAAACAATCTAGTATCTGGACTTTAAGAGGTTTTGCCAGTAAAGCATGGAATTAACATGTTGGAAGTGTCCAGAGTGCTGTTGTCATATTTGAGAATCTAATATTGGAACCGTCCAATCTGGTAACCCTAACCCACACAAATGCAGGGACTATATTAAAAAAATTATTTTCATTTCTTATTCCAACAAAAAAAGAAATAAACCAATATGGTCGTTCTGGAAATTCAAAATACAACTACCAGATTGGCAGCTTACTACAGATACAAAAATTTAACTTTTTAAAATTATTTTACAAAGCACCTGTGTTAGAATTCCAAATATGTTTGCCTTCACAGCTTGCTGTGAAGGCAATGCCTATTTCTCCTGATATACTTCTGGTTAACAACTAGACTTTAGAGTTCAGTTTGATGGTAAGGAAGTCAACCAAATTCAGAGGCCAAGGCGATGCCACTGTTAAGCCCCAGACAGAGACGGAGTATTATTCCAGTGAACTACACCACCTAAAAGACCTCACTTCGGCTCTGGAGGAACATACCACTGTGTAGGGTTGACATGACCATAAAAACCACAGCTCAGGTTCATAGTTTAACCACATTACAGTGGGAAAAGATCATATTTATGTGTACAACATGGTACCAATATGATCCAAGAAACAATAACGTCAGTATATTAATGTTTGCATATGTGAGCACTGTGCACAGGTAAAAATGGTTGTTTGCAACAGAATCTTACAGACTCAAACCTGTGCACTACTGCTAAAGACAGAAGAGAAAGAGATTCTGAGAAGAAAGATCTGAATGAAAAGCAAAGTACCACATAAATAATTCAACTTGAAGGTTATCGTTTCCTTCAGGCCAGGGCACTGTCAAACAAGAAAATTCCACTTTTCTTTTCTCACACTTTCACAACATCGTTGTCTCCATTACCCCCTTTTTCCTCATGGACTCTGGAGAGCCAAAACACAAATAATCTAAGTACAGGAATGGTACTGCTGTCCTGCACACACATAAAGAACTCATTCCCTTTGATTTCCCTTGGATTGTTTATCAGTAATTGCACACAAACGAGTACAAAAGCTCACCATCAGAACCTCCTCCATTACCGTCACCTCACATTTACACCCTGCTTTAATCATTAACCTTACAATGTCTATTCATCCTGGAAAAGTGGAACCCTGTTTTAAGTGTACGTTTTTGTCCTTATGTTACAGGCTGCCACTTTAATTCTGTATTTCTCACATACACTGGAGCCTTTCTGTAAAATAGATTAACAGAATGTCAACTTTAAAAACAAACAGTATTCAAATTAATTTGAAAGGCTGATGCAATTTATTGTTATTCAAAAAAGCCGTCTCAGAAAAATATTAAAAAACTAATCGTATATCTCTAAATCCCCATTTCAATGTTGAGGGAGTAAACACCACACAAGATATTATCAGAAGCGCTTCAGGTTGACCTGAACTTTTTTTTTCTCCTCTGGAGAACACCTACAGTGGTAAAACGTGCTTTCGGGCTTCTTGGCCACTTGTGCTGCTGGGGGCAAGGAATTTTTCAAAAGACTAATGAAATAAGACCACAACCAATTGAGTTCACAAACTTTGTGGTCGATAGATTGCCTTTTCAATATCAATTATCGACAAACATAAAGTTGTGGTAAAAACAACAACCCGTATGTCTAACCTGAAATTGTTATTTGTTGTTTTCATCATCGTCCTTAGTAAAGCTAGGTTACAAATAATACAACTCCAGATCAATTCGACTAATGGCCATATGAATCCACCTTGGATTGTGACTCAGTCACTTTTCAGTTTACTTTTGTAGTCCACGGCACAACTCCAAAAAGCACCATCTCATCCACTTATCGAGTTCAGCTTCACTTTCATCCACTCCTCCAAAGACGCATCACAAACATTCCACCTTCTCAATGACTTTCAACTAACTGCCACTCCCGCTGCTACCAGCTTTGATTTTTCTCTCCCTTTTAGTTTTTTTTTTTTTTAAATAGTGTTGCAAGAGGCAGTAAACATACCCTTGAAGGTGATGTATGGAGAGGAAAGAGCAAGGCAACAAGCAGCCTGCCAGCTGAGAGTCGGAGGCAGAAAGACTGGAACTGACGGCATATCTG
>CAJRST010014446.1:4785473-4803667 GCA_907169785.1 Menidia menidia
TAGCATATTTAGCCTCTCAGGTAAGTTTTTATACTATTGTGTTATGCTCTGTTTTTTTAATACTCCATAAAATACGGTAGACTACCCCCAAAAAATAAATTCAAATAAACTGCAACACTTGAGAAATGTTTTCTGTGACCACGTCTACACCGACCAATAAAAACAGTCATTGTGATCTGTGAGCTGCCCTGTTCGTGATTGATCGCCCATGCAGCGTGTTGACATCATGCATGGACAGAGCTCCTGACTCTGACCTTTCAGATTTTGAAGACTAATGCGTCTGGATATACATGACATATGCTTGTCTAAATCTTGCCTGGCAAACCACAACTCTCATTCAAGTACCCGAGTCCATAACAGACCAGATATACACCCACCTCTCCATTTATTTCAATTTCCCTCCAATGCTTTCAATTTCACCCTAATATCCTCTATAGTTTTTTCTCTTCTGAAAAACTATCATCTATCTCACTCTGTGACAGTCTTTCTAGGGCTTTCCAGGTTTCATTTATCCCATCTCTCTTACATCAAGTAAATGTTCTCCCTGTTTTGCTTCCATATTCTAAATTGGTCTTTTTAGAACTTTAAAACAGCTGCATTGGTGACCCTAAATGCAGTCGCTGGTGCATTTTCTTTACACTCAACTATTCTTGTATTGAGTCACTAACTGCCATGCACATGGTCTAATTTCAGTCCCTTTTCATCAAAAGGCTTGACAACATCAGCTCTTATCAATCCTCTTGGAGAGTGGGTGCACTTCAGATGCAGGTATAATGAACTAAATAAGCAGCAGAGGATCTCCTCTGGTTTCCAGCTTTTCAACATCGTTACTGCTTTCTGAATTTTATATAATTTATCTCCCATTGTGTGTTTTTCAGTTTTCCAGCGTTTACGTTTTCTTCATCTCCCTTCTTCTTCTTCCTCCTTTCAGTTCCTTTCTCTGCATCTCCACAACTTAAAAACTGTATTCACCTACCATGTCCTTCACATGGATGCTTTTTTCCCTTTCAATTTTATGTTGTTCTGTTTTCCCTTTTCTCATTTTCATTACATATTCCTCCTAAATCAGCATCCACATTATAAGCTAAGAGAAATAAACTGACCTGCTAATTAGTGCTCAGTGTTAACCAAAAAGTGGTTAACACTGAGGAAAGCAATATTTTACAGTTAATAGCATACTATAAAAATCCAGGGGCACAGATGCCCACAGCATGGCTACACAATCTCCGTCAGGTTCATATCTCATGTAGTATTAAGCATCCATGCTACCACTAGACTGTGACTACCAGATGTCTGACTGCATTACAAGCTGTTTGGGGCTTTGGAACTACTTTGAATGGACATATAAGAACACAAACCTGTTATACATGTCATCCCGATTTTGATCGACCTCCAGCTCTTCCACAGGAAAGGCAAATCAAATAAATGTCGAGATAGCATATCTGTATAAAAAAATCATTAAAAAAATGTATTCTAATACATGCCTTTATGGCTTTGACCATCAAGAAACTTGAACATAGAATCTCCAAATTATATTTTGGATTTGATAACATGCTCAGCTGTTTCCCTACATTACCACATGTTTAAAACATGGAGAATTGAGATGTTTTTGCCTTTCCAACAGAACAGATTTAACCAAACGGTGGTAGCAAAGACAATACAGCGGGAATATTCTAGGAATGTTTTTACAGCCGAGTGCGTGTAGCAGCACACTTTGAGGAGGGGTCCACGTCAAAGCCCCTCCCCTCTTTATAACAGGTGTGTCACATTACTTCCTGAGCGCAGGGCAGTTTGGCACCTTGTACATAATGAGGTGTTGCCACTTTCCAAAGCTCTATTTAAATAAAGTGTTTTCTCTTTCCCATTCAGGAAGACTTTAGTGTCAGTTGGAAAATGGCACTGCTTGACCTAAAAGATTCCATTTTCCTAGTCACGCATCAGACAGAGATATGAAAGTACAATATTTATATATTTACAGAAAGTACCCCTGGAGTTTTTCCTCCTCCTGGCTCATCCAAAACTTCAAACCATCTTTCACATTGATCAGTGCAGCCAAATCACTCCCCATCTCTTTCACTGCGACAGCCCCAAACACCTGCAGGCTTCGTCTCCTGTCTGCGTGATGGGCTCCCTCTTAAACCAACCACCTTAGCTTTTTTCTTTGAACTACCTGTCACCTACATATCTTGTATGTTACGCCACACAGATGAAGGTGCGTGGGTTCCAGTATTTCCAAATGCCTGATTCAACGATTTAGTAGTATTGTTCTGTGTAAGTAAAGTAATTTCCTGGGATAATTAACAGCCCACACATCTTGTTCTCACAGATCAATATTCATATGCAGGGGAAAAAAATAGGGATTTTTATGTTGGGTGTTACATTATATTAAAAATCATTAACTGGCTTTATCTGTGCTCCACATAAATCACATTTTAATAACCTTTGAATATGAAATTCAAATTTTCAATTTAAAGAGAGCTTTTTAAAAGGCCGTATTCATAAAGCTTTGAAAGACCGCATTTATGGATAGGATTTAACAATCTGTGTTTGATTTATTCAGTTTAAGCCACTGTGAATAGGCTCCATAAGCTGATGTCTGCAATACGGATGCGCATCTCTCACAAACATAGTCCATCTCAGATAAACTGTGGAGCCATATAATTAAAATCAAAGGGGATTTTGATTTGATGGCAATTGTGCATTCAAAGTTTGTCCTTTTTTTCAACTCTGTGGCACACAATACAGGCACCGTCAACAACATGCAGAAGGAAGTAAAAACAAACTGGTGTTTTGGACCAGGGAGCTTTGGATATGAATACATGAACTTCTGATTGACTTGCAAATGAAAATCAAATGAATGTGTGATGCTTAACTTGAGAAATCTGCATTTTAGCTGGTCTACCAATATTCCACTCACATAATGAATGAATTCTTGATGATTTAATCCAATCAAATTGAAGGCTACAATGATGACAAATCATATTCCATTGCTTGAACAGCATCTAACATTGATTTGATGTGTAGATATAATCTGGATAATTTGTCATTTTAGTCATATAAATTAATAAAATTCAGTTTTAGTCAGTATTTAGAAATAATTGCCACATGTAACATTGTTTTAATGTGTTGTGAATCAGGCTGAAAGAAGCCGAACGTCTTGGGACATCCTTGTTTGTCAATTTGCTAAAGTCTGAAAACATGTGGCTTCAACTTATTTCTACTGACAGCTTGGTATTGAACAGGTATATTTACTGCGTAAACCCTGCTTCTGATTTTTACCATGCCCTCTCACCTTTTCAATTCATGTTGCATTATATCCAATATATACAGAGTTCACTTATATTGTCAAGTTAGTCTGAACAGCCAAAGACATAAGGTTCTCAAATGTATGAAAAAATATGAATGACAGAAGAGGAGAGCAAAGCTGAAGGAGGAAAGGAAATCATAAAGAAGGGAACTGGTGTGCAAGTTTCCCAAATAAATGGTCAGGGCTTAATCAGCAAAAGACTAAAGAGAAAGCGTGTGTCAAAGGAGGGAGAAATATAACATCTTATAAAAATGTGATTCTGATAAACTGAAGGAGGGCTGAAAGTAATGCATACAACAAAACAACCACAGGATCTGATTAAACCAGGGTTAAAGAGCTAAATATTCAATCATGAATTATTCTTTAAAAAAGGAGAAAAAGGGCTACTTTGGGGCAAGTTCATATGATTTAGAGAGTAAAAGTTTTTACGAGTTAGTTATGCACTTTCCATGCCACTTATTAATTTATCACAGTCAAAGGGAGGGGAAGGGCCAGCTGATAAAAACAGCGAACGAGCAAAGCTCTCGAGCAGATAATTCTTTGTGGTTCTGCCTCAAAGAATTATCTGGAACTCATTTTTACAGCCGTGTAAAAAAAAATAAGATAAAATATCCCATTCAGACCACTGCACAGCTTTGTGTAATGAACTAAGTGCTGCTGATTTAAAGACTAGCTATTTCCAAATCAAATAAAAAAGCCCTCTTTGGTGAACATGTTCACCAAAGAAAATACTTAATTTTGTGGGTGCCCCTGTATCATCAAAAGTAGTTATATACCTGCTTATTGAGCAACTGCACTTCTAAGGGCAACAAAATTCAGATGACTATACCCCTGGGTTCCTTTGGCCCCTTTCAGAATGACACTGTGCTTTTAATATAATCGCTTCAGGAGCGCATACCCTGGAGGAGGACCAAGTGTCCTGAATGTCACCCATTTGTCAAAAATATGTCTTTGTGGACTGATTATTACACCAAGAGCATCAGAAAGCATCGCAATTAATCACTATGGTACCTTTTGCACTCAGGCTTCTTTTAATTGTTTAGTTCTTTATCAGATACTGTGTGACAGAATGTGGAGAAAAAAGGCTTTTCTAAATTCTACACAAACTTCCTGAAAAACCTTTGGGACCAGGTTTCAGTTTAAAAAATTAAGATGTAAAAAAAAATGCAACCTACAGGGTTCTAATCTACAGTGACTTCCATTAAGATTGGACCACAGTGTTTGGGTGATAAGTGCAAAAATACACAAAATCCCAGAAGTTTCCTAGCTTCTGAACCTGACATTTTCCTCTGCATTCTCCTCATCTCATCAGGTACAGCTTTATCCCCCATAATCCCCTCTCATGACGCCTTTCCTCACCACGTCTCTCTCATTTATCACCTTTGGTGAGCTCATGCCATCTGTTTGCCTTTTGCCTGAATCTCACCTCCAACATGCCCTTTCTGAATGTTCATCATGACAAAATCCTTTTCAGCTTGAGCTCTGCCTCTCTGGCCTTGATTTGTACTGCACCATTAAGTTTTTTTTCCTTTTGAGTGTCCACAGTTAATCCACCCTCTGAAACACCTCACATAAATGTGAGTGTGCCCGTTGCACACCAACCAACCAAACCAACTGATGGCCACGTTGCTGTGAACATGGCGACGTGTAGCATACAGGTGTGACTGTGTGTGTATTTGTCAGACAACTGCTCTGTCGTCTACTTTTACATCTGGTGGAAGGAAGGAATTGAATGTCAAGTGGACTAGTGTTTTTCATATTTCTGTTCAGTTAAGGCAAAAGAGAGATACTCTTTGCCCATTAAATAAATATGCAAATAGCTTTAAGCCTTAAACAATATCAGTATATTCAGTTACAAAGCCTATTTCTAAGCTGGGAGATGTCATTGAACATGTCCCTGAACTAGACAAGTATATTTCAGATAAAGCCCCAAGAATTGCAAAATATTTAGAAATATTTATGGATTTACTCTGTTTGAATCCTAAAGATTAAATCCATTTTCATCCTGTTTTTTTTTTTTTAATCTTTAAAAGTGAACTTAAGGAGAATGGCATTACCTATGCTTTTCTACAAATGTATCTCTTATTACATGCATACATACTTCTACTGCAAAATGACTACCATCTAATTGTGCTCATGACCCTCTGTGCTCATCTGCATCACACACTCTAAGCCAAAAACGAGTCTCTCAAAGGAACAGTGAATTAATGAGCTACATTTTTATCAGTGAAACTAATGAATTAGCCCGTGATGGATAATAGGAAACTGGATATGGATGATGTGATGTGCAAGTATGTTTGAGTGTAAAGGATATTGTGTGACTGTGTAGGCACGTTCCTCTTCATGTGTGTGAGCTCATCTCTTTGTGTGTGAATGTCTATTTTCTAACGAGGACAAAAGCGCTTTGATCAGTTCACCACTGCCTTGATCTTCCTCTGCAGTCATGTATCGCACACAGCCTCCTTATCTTTGCCTTCTTGGTATGCTGTATCATTTCTCTCTCTAATCAAAACTGCAACCAGATCCATTAACACGTGTAACTGCACAAAGCAATTTCCTACTGTTATTCATCTCCCATTTATTTTATTTTTGATTTTCCTTCTTTTCTTGAGCTGATTGAAGCCTGAAACCCAGATACACTCAAAAGTGTGTAACAGCTACACCATAAACATCACCTATTATGCGAATGACGAACCACCTAAACAAACATTACCTACATACGTTTTACGGTTTTTCCCCTTTTCATTGTACATGAGTTCATTTCCATTCAAATGGAAAAAAGGGAGAATGTTCTTGGTGCTTTGTGGGTTTTTACTGAGGCAAACAGAAATTAAACTTAGAAAATATTAATTACAGCCTTCTGGTTAAAGCAGTCAATCACAATTGACTGCTGAACATCTAATAATATTAAATATTCATATTTTGATCATACTATAGAATGATAACATTTAATTTCAACGTTAATTATGTCTGAATAACCTTTTGTTTGGTGTCCCTTATAAATATTATCTTACAGCTTACTTTAAGTCAATACGGTCCTAATATCCTGAGGCCCGATGTATTATTTCCATAATATTTTCCAAAATATTTCCATATTATTCCAAAACTGAACACAAATATGAATATATTCAAACTCTCCAGGGCTCACACTGATTAAAAAATATAACTAATGATATCAGAGGTAGCAGCAAAAAAAAAAAAAATTGTCTGGCTCAAAGTTCCATACCCCGATTTTGAACCAGACCGGCTTTTCTTAGTGGTGAAGGGGAAAATTACTGTGCACAAGCAGCCCCTGTGGCCTCCAGTTTTTTGCAAAAACTCCAAACATGCCTCTTTACCATCCTTTCCGCTCCTTCTTAGTTTCTCTACTAGTGAAAGGTACAGCAAAGGTAGTCATGTGACTGTTCCAACATTGTTGAGCACTCGGTCATCACACTTTCTTCCTCATGGCCTGAACTGCATGTACAGCAAGCTATTTCTCTCCTATTTGAAATATCTCTTTGCATCCTTTGGTTATATGGTCACTCAAAAGGCATATCAACTTCTCAACTGCCATTGCATGCATCATTGGTTATCCCAACACTCTGGGGTACTTCTTATGATTATAATCTTAGCTAACACTCATAATCAGCCATCCCAAATTGGGGCTCAAGCACATATATTATTCCAAAAGATGCCGGTTTTCAGTCCTAATTCTCATGTCTCCTCCACTGTAAAAGTTGGAAAAACCCTCTGAAATACTGCTGCTGTTCTCCATTCTATATCTCATTTCATTCCACAACCTCTGCAAATAATAGGTGTTTTCTGTGTTAATACACTTTTCCACTTTCCTGCCAATACTCCAGTGACTCCATTGTTGCTGCAGAGCATTTATCAAACATAGTGAAGTTCCTGTGTCCGCCCTTGCTCTCTCCTCTGTCCCACATCTTTGCATCATCCTCTGGTCCTTTTTAGAGCTCCCAAAGCTGTCTTTGTGACATTTAGACAAACTATTTTTCTGTCCCTCTCTATATTCTCTATTCGCCTCTGATATATCTTTAGCCACTGGCTTTTCTGTCCCCTTATCCTTCTCTTGTACACTCAAAGTCTTTTTCAGCAACAAACATGCAGACACTTCTCTGGTCCTCCTTTCACGTTAGCTTTTAATTCAAACTGTGCCACTGTTGCCCTCTTGATAACAGTCAAGAGGGCTGTGCTTCGTTCTGTCTTAAAAATGGGTGTTTGGGTGTTGGTTGGAAAAATGGGATAATTGTTTTAATGAACTTTAGCTTGACTTTTTAAAACAAAAAAGAAAGAAAATGAAGAAAACGAGCCCCATATAGCTGCAGGTAATGCCAGCAGTTTAAAACTAAAGTTAACAACATGCAGATGATCAGTAGAAAGTCAAGGTTTTCTGTTAAAAGAACCTCATACCAAATCATATGAAGCACCAGATGTGTATGTGGTACAGCTGTTGCCCACACTTGGTTCAGGCCTTTAAATAATACCATTTCCCCATTGAGTCCACACTTCAGTCTCAAGTTAATGATGACAATAAGATGTGAAATGAGCAGACAAATATCTTCAATCCAAATAACACTTGCCACTTAATATTATAAATATTACAAAGACTACCAGGATGACTAGCAACATCTTCTGGGATAATTGGTTTGCCAACTAGACCTTAAGCTTGCAGAATGAAAGTGCAGCAGGACAGGCATAACTTTAAAGACAAATATCAACTTGCCCATTGCCAGCAGACACAAAAATAACACACACTACTTTATAAATCAAGAGTATTTGTAGGACAAGTTCAGTAACATTCACCTGCCATCTCTTTCACTGATTAATATTTAGGTATTGAAAAATTCAGTTGACACAAATGCCAATATTTAATTTTATGTACTGTTAAAGACAACAAGCCTGTCAGATGACTAGTTTGGGTTGTCACTATCCATCCATTCATCCAGCATCATATTCCTTCACCGTCATTGTTCTTTTCAGCTCCAAATGGAGCCTCTTCATATCAATTTCTCCACTCTCTCCAATCTATCCCAGCTCTGCCCTCAAGGAAATGTACCACCAAGCCGTTTACCCTTCAGCATCCATCATCCTCCCTCAAACCCTTTCCTTTTTTTATTCCACGACCATGCTCTCCTCTGCAGTGGCTCTCCTCCATTTCATCCTTCCATTTTTCATAGGTCTTTCCTCCCCTTTAAGCCTTCAGAGCTTTCATGCAAAATAACCAGCCATCACATCAATGCTCAGACTCCACTCGTCCCACTTCTCTGAACTGTCCAAGAAAATACCAACAGAATATCAATTTATTCTGAAAAACATATTTAATAGGAGATGTCATTTCTGACAAAGACGTATGACTTTTCTAAAGGGAGAAGGGACAAGATTTTAACATCAGTAGGGCCTTCTCTAACCTACAGGTAAAACCTGTAGTTTGGGTAAAATACTGCTGAAGTCATGCCAATATGGCCAGTCTTACAGAAAAATATAGATAACTTCCATTTGATTGGCTTAATGAAGACCTAAATCCATCTAAGGGGCTGAGGCAGAGAGGCTAAGACATGATAGAAGCATGTACAGACACATACTGGCCTTGAATGGCTCAATAAAAAAAATTCCCAGCTACACACAGTAACACATACACTAGTGGAACAGTAACACACAAGTGTCACTGCATCAGCTTGCCATGTCTGAGGATAAGGATGATTAATCACACACTGTGCAGATGGCCACACCGGGTAGAGAAAGAAGAGGAAAGCTGTCCACTGCTTGCTCATCATCCATTGAGCATTTCCTTTATCTCTTATTGCCCCCTCTATTTGCTGATCTCTGCCGACCCTTAGTTTTCTGACTCTGTAGTACACTAGATTCATGAGCGGTTGTCTTAGCCAGGTGTGGACGTGACAGGAATGAATAACATTAAGCCCATGTCTACTGAAAAGGTCTTATGAACACACTACCTACAGAGTCACTGATGAGCCCCATCGCATCAGTCTCATGTGCAAATCTAATCTATTAATATGCAATTTGAAAAAATGTGTATATCGGCATACTGAAGAACAAAAGAATCTGGTCAGTTTCATAGTTGAACTGTCCTGCTGGCTGCAGTCATACAAAAACAGATTTTTCAATACAACACCACAAAATCAAAAGAATCTAACAGATTGAGACATTTGTCACATAAGCCAATAGACACAAAAAACTAAGGCAGAAAAAGAAGAAAGAAAAAAGATAAACATTTTAATTTGAGTCAACGATAATGCTAAAGAATTATCAAAAGAAAATTCTTCATTTACAAGGATCATTGTAATATTCTGAAAGGTCTGAACCATGGAACCAATAATCTGGAGCCAAAAGTCATCTCTTTTGGCAGTCAAGGTACCTGCTCTCATTTTACCCTCTGTCATTTCATCCATTAGATTTGAATTACAAACCTGTAAGCATAACATCTACAAAGAATCCACATTACTATCCAGGACAGACTATTTTTCATTTCAAACATGGTACAACCACCAAACAGCCCTCTGATCCTAAATTTCTTGTAGTTGGGGTTATTAAATGTTAGCAATTGACAAATTGATGCATTTCTTGGCTCTGCAGTCAATTCGTCTTGGGTTAAACGTTCATATATTGTCAGTGTGGTGAGTGTTGCAGGTAGTTTCAGCCACATTACGCTCCCATGTCATCATTCAGCCAAGCTATTGTTGCACAGTGGCCATAAAGCTTTTCTGCACATGCATCAGCTGCTGACAGTATGGCCCAACATTATTGCATTACACTGTGTTTGGCTCATGTCCTGCAAACAACCCACTTAATTACTGTTCCAAGAAAGAAAATCTCAAGCAGCTTTTAGAAAGTCAGTTTAAAAAAAGAAGAGAGGAAAAAATATGCAAAGCAGTACATAAGAGTTTTTGCTGAAGGGCAGGCTGAGCATTAAGCCTCCACACTAATTTCTTAATTTCTTCATCAACATTTATCCTGATCATGTGTCCAATGTGACATGCAGCGATTTATTCCCGGCAGTGAAGAGGTTTTTTGCACAACTCTTACATTTAAAAGCAAAAGTATGATCAATTAGCAGGCAATCAGCGCTGAGAAAGATTTGTAAGATCCTCGTCCGACATCACATGCTGGTTTTGTCTGATGTCGTTTCTATGTAGTAATTTTAAATTGATGAAATAACTCTTCCACCTTAATAAAAAATACACATTTAAAGAAAACAAACCCACTGAGGAGGTCCAGCATACAAATACAACAAATATCTTCAATGCAGGTTCAACAGTAGCACATTATCCAAGGTGAGGCAGCATGGGATGGAATGCTGTTGCCAGGGACACTTCAATGGACTGACTGGGTTTGAGATTGAACAAGTTACCCTGCAATTCAAAAACAAATAAAAAAACAACACCATTTCCTGAACCACAACCATCACACATTTACTATGGAAATATTGCATATGTGGGCATTTATGACACACTGCACACCAAAAATTATGAATCCATAACATGAACAAGCCCCAAAGTCTTCACAATAGACTGGAGGGCACTGCCGAGTACTTTGTGGGTATTGATCGAGTCAACATTTCAAATTTCCCCACTTCGCACATCTTCCTGAATTCCTAATTTTGTTTTCATTGGAAGAGTTGAAGATAGAGTTAATCTGATGCAATTTTTCAATCCAACTTTGTGTGATACACCTATCAGACACGCAAAGATGACTTGGAAATATGAGGGCTGGGATTATTTAAGTTTTCAAACTTGGGTTCCCACTAGTGACACCTGTGTAGGGCTTTATTACACTGTGCTGCATTTAGAGCAGAGGGCCATCAGGCAAATCATATTTGGTAAAATAATAAGATGAACTGCTTATTAGATACACCGATTTTCCTGGAAATGTAATCTATTCTTTTAACAGGCTACGCAAGTGTCACATGTTTATGCCATTAAAAGGGTGTAATAAAAGGAGTGCCGGTTCATGGCGCACCAGTACAGTAGTGAAGTGAAAATGTATTTGTGATGAAGAATGGGCACATGGAAACCTGTGTGCCTGAGGCAAGTGCATTATGCCAGCTAAACTCAGAGGGAAAGGTAAAGAGAAGACTGTGAATGCAAGCTGAGGGGGTCATTTGAAGAAAGAAAACAAATGTTCCTCATTGAGGGCTTCAGCCAAAACTAAAAGGTATCCAATTCAAGATGGTGTTTATTTGAATCTTTTTCTAGCTGACTGGATGTGAAATATACTGTGGCTAAAGAATGAATCCATTACTTAACTAAATAATCAAAAGAACTGAAGAATGATGTGGTACATTTTTAAACATTCATCGAAATGGTAATAGTTAGAGCTTGATCTTTTTTTACCTCTTTAAACACCAACTTGTTCATTCACACGCTTTAGTAAGAAAGTTAAGTTGCTCAAAGTTTTCTGTGGTTCTAAAACAAACCACTGTAGCGTTGATCATGATAACTGACTTGATTGAGTTTTAAGCTCTTCTGAACAACTTTTATAGCAAAGTTTAAATTTTACTTCCTCTTAATGTTAAAAATTACTTCTGATCTAATCTCTGAATCAGAAAAAGTAATATTGAGAGATGTCTCAAACCTTATTTAAATTAAAGCTACATTCAGTTGGACAAGGTCTTTATTGTTCCATTTTAATAATCTGTATCTTCCATGTTTAATTTTTATGAATAGTCAATAGACCTTGAATAATTACATGTATGGATCCAATATCTCTTTAGAATAAAACAGAAACCTATTGAGTGTTACAATCTTTAGTTTTTAGACTATACTTGTTTGCATTATTTTGCTTTACTAATTTTTCCAAATTTCTCTCCATACGAACGAGCCTAGCAAGAGGCCAGTTTTTTTTTTTTTGGGGGGGGGGGGGTTATTAAGTGAGCCAATGGTTAAACATACAAACATGACATACTCTCGGAAGAAAGGTTATTTTGATTTTTTTTGCTTCAGTTGTAGACTTTTCAAACTCTGTATGCTGCAACTATTTTTTCTTCAGTAAAAGATTGAGTCGGTAGGAAGCAGAAAAAACAAAGGACAAATAATCTCTCTTCTGCTGGCTCCAAGCAATTCACTGAGGAAAATAAAAACAAAAAAAGCAACAACTTGTGTCTTTGTCCCTACTTTTTATTTCCCATTTCCTCAACGTTTAAAAATTTGCTTCCTCCCTTCGGTGTTTATCCCACCCTCAGCACTACAGAGTCCATCTGCTTTTCTTTGAAGGCATTTGATACATCTGCTTTCAGAGTTGTCCCTCGTTCACCACTCGGCAAAAACTCGCCTCTTTCACCTCATCTCTCCCTGTGTGTTTATCAGCTTATCCCTAGCTCACAGTCTCTTTTATGTTATTTTCTCCCCTGTGGGTACTGTGTCATAAACTCTCTCCCATCCAATGGCAATTTGAGAAGCCTCTTTTTAATGCAAGCCAACTGTGACACACAAATGCACTCACACACCTCTAGCAATGTGACCAAACCGTCACAGGAGCTGAACATCAGCAAAGAAACATTTCACTTACCAAGAGCAAGATGCAGGGTAACAAACAAGCAGGGTGTCACCTAAAGCTGGTGAGACTGATGGGCTTATGGTCCAATATCAAAAAACTTTATTTGAAATCATGTCAGCTAGACTGAAGCACCCATGTTAAAAACATACACAAGCCCCACAGTGTGTGTGTAAACAGCTTCAGGTCCCTTTCCCCTCGATCACTCCTGTGAATATTGCCATATTTTCATCACCATCCTGCTTTCCCCTCTTTCCAACCAAGAAACTCTCTCCTCCCCCTTCACCCTGTGTGTATGCGTCAACACCCTTCACTTTCCCCACATCCGTCTGACCATTTCTTTCTTGTCTGCTCTTACTCTTCAGAGGGTTAGGGCTCTTCATTTCACTGGAACGACAGACGAGAAGCTGCGGCCATCTGCAAGAGCTGATAAAGCCCTTCTCACAAAAACACACTATACACCAAATAGAGATACACTATCAAGGATACAAACATACAGAAATGTAGATTGACACGTCAACCTGAAAACGCGTACATCTCAGGAGCACACTGCAGCAGATATGTGTCTATAATCAGTGCATGAGAAGCCAGAAATTTTGCACATAGTGGGCATTGTAGGAAACATTCACTGAAAACTAAGACAAGAAAAAGAGAGAAATTAGATGAAAGGAGATGAAAAGAAATTGTGTAAAAATATGCAACATGAGAGCTGGAATAAAGATGAGCAGGGCAGGATTTGAATAATGGCGAGAGTCAGGAGGGAGACAAACGAGATGTAAGAGTGAGAGACTGGAGAGAAGACACTGGAGGAAGTAGCAGAAATTAGGATTTAAAAAAAGGGGGGGGGTGAAAAAAAAAGGGAAAGAAAAAAAAAGAAAAGAAAAAAAAAAAGGTGGACATGGACAGCCCGGAGGACAGATTATGCAAAGGCAGAGGACGCAGACACAGAGCCAGGAAAGATGAATGGTTGGTCAAAACACAGGAGAAAAAATATGTTAAATTTTTAGAATTGAAAAACTGAACCACTGCTCCCAAGCCTCCTTGTCAAGAAATATATATAGTGGCAGAACTTTAAGCTGGGGGGGCAACTGCTTCAGAACCTGTGAAACCAAACACTTGACTATATTCATTAGAAGCATATACACTGATATCTATGCCTCATGCAGAAATCTATCCTTCATTACAATGACATCCTGTGCTCTGGGGAAAGTGGGTGCACATTTGAGCATTTTTCTGCGTAGCTCGATTTGAATTTTCGAACCAGCTCAATTAATTAATTAATTCACAATTCTCCTTTTCAATCATGAAGAAGGCTGCGCTAGCCTGTGCACTGGCAGGTACTAGTTCTGCATTATAACACCCTTGTGTCAGCGTTTGAGAAAGAGGCATGCTGGGGTTCTTGTCATACTAATATAGGACTACTGGAGGACACAGGGGACTTTAACGATGGATTCTAGTGAAAATTAAATAAAAAACTAGAAGGGCCCTCTTTAGGAAGCCTAGTTCCCATTAGCATGCAGAGAGTTGTATGTCTGCCATCCCAACTCAGTAGCCACACTCGGAGGAAGCATGCGGCTGTTGTCATATATGCCAATTAGAAGTCGACTTCACCTAAGAAAATAAGGTCAGATTAATGTTGCAATTATGCCGTTTTGTCCTGTTCAGCCTCAGAAAATGAAGGTTAGGGAAACTCATAAGGACCTTATGACATTTTAGAGATTGAGAGTTTAGTTTTCCCAGGCAATGACCCTTTGTGCCAAACAGGACTGGATACAAGGTACATTTGAGTTTCAGAAGAAAAGATTCTGTAAATTCCCAAAAGTATTTGTCACCTTTAATCATGTGAAAACAGCACATTTAATATGGATTATTACATGTAAAGGAGATGTCTTTAATTATAGTGACTGGCAGTGACTACCACAACAAATTCTTGCATCATTTCTCTTTCAGGCCGTTTTTCATTTCTTTAGCAACATTAAAAATTACATTTTGCTTTCAGCATCACAAGGCAGCACAACACTTTTTCTTGAAACTTCATCCAAAATACCTACAAATAAGTTTCCAAAATACCTACAAATCATTTTCCATTTCTTTGATATGTAGAACATTGGGCCTCTAAAAACTGAACATTCATGTTTTAATAATTCAACAACATCCATCAAGGTTAATTCCATGTATGTCCCATTACTCTTGCAGGACCAGGTAGAGAGCCATGAACTGATCAAAGATCACCAGACCTCTGTAATGCTCGCCAACTATTCCAGCTTTTCTAGCAAGGGCCAGTGTGGTTTCAAAGTGTGCACATCTGCAGCGGGTCATAGGTCTGCCCCAAGGACTACCACTGGCAGGAAAAGTCGGAAATGTCCAATTTCCAAAAGTTGAATTAAAGAGATGCCAATGTCCCCTTAAATGATTTATTTCGATATTCTGCTCCGAGCACCGGGTGGTAGATATAGCCCGTCAGCCTGTTCCAGAAGGAATCTTAATTTGAGCACCGATATGTGTAACCTCATTCTTTTAGTCATTACACATAGCTTGGGACATTTGGCAATGGTTGAAGCATAATTTTGCTTCAGTTCTTGTGTCACTGACAGACTGCAACAATGTCTACCCTCCTGCTCTCCCAAGATATCAAATCATACCAAAACTCCTTTATTTCTAGCAACAAGCTTTACAACACAGCCAAAACATTTTTTACATTTAATCGAAGAATTTTACCATTATAAGAAGGAGATTTGAAACTCATTTAGAAATAAACAGCAGGTTGGGGGAAGGGAAACAAAAATATATTTCTGTAGCAGGAATGAAAGGGACAGTTTTGGAGAGAGGGAAAAGGAGAGGAATGACAGATTATTAAACAGACTAATTTACAACGAATTGTGAGGGAGAAGTCTACCAAATAAAAAAAAAAAAACAGGATCAAAAGGGGGGGGGGGGGATATGAGCGAGGTCAGACAGGAAGAATAGAAGCTTTCATAGACAAGGTAAAACAATGTTTAAAAAAAAAAGGGGGGGGGGGGGGCATACCATGGTAAGAAATGTGAAGCTGCAAAAACAAATCAACTGGCAGCAGAGGGGGAGATGAACAGGCTCAGATGGGAAAGATGAGAAATGGCAGAGAGAAAGTGCATAATAACTATAGAGAAAACAAGCTTGAAGAAAAATGAAATGAAAGAGGCTAGATGAGACAGGGACAGCAGAGAGAAAACAGAGGTGGAATGATAAATGACAAGAGTTAGGAGAAAGGGAGGAGAGCATGGAACCGCTGGAAAAACAACATAACGACTGCAATATGAGAATGCAGGCAGGCTTGACAACAGGGACCTCTATTATGGACACAAACACACCTGTATGCATGCAGCACGTCTACATGTATGTGGTGCACACCAAGGCGTCCACACACAGGTATATCAAGGCTGACACTCCTATGTAAACGGGCACAGGAAAACTAGGGGAAAAGTGAGGAAAGATGGTAGTAGCTCTGAATTTGCAAAACATAAAATATCTATACATCACCCACATAAGTGTAAAGAAAAAAAAGATGCAGATGGCTTGGTGTATGAAATGGACTCCTAGAGGACTGTTAGATTATAGGACTACATTACTGAAAATGCAGCTGTTTAACATATGATGTGATGAACGAGTTTGACTTTATATTTAAGGGAAGAGGATAAAAAAACAACTCACTATTCACACTAAAATCCAGAGTTTTAGTAATTTAATGTGATCTTTTATAATTCTTTATCAAGAGCATAGCATATCAGTGTTATTAGGATTATATCAAACATGATTATGAGATTAAAAGTTTGGATCAATAATTTCCTTTAAACATAATGAATAGTTTTGTTTTAGTCTCATACCCAACAAGCACAAAGCAGCCTGTTTTTTCAATGCTGATTACACTCATGATTGACAGCTTTCTTAATGACAATGAAGAAAATTAGAGATGATGGTATTGCAAATAGGAGAGAATTTATGTGGGGCACAGGATGTTTCTGGTGCGCATTTAAACATCTGCTTTTTTTGTTGTTTGTTTTGTCTCTCTTTTATTCCCCCTCTTCTCTTGTTTTTTCAAACAGCAACAGCAAGATCAAGACACTTCCTCCAATTAGGATTCAACCTACTTTTAAAGTTAAAGTTATTCATTATTCAAATTTGCACACCCGCAAACACTCAGCAGCATCATAGGACATGCCGCTAATACAGTGAGTGACGCATGCAAATGTGTTCCAATAAAAAAATAATAAACATGAGTGTGTGTGCGTGTGTGTGTTTGGGGGGGTATATAGACATTCAGGAAACAAATTGGGAAAAGGATGAAGTGGTCATCCCCCAATTTAAAAATTTGGACAAATCAGAAAATTGGAAGCGGACATAACAACAAAATACTTTTTCTTTGCAAATACCTCCATGACATTGGAAAGTCATACAGATGGAGGAGGAAAAGTGCTAAATAAGGATAGGCAGTGGAAAAATAACCACAGAGACCTTTTGATGGTGTCTTTTTTGTTTGTTTTGTTTTTTTTTTGTTTTTTACTGGGACCCTAAGGTGGCGAATAGAAAAAAAGAGGGTTAGAGAAAGCAATAGAAAGATTGGTACTTGGGGATAAAAGGATGATAGAATTACCAAAGACTTGCAGATGGACATGTCAGATGGACAACAAAAAGGCCACTGGTGATAACACAGATGAAGTGATGGTGACGGAAGAAAGTGGGGGGGGGGGATTTGACCGCTGCCCCATGCAAGTAAAGCAATCTGAAAAGATGGCAGAAATAACTATGAATGTTTTAGACATGATTTCATCTTATAATGTACAGTATCCAGATAATCTAATCTGCCTTAATCGTTTTTCCCTAATGGGAACAACAAATTTTCTTGTCTTTTTTTTTTCTCCCAAAGTTATGTAAATTCAGGCTTCAGTAAATAGTCTTCATCATCCACTTATCCCACATTGGGAGTAAAGACTTTCAACCTGAACGTCTTAGAATCACCTTCACATTTCACAGAGCTCATTTGCAAAAAGGCTGGTGGAAACATTGAATCTGACAAGTGCATTCTGAGGAAAAATGAATTCTCCTTTAATATTCTCACTCTCCCCTTCTTCCCAGATAATCTCTTCCTGTCATCTACCAACAGGCTGCTGTCCTCGCACAAAATTCTCCCTCCATCATCATTACCTTACCATCCCTCTCTCCTTGCATAGCAACTCTCCTCCTTGAAGTAGTCTGATTTGAAAAAGCATATTAGATTGCTTCATACGTTTTATATCTTTCAGAACTTGACTTTGACTTGATGCTTCCAAGTGAACAGAAAACAGGCATCAGAAAAATATCAATATTAGGGAAACTGCAGATATTGTTTCCCTGTCAACTC
>CAJRST010014446.1:4813667-4858769 GCA_907169785.1 Menidia menidia
GGATCAGTCCGCCAAGATCCCCGACTCCGGCCGCCGCCCAGGGCACACTGCACCCGACCCCTATGGCCCCTCCCACGGGTGGTGGGCCCGTGCGAAGGGGGACCCATGTAACCTTTTCGGGCTGGGCCCGGCCGGGCCCCATGGGTGAAAGCCCGGCCACCAGGCGCTCGCCATGGTGCCCCGCCCCTGGGCCTGGCTCCAGGGGGGGGCCCCGGTAGCCCGCGCCCGGGCGAGGGTACACGAAGTCCAATATTCTTCATCTTCATAAGGGTCTTCTGGGCTGCGCTTCGTCTGATCCCTCACCTAGGACCTGTTTGCCTTGGGTGACCCTACCAGGGGCTTGAAGCCCCGGACAACATAGCTCCTAGGATCACTGGGACACTCAAACCCCTCCACCACGATAAGGTGGCAGCCCAGGGAAAATACAGTTTTCTGTTATTATACATTTCACCATTTCTAACCCATGAAAGGGAAGTCGGAAATTAAACAGAAAGGAGGGATAAAACGGTAGGATTTTTTTTTCTTTTAATAGATAAAATGTGAAATACCCAAACAGGATATGAGCACAGAGGAAGATTTGGGGGAAATGTTAGCTAAATGTTTAGGCAAAGAGAAAAAAAAGAGAAGGAAATGAAACTACAAGCAAGGAACAGCTGGCTAAAAGTGGAGTCATATAGGGTCGGAGGACATTGGACATCCACACACTTCTCACCCATGTTGTCTGGCTTCACTATCAGCTATAAATTAATTCTCGCTTTCAGTGTGATGACACAGATGGAAGAGTCAATGCAAAATAACCCCAGTATCAAGAAGACAAAAGGTACGGTATATGAGAAATGTCAGTGGCAGTTGGGCAGTTAAAGCAGAAAAAGATAGAGGGAGATTGACAGAAGAGGCAAAAACAACTTTGAAAAAAAAAAAAAACATTAGGTTTCCATACTGAGTGTTTAATACTACACGACCAGTTCACTTTCTTTTCCGGTTGTGAATCAGTGGGTCAGACCTGATATCAAAGATAACAGAAGCTGGACACCATGTTGCAGGTTTACCTCCATAAATCAACAATTGTGAGCTAGTGACTTCTACTATAACTTCTGACTTTGCATCTCACCATGTTTCAAGGACCTCTTGGGATCAGAGCATCACCATACGTGCTGTAGAATCTTTGATGGGGTGAAGTGCCTTTGTGGACCCAGGCCAGATCCATTAAACTTAAGATTTCCAATGTCTATGTTTGTAGCTCCAAACTTAGCTTTTTGTGCCCTTCAAAACCAAAATTAAGAAAAATTTAATTCTCATGGCTTTTAACAGCATAATGTGGATGAACACATATTTTCAACATTTAAATCATTACGGCTTGCTGAATTAAAAAGAAAACGGAAGTTTTATGTTGACATATGCTTTGCACCACAGATGGGCCAGTTACAAATACAACTTTGGGTTGAATCATCTTAAAATAAGCCTTTGGGTTTGTCAACCTGAAAAGGTTATCTGCACTCAAAACACCTCAGGACAAAATATACTGTAATGACGTGTAAAGAAACTCAGTGTACGAGTCTTCAGTCTTCATATGCTTAAATTCTACCCTCTTGTGGCAATTTTGGAGATGAAATACAAAAAAAGCAACAAAAAAACAGAATGAAATCCACTTTATGCCATTCTGGCACAGAAAAATATCAGCTTTGTACAACATTTTGGGTAACGCACGTTAGTTCCGTTTTTTGCTGCCCTTTAAACCTACTCTCCCATTAAGGTTGTGGAGAATTTTAAGACATAAAATTGGGAGGGGGGGGGCTTACATTATTTTTTTTATATTTCTGGGAAATCCTGACCTCTCCGTGTTCAGAGTATTTGCAGAGGTAGGAATATATGCATTTAAAAAGCTAGCTTGCAAAAGTCGATATATTCAGTGACCTGTGTAAAACAGTAGCTCTACAAGCAGAGACCCAGTTCAAGGCTCACGCAAGGCTAAACTCACTGCTCAAGTTTTCAGACAAATCAACCAGGACACAGAGCTGCGTTCAATAGTTCAGTGATCCTCTGTGTGGAGCTCTCAGAGTGATACCCAAACACAGAGCTGCCTCATCAGTAGCATCATTTCTTTTGTGTTTCTCTCTCAGATTTAATTTCTCCCCATTATACTCCACTAGCTGCTTTCTGACAAACAGACCAGTGAATCATCTGAATGCAGGCAGTGGAGCTTGCCACCCAGTCTGTTAGTTGATGAGTAGGACTGACAGCACAACAATGTTGTAAAATATGACCTGCGACTGGTTGGTTCAAACAGACACAGATCGAGCACCTACTTAAAAGCTTCAGCAGGCAGACTGTACAGCACATTGTACCAAACAAATAGGCGCTTAATGAATCCCTCCTGATGCACAGTCAAATCAGAAAAGTATATGCAATTATAGCCAACACTATTCCGAACCTGAACTCCCAGGCTAGAACTCCGTTGTGTGGGTGGTATCTGATTTTCATGGTGTAAAGAAAGATTGGTATATTTCAAGCCAACTTCAGTGGTTGGCTTTTCAACAGGACTAAGTCCATACCACCAAAATGTAACGCCACAGAAATCCATTCCTTCTAGCTGAAATCAAATCATGCAGCCCCTTACTCTCATTTAATGGCTGAAATCTATGTTAATATTTCATTAGTGCATTTTGTATCCAAACTGTATTAATTTTCCATGTCCCTTTGCATATTTTTATTAGCGTTTTTATTTTGGTAGTTCAAATAAATGGTTTCCCCCTGGAGATGAGTAACATTCTAAACTAAAGTAAATGGGGACTTTCATTGTTACTGATGTATAGAGAACAGCGACAGGCCACACCCTGACAAGGGGAACCCCCCCCCCGTCAGATCCCCTGTGCCAAGTGTAACGATACACACTGCTGCCATGTTTATTCACTGTTTTTTAAAGATCCACCCTGAAACCTCTGTGTAGTGAGTAGGTATTGTATGTGTGTGTGTGTGTGTGTGTGTGTGTGTGTGTGTGTGTGTGTAGAAATAGCATAAAGTAACTTAATTTAAGTCGTGAAACACCCCCTCAGTTCCTTAACTCATGGGTTTATCTCTGTCCCAGGGGCCATGCCATGGACATGCCTCCTTTTTTATTCTGAATGCTTTACTTTTTATATTTATTTACAAAAGTCTTTGATACAACTAAGGAGCCCCAAGCCTGTGAAAAGGGCATGGGAGGGATCCAAAGGGAATAACCGGACAAAATGTATGGAAATGAAAGCCTAATTTATCATGTGAGCTATGGTAATTCATGCAAATTTAGATTTAATTAATTCTGGCCTCAGGATCAAAATGTCTGTATGAGTATGCACTTTATTGGGATCATATACAAAGGATGGCACAGTGGCAGTGCAAGGTGATTTGTAAATGTCATCATTTTGTCATTGCACTTTAAATAAATTACCTTTTTTGTGACAGCTTTCCAAAAGATTCTAAAGAAAAAAAAGTCAAAAACATTGAATGAAGAAAAACAGCTGCTATGACTTAAGATTTTGACCACAGATTGACCTGCTGTTAACAGGAGCCTACGATATTACATTTGATGTTGTCCTTAAGTGGACCGGGCCTTTTTAAATTCACTGCCCACTTTTAATCCCTTTTTGAAACACTTAATTGGCCTTGGACCAAGCTGCAGTTGATAATTTCAATTTTAATAAACTTTTATTTTGCCTTATCTCATTTTTATGACTCACTGTCTATTGATGGATTTATTTGATGTCTTAATGTTCCAGGCATTCTTAGTACCTACCTGCTGTGTTAAACTGCTTATAAATATGATGCTAAATATGATTTGACAGGCCTGAACAGGTTTTCTATGGTTGACAGAGAATCACAGCAAAATATGTTATTGTGGCCTTACAATATCAGTCTTACATGCAGCATGGACTCCACCTTTTGCTGTAATAGGATGGCGGAGATCCTCCTGTAATACCTTAATTGCACAATGGGGAAGGCATGAGGATTGTCATATTTCAGGAGACAATGTCCAGTGATACTGCCGTCACCCTGCAGGCAAATGACCTTTTTTCATAACTATCTTATTTCTACTTGCATTGCAAGAGGGGCGCTAGAGCCTGTGCCAGCTGTCATAGGGTGAGAGGTGGGGTACACCCTGTCCAAGTCTAAAACAACACAACCATGTTGCAAGGTGTCCCAACAGTAGAGTGAAAATAAGTCCCTAATGTTTCTTGAAGCTTGTGATGTGCTCAAATATTGCATCCCAATGTGAAGTTTTAAAACTTAATAAATAATATAATAATAATAAATAATAATAATCCTATAGCAGTAGTAAAACACAGCCTCCTGCCTAACTAAACCACAGAAATCCAGAAGTGGTGGAACTAATGTAGGGAAAGCACTGATGGGGGGGCAAGTCTTAACAATGACAAACATTTAGTTTAGTTTATATTCTGTACTGTAAGATAAAAAATGTCAAATGTTAACGAGAGATTCAAATGTGAAAGCAAAAAGAAAAAAAAGCAACACCTGTGATTGTAATGAGCCTCCTCCCCATTATCATAAATAGCCTTCTCTCTCCCACTCACACAAATTAGATTCTCCCTTGGTGTCACCACACACACATACACACAAACACCTCATTCTCATTCATCTGCTTACTTCTCAATCACTCACTGTATGCTTCGCCGCACAATTATAATCACCTTAAAATTATTTCATGATGTGCTCACACAGCCAAACTCTTCAGTACAACACAGAAATATTCTCACTCAAACCGCTCACAAAGGTGGCCTCGGTTGCATACCACAGTGTTTACTGACATGCACACAACTGAATATCAGCAGAGCATACTGTCATTTTAAGCCTTCACCTTAATACAGCAGAAAATGTGGTACAGAGCAGCAGAACTACGTTGTTATACTGCATTTTGGGACATACAAAAAGCATGTCACAAGAAACATTACTTTTTATGGTGTTTCCCTTGTAGCCCTGAGGAAGAGAAAAAAAAATCTGACAGCAGAATTAAGAGGATTAGGGTGACAGGGTCAACAGCCAATGAGCAAAATAGATTGTTTTGGTCCTCATCTGCATATATACTAACTTTAGAGGATAACACATTGATAGGAACCATGAGGGTATAAGAAACTGGAAAGGTGTTTGTATTAGTGTAGGAAGAAATGAGAATGGGGAGAAATGATACAAAGGACGGGAAGAAAATGTCAGTAAGTCATAGAAAAGAAAAAAAGAAAAATGCTAGAAAAATGCTAAACTAACTGGGTCTGACCTGTGCTGTAAAAGGAGACAATTTACCATGAAAAGGTGTAAATGGTAAGGGAGCCAGAAGATGTAAATGAAGGGGGATAGATGCTGATGTTGCAATGCTTTCTAAAACTCCCACTTTAAGGATATAAAAATTGGTTCCCAGCAGCTTTCATCTCCATCTCATTGCATCAATATGAAATTAAACTAAAAACATTTATTAGGGATGGGAAATGAGAGATAGTTCCCAAATTTCCCTACAAGCATTTGAACCATATGCCTGTGAACTAAAAAAACAAAACAAAAAAACTGATTGTAAATTAACAAAATTTTCACTGAATGCGAGACCCACAAATCGCACTTTGACAGACAAATTCCTGTTTCTCTCACTGTGAAAAGCCAACTTTAAACTTATGTGGCAGAGGGGAAAAAAGGGGGGTGGGATGAATAAAAGGGAGGAGAAACATTGCCACCTTTACAAATTGGTTTTATAGTCACCCGCCAAAGTAACATTTCTTAAAAAGAGGGCAATTTTATGGTAATCTATTAAAAACTCTCTAGAATATAATGCAGCCACACACTTTGGTACAGCAGGCCCAGTGCAGTAGTCTTACTGCAGCAGAGTCATTTTACTTTTTATTCACCTTCCATCCCTGGCCTCTCTCCATCTATCCAGACTTATGTTGCTTATCCTTGAGCAGGGCTAATCTTTCCTAATACATTTTTCTTGCGATAACTGTTGAGGAGGGTCATTTAAGAGTAATTAGCAAGTAAAACAGACAAATGATCAGGAGGCTTTTTTATTCCTTAACCATTTGTACACATGGAAACATGGCCACAAAAAACTATAAATAAAATATTAAAAGCTGGAGTATTGCTCAGTCGCACAAAGGCAAGATTTAGAGCTGAAGCAATTAAAATCCATCCATCCATTATCAATACCACTTATTCCCTGATGGGGTCGCGGGGGGAACTGTAACCTATCGGGCCAACGGGCGAGAGGCAGGGTACACCCTGGACAGTCCGCCAGTCCATCACAGGGCCACACACAGGACATACAAGGACAAACAACCATTCACTCTCACATGCACTCCTAAGGGCAATTTGGAAAGTCCAATCAACCTTTTTGGACTGTGGGAGGAAGCCGGAGAACCCGGAGAGAACCTACGCAGACACAGGGAGAACATGCAAACTCCACCCAGAAAGGTTCTGGTTCCCCCGGGACTCGAACCCAGAACCTTCTTGCTGGGAGGCGACGGTGCTAACCACCACACCACCGTGCCGCCCAGCAATTAAAATGAGAGCCCTTTTCGATTCCTAGATAATTGAATCATCTAAACAATTTTCAGTAGAATACTGCAAGACAGGCATTTTCGTATAGTCACAGCTTGTTTTTCATATGCAGGAACAGTCCAACAGCTACAGTATGACCTGTCAGTTTCTACTGTTATTCCCCAAATACACGTAACACTGCAGTGAAGTCAGAACTTTTACAAAATTGAGATATCACAAAAGAACTAGTCATTGCTCAACCTCATCCATGATAAATGTTTGCTTATTTATGTAAGACTGCCTTTTAATATAGCGATATATCTGTCAAAGCAGGCAATGCTAGCTGCTGGTAAGGTGCTTACCTTATAATGTACAATTAGTACATGCTGAGAAACTACAGTACACCTTCGCCACTCGACTGTATCTCTTCCTTTAATAATAACTAGTTTTGTCAAATAACCTCTAAAGATACCTTTTTCATCTCTATTCTGACAATAAATGTTTGTCAATTTATAACTGCTATTATATTTTGTAGTGTGACATGTTAAGGCTTTTTTGTCAGGTTTCTGGGCAGTAAAATCTTACAAATAATCTGATAGTTGTTAGAATTTGGAGAATGAATTTCTGTCAAGCCACAACTGAACATTTGGACTCTTCATGTAAAACACACTCCCTCCTGACATTTGTACCAGACATGTGCACACGCATGATTAATCAATCAATCAATCAATGTTTATTTAATAACACCTTTTCCCCATTTCACCTGTTTAACAGATTATGTTCTGCCTCCCCACAAACCCGGCAGCTCCTGTTGCCACAACTAAAGGAAAAAATATAAAACCCACAAAATGTGACAAGTTGGAAGTTGATCTCCAAGTTTAGAGCACCGTAGAACAGACAGAAATTTGATTACTATGCAAAGAACATGAAGCCTGGGTGGAGGCAGAGGAGCAGAGCGATGATAGAAGTTCCACTCTGTGGTACAATCCAAAATATCTCAGATTTAGTATTACTTGCCGATCCTGCAAAAACCAAATGTTTCTATAACTAATCTTTATGGGAACAAGCTTTTATAGTTTTTATATAGATGGATAATTGGAAGCCACATTTTATTGCAGGGGCTTAGCTCTTTTTAACTTTCACTACATGAGACAAAAGCATGGCCATGTCAAAATTTTACATAACACCTTGACTCGGTCGACTACAACCATTTAAAGGTGTTAATCAAAAAGCTGGTGTTCAGTAATATAATTTCCAGTTCTGCTCAATTTCTCTGAGGGTTCAACGAATGGGAACACAGACTTTCAAGTTACGGGATTAAGAGGACTGCTGAAAACCTATTTGAGCAGGCTGTGCCAACACCAACTCTTCGAGTGGGACAAAACAATACATTTCAACTTCAACTAAATCGTTTACATTTCACCAAACCCAGGATCCTTACTGACAAAGCAAGCAGACATCACAGTTTAAACTTAAGGATACCTTTACTATTTTTAGGCAAATTACGTTCTCAAACGGAGGAGTGAACCTAAAATATTACAAACCAGCCTCACATGTTCTGATCAGGGGAAAGAAAAAAGCAGGGCAAACAACAGCAGAAGGACAAACAAATATCATTCTATCAGTCTTCTGACAAGCATGCTTATCAGATGCATTATAGATTAAACACAATTGCAAGATGCCCATAAACTACAGATTATGATTGATCATCCCATCAGATTCCCTCTACAGAATAAATTAATCACTGGACGACACGCCAGCACCAACTGTGGAAGTGGTTTAAAATGAATGCTACGAAACATGTTCACTGGCATTGTTGTGGTTACAATCCTGTCACAGTGTCATCTGTAGTTATTTGAGAGTCATTTTTTCAGTTTAATTAGAAATTCAAGAAGAGCAAATGAAAGGAGAGAGGGCAGAAAAAGGACAAGGAAATGATTATGCAAGTCAGTGTATTAGGTAAAGGTGATGAAAGAAGGACAGAGAGATGAGTGAGTAGGCAAATATTGGGGGGAATTAATGCAAATGGGGGAATGAGATGGACGACTGAAAGCAGAGAAAAGGTTGAGAGGAGGAGAATGGGAATCCATTAGAAGGACATGAAAAATCCAACAGGGCTGAAAGGATAGAAAGAGTAGGAGCAGGAAGCAATGTTCTGAAAGAAAGGAAGAAATTAAGGAATGCACAAAGGTGGAGAGGAAAGGTTAGATACATTGATCAAGGAAAGAGGAGGCTAAGTAAGACAAGGAAAAAATAAGGAGGCTTCAAGACCTAAATCTGCATTACAGTGACCCTCACTGCAGATCACATCCCTTTAATGGCTGTTTGAAAGTTTTAGAAGGGTAAAAAATAGCTAACCACCAATTTACAGGTTCTATTAGCATTTGATCATCCAATCTCATGTTGGATCAAGACTGATGAGACCTCTCTTCATAACTCTGTCGTGTATTTTTAACTAGTGAAAATGTCATTTTTTAGAACACACACAGCCTTTTTCAAATATTTCTGAGGGTTTAATACTTGTATGGTTTATTTGCGATAGGGTCTTAGAAAAAACTAAAACTAAAAGTTATGTTAGCATATTTCACCGAAATGCACTGACCTGTATTGCAGGTAAACTACCAGGTTAAAATAACATGCAGACACAAACTCAAAAACTGTAGACCAATCATAATTACTATGGCAAAACGATGGAAAATAGAGGTTTTTCTCATTTTTGAAGGGCATTTCATTCATTCCTTTAGAAAAAACTTTTTTTTAAAAACACTTGGACCAAGTTCCTCAGTCTGTGGTTGTTTTATTTTGCGCCACAGATGGGAACATTGAAGAAAACTAATTAAATAAAGTCATAATAGTGTTATATTTAATCCATTGCATTTAAGCTAAAAAAAGGTATACAATATCAAAACTGCTAAATAAATAAATAAGTTTGTGACTACACATGCACAGGTCTGACCACAGGCTTTTGAGCCTCATGTGTGACACCTGTAGGTTTTGTGTTTGAGATAGTCTGGGACCCACCTGTGTTGTTTCAGCCCAACAAATCTCACAGGTCATCACTGGAGCAGAATGCCATTTATAACTTTCATTGCCCTCTATGCGTCCTCACCCCTCTTCTTCCCCGTTGTCTCTCACCCACTCTGACCTCATCTTTTTTCTCCTCTCTTCACCGATTCCACCTGTTCAGGCCATCTTACCCAATTTTCTTCTCTCGTTCATCCATCTGTTTGGAATTGTCAGCTCTCCATTGAATCTTGAAATACTACATCTTAAATTTACCCTTCCCATCTCTTCATTTTTGTTGTGCATGCAGCCCCCCCTCCCACCTCACAACTGTGCCCCTGCTCCACTCCATGCTTTTTCTCTCAAATTCTGTTGATTTTATGTGTGGAAACCTGACGACCTCAAAGTCCAGCACCAGTCAGGAGACAGATGATGCAAAGCTGCTACAGCACTCTGCTGCTCACCAGCCTTAAGCCATCCATGCAAGTGAACATCTGATACTTACTCCGTGATTTCTTCAGTGACGGTGTGCTCAACTTGGAGTCGCGAGTTGACTTCGATGAAGAAGTGTTTTCCATGCTTGTCCACCAAAAACTCCACAGTGCCTGCATTCTCATATCCCACCTGCACAATAAGTAAGCAAGATACCAGTTTTATAATCAATCATACTTGGTCACACAATCAAGTAATATTGTTCATAATAGTTGTGTTAAAATTAAAGAGGAAGCATTTGTCTCAATGAGCCATAAAACTAAAGTTGTTTTCAAACTTTGTTCAAATGTATGCAGCATTAACCCTTCATCTCCTTGTGACACTGAATTATCTCCATCAGTGGCGAGTTTCTGGAATCTCCCCATTAAGACTATTGATCACTACCTCTCATTTCACTTAATGCCATTAGAATCATGACCAATATAGGGTACAATAAATGTACAGAAATTATGCATTGATGTTGGTCTGGGGATGTTAATTTGTCAAATGACAAAGCAATGTAGGCTGAAATTAAACTTGACTTATGTGTGTATACACATACGAGTAACAAACAAGACCATTGAGTTTTAAGGTCTTTCCAATATGTATGTTTTAGCTCATAATATACTCCCTAGTCCGTAGATGCCTCAGCTCTAAAAGAAATAACGATTTGATTATATAAATTGTGCCTCTGAGAAAAAAGTTTTATAATAACAGTCTAAAAATTAGTATTCTTCTTTAAAAACGGTTCCATAAATTCAGAAACCTCTGAATAATGGTACTCTCCATTTGCTGGGAAAAACAAAGAATAATGTATATTTTCAAATAAATGTCCATCTAGTATAGCACGTTGAAAATGGGGCCTTCTTCATTCTGTCTTGGTTCTGGAAAACACTCGAGTGCATTTCTTATTTATCCATCCGCAGAGCCAGTGCCCATTGTTATACTAGGCCTTGACATGCATTCCATACTGACTTTCTTTCCTTCTACATTTCCCACAGTAACAGTACCCGCATTACTTATGCATTTGATAATGCCCACTAAATACGGCTTACCTTAGTCATTCATACAGATTAATTCATTCACATTGATCTGTACCATTTAAGATTTTAAGTTAATCAATATTTAAATATATATTCATATATTAAAGTTAGCATGTTTACTTAGACTGAATCCCAAAATGGAGTGTTTATAGCTGCAATTAAGGACCAACATAAGTGTGAGACAAATTCAACAATTTGATCAGTTCTCTCACTTCCCTCAAAGCAAAACTTCTCCATGAGTCATCTTATCTCCAGTATAAAGTCAAATCATAGGAGCAGTATGCAGAGTGTAATTGTTGTACAAATGTGATAGATTAACCATTCTTTAATCATCAAGACTACGTGCATGTGCATCACCATAACCAATCAGGATAGCTCAGGAAATCCTCAGATGTTGGCATATAGCTGATTATTCCTATAATCAACAATGACCTTGTGGTGAAACACACCCCGTTTGGAGTGAAAACAAAAATGAAAGGCAACAAAAATCATAGCATCATAATTAAGGGGCTGAATGCAATCAAAAGCAAATTAACAACCTCTGATGCAAAATATCTCATTTTACCAGAGCGCACAAAATTGAGAACACAGCAAAAATCTGTTTTCTGTTACTTTGTGAATGTGTGTATACAAGAAAGAGATGCTTCGATTTTTAATAACTGGACTAAAATACCAGACTGCTCAAAAAAATATTTGATTGTTTTATTAAATCAATATATTTACAAACAACTTGTTCACTCACACCCACATCTTTCATATCTGTTAATCATTACAATGTATATTTATCCAAAACCAGATTTTCAAACAGTTTTCTTTGCAGAGGAATTAGTTCTCACAACTTCCCCAATGGAGACTCCTCAGAGGCAGCATGCACAACTTCACACACACAATTCAGTAGTTCTGTTCTTCCAGTTGATATAAAAACAGTCAAGCAGGAGTTGTACCAATTAAATTGTGCACAAGTGTGTGCGTGAGTACTACCTGTGCTGACAAATTACCCAGCAGCTACACATGGAATGATTTATATGGGCTCAATGACCTCCAGAGAATCGCAGCACACAAGCATTCATGTGTGCACTACAAAGCTGGAATCACTAAGTCCACAAACAAACGCTATGTGCTCAAACGGAATCACACCGATGTGCTGGACACTGTGCGTGATTGGCCATTCCAACAGGCACATATTCTCAAAGTGTATTTCTATTCAATCTTTTCTGTGAGCCTCTCTTTTGCACCCAGTGCCACAGACAGTTGCACAGCAATAAACACACCCACAGGAACGGAAGCACACAGACATGCATTTCACACTCGCACTCATTCACCTAGAGCACCAATGTGTGTAAGGCCATACTGAACTCATTTTCCATCACACTAACACACTATCGGGGAGTGAAGTAGCAGCCACTGTAACAGATTGAGTGGTCACTGTTTGATATGGTCTGGCAGAAAAGTCAATGAGCTGTAACAGGGGAAGGTCATCGAGATGCTGAATGCAAACATCCTACTACACACTTCAGAGTGTTTTAAAAAGGCTTGAGGTGCATTGACACATTTTGCTCTCTGCTGTAGGCCAGTGTGTCCTTAACTGCACTTAAATGATCCTAACATTGACGTACATGCTGGGTATCACTTTGAATAAAAAGGTGACTTGAATGGATCAATAGTCAAAATGGCAGAGGGAGAGTGAAACATGCAATAATGCATTTCACTGATGAGTGCATAGGGAATATGGGTTAAATAGACAGAAAAATGAGCAAATGGAAGATGGATGGCTCAAACAGGAAAGTGAGACAGAGAGGAGAGAGAGGACAAGGAGTGAACAGTTAGATAAGATGGATTAATCAGAGGGGCAGAAAACCAGATAGATCCAGTAATGGAGGGACTGTCACTCACCCTGGTTTCTTTCCGTCTCCACGCCCTTTAGCTAGAAACCATTTGTAACACAGAACTAAATTCAACAAGGATATTTTATTTTATTTTGCCCACAGCACCAGACTCACGAAGAAGCTCTCATCAAGTTCCCAAGAGTGGAACATATTGGGTGAAATTTATCGAGAAGATGAGTAAAGTGTTCAGAATAAAGTTGAGAATGAAGGGTTGTATGAAAAGACTAAAAAATTAAAATTAAAAGAAATTAAAAATTATTTTACCGGTGTGTTCAACAAGCCGCCTTGGAAACAATGCTCATGTCCAATCAAAGCAGAAAAAATGTGTCACGGTAAAAAGGATTTGGGTTTCTTTGGGGCAGTACAGAACATATACGTTCCAACTTCTGTTGCCTAAAATTTGCCGTTCTTTATTTCCTTCATACAATGTGATCTGAATTGCCATTACAGTGAGTCAATTAGCTTGTGTGTGGAACAGACAATATGCAACAAGTGTTTCCTTCCAAATTTGTATTACAATGTTTTTCAGTGAATGTGGAAAGGCCATTCTTTAATCATCAACATTTGAAGCATACTAGGTATACATGGATCTATAGCCAATTAAAAGAAAAAAGTTTTATCTGGCAAAAACTAGTCATGTAAGATTACGCCAACATGAGTGTGAGATATCAGGAATGTACGGTGTGCATGAGACCTGCTATGAACAACATGTGCACCGCTGAAAGTTGTTTCATTAGATTTAAAAAAAGATATATAGAAAATATGGAGGATACCCCATCATTGTCACACTTCTGTTGCTACATACAGATTTTCAAAAGAACAGCAATACTAATATTTCACAACAAAAGAGACAGAGAGCCTTCTGTTCCCGTGCCTCAAATGCAACAGCCGGAGAGCAAAACAAGCTGGGTCATGAGAGGGTCAGAGAGGGAGTCATGAGGTACGATGCTCCTCAGCTTTATGTGGGATGAACATCGTGAACCCACCGATATGTTGAGTGGTTATAAAAAGGATACGTTAGTGTGTGTGTGAGCACATGTGGGAGAGGGTGAGAGCTTTTACATCCCATACTGAAGGCGGGTTTGATCAATAACTATCTTTTTCTTAAGTCTCACGTGTACGATAACTGACTAAACTCCCTCAGGCTCAGATCAAGCGAGTAGGTCCATTCTGCCCTTGTACTACCATTTCTTTGTTCCATTTAACTTCCAAGAATACATTCTTCATATTCTTTTAATTTTGGAGCAATCATTTAATAAAAAGGGCATACCAATGTGCATTTGTTCATTCTTTTCTTCAAGCTGATCTGATAGAAATAGCAGACTCCGTATTTTGGGCTGCTCTCAAACTGCTTGAACTGGTTGTGGGAAAAATGTTGCACAACTTACTCATAATCAACATTAAACACCATTTATACAGCACACCAACGTCCTCAGCCAAAGGCTTCTTCAGCTCCACCGCTATAAAAAGGACAAAAATTCCAGATGGATCCCAAAAAGCCTGAATGACAACTCCACAATTACTTCTTTTGAGATTCATTTGGAATTCTGTTGGGTTAGTATTGTAATACTTGTCACAGAGTTGGAAAGAAAGCTGACATAAGGCAACTAAAATGTTTAATTTTTATGATTTTGGAACAAAGTTTATTTCAGTTGCTTGAATATTTTAAATAGAAACAACTAAACAATAGAATACGGTGTATAAGAATGAGTGCCATGAAAGAAATTTATGAAAAGATTTCAAAGTAGTAAATTCAATTATTTATGAAAGAAATGTGATAAGGGGTTAGGGATCTGTTAGTTTGATATTTTTTACATATAAATATCTTAAAGCACAGGCATTTGACTTCAATGTGTGAGGAAACAAAAATGTCCAACATCTGCATGGCAGTGAGGAGACATGATCATTTGCTGGTGATAGCAAGAGCTCATCTCCAAAAACAAGACAAAGGATAAGCTTCTGGTATTGAAAAAAAGTAGAGGGGAAAATCAGTACATCTCAATCCCAAGATTGAGATGTAAGGACTATACTTGTGCAGGGTTTTTTTTCCCTTTTAGTGCACAAAGGTTGCACAATCTAAAAATGAAAAATGCCATTTAAAGATGCCACACAGCCGCTTCAGAGGCACAGTCACCAGCAGTTATTACAAAAGCAGACACTACAAAAATCTCTCCACCCAACTCATTTAAAGGCTTTTTGCTCCAACCAAAGCTTTCCTCTTTGCCTTCTATCATCTCCGTCTTCTCTTGTGGGGGTTGGAGTTAATCTGATGCCAAGATTTTGTGTAATCTGATCCAATACCCATTCAAATTTGTGACACACAAGTCATTGCTGATGCAGCCACAGAACAACAAACACACACACACACACAGACACACACACACACACACACACACACACACACACACACACACACACACACACACACACAGAATAGATCAGCTCCATTTCTGCAGTGCCACCTCGCTAATCCTTTTGCTGCAGGCAGCTACCAAAGCAGCTGAGCTCTCCCACCCAGACACACAATGCACAACCAAAACAGCACAGGGACAAACATATGCACACATACCACATTCAAGCAAAGGCAAGCGAAACCCGTGACCATAACAAACACAAATGTGTGCGCCCACACAAACACGCACTCCTATCTGCTCCCACACATCCATTTTCATCCCAGCTAAAATGAAAGGAGCTTGACCATAATCCCACCATTTTCATGCATTCATCCAATAATTCCGTCAGCATTGCCTCTTCTCAACTCCAATTAGAATTCAGGTCATCCTCGGCCCCTCTGCAACTGCACAATTTCCAATCTCCAGCAGTTTTCTTATTCATCAATTTATTTAGAAAAAAGTCATTTTTGCTGGAGGGGAAAACAAGTTTTTGTAAAGGAAGACAAACATGACAGGAATTATGTTTTACTCAATGCCCCTGGTTGATTTTACCTTACGATTTACTTCTGGAGAGGCAAATTCAAATATTTCAAATAGGGAGATAGGGACAGATTCTATTTGCAAAAGATGAGAAAATAGAATCAAAAGTTTTTTTTATTTAAATAAATCCTACAAATGGGCATAAGATGATATGAGGAATGATCAGTGCACAAGTTAAAAGCTCACAAGTCTTACTTGATGTGACTAAACTGCAGCAGAGATCTGTTTGATATCGTTTTCTTTTTGAATACTCACTGTGGCTTACCTGTCTGCTCTCACAAGCTTCAGCTACACTGAAAACTCCTTCAATCCACCCCATTTCTTTTTTAACAATTTAAGTGGAACTCCATCTTCTTAATAGTTAAGAAATCATTTAAATATTAAAGCAATTTTGGTGTTCAAACGTATAAGATGAGCAGTAGGCAATAAAAAAGTAGCTCAGCGTAGAACATCAAATGATAAAAAGAGCCATTAGCATGTTTTTAGATGCTGCTGGCACTACGTGCATCAATTTTGCCTTCAAACGGCTTCTGCATTTCCATGACCAAGTCATCTTGTTGCTACAAACTGCTACAACGAGACTTCCGTCACATTGTTATGGGTATAAAAATTCAGGTCACTCTTTTTCCTCCATGTTCCATCGATATCATGGGATGTCAATGGAAACCTTCGGGGCACAGGCCTGCAGCATAATGGCCATTGTGTGTGGACTGAGAGCAATCCAGGCATAAAGACTCAACACAGACGCACCAGTAAGATGAACAAAAGGCAACAGGCAGATTTTAAATCAAAACAGTTGCCAAAACTGTCAAATGTACCTTACAGTCACTGTGGGATCAAAAATGTATGTTTACTATGAATTACATGGAGAGAAGATTTCAAAGTCCGGCTAAAACTTCAGATGTATCGGTGGGAATATAACCGGGAATGACCAAAACACATTTCATAACCTTAAACTACACTGCAAAAGGTGAAGATGAAAGAATGGTACATTTCAAGTAGTTTACTCAACATTGTTTTTATTATTAATCATTTCTTTTTCATTATTAATTCTTTCAAATATAGCCTTAATACAAATTTACTTACAAGGAGCGCCTCTTTGCCTTCCACATTCTGTGTACGTGTCACAGCTCCAACTTAAGAGAACATATGGGAAAATAAACCTAAATAAATAAAAAATTTCAGCACTGACTACATTTGGCACCGTCAGAGTTTGAGAAGAAAATTAGGGTCGGGGGATGCTCAAACTGAAATTACCACAAACAAAAGCCACATTTCTGGATCAAAACTGGACTCACAAAACAGAACTAGCTTAAACATTAATATAAATAAATGATAAATATTTTGGTTTCGTCCGCTTTTCTGCTTTACTCTCTGAAATTGAGCAATAATTTTAAGTCAGTTGTTCATCATTTCTAAAGGTCGTCTGTCCATCTCTCAGCTCGAATCAATCTCCATCTTTCTCTGCTAAACTGTCCAGGTTCCTTTTTAATGGCTGGCGCCGTTATATTGGTATAGCTGGTAGGTGAAGTCAAGTGCTACAATGGCTCTAATACAGTCAAGTTTATTTCCATGACAAACAAAAATAACTTTTAGTTTTCAGATCGATTTTGGGTAAAACTGACACCCAGTCTTGGAGCATAATTAGAAATGTCTTGATTTTAGCATTATTCTGTTTATATACCTTTATGAAAAAGCTTACATCATGTTTACTTATGCTGATGCACAAGCCACTTAAGACATCTTTATTAAATTAATAAATCTGGTTTACAGATTCAGCTTTCTCCCCATTTGATCCTTTTTATTTTCAAGATAAATGTAGAAATTACAAGGTTCCTTACATCTTTGAATAAGAAAATCCTGACATTTGGGAAGGCCTAAATTTAAATTGATTGCCTGATCCATCCTGTAATAAAAAACATGCAGTAAATTGCAGTTCATCATTAGTCCTTTTCTAATCATGCTCCCAAAAATCCATGTTTCAAGAAACAGGACTATGACAAGGCTGTGAAATTGCCAGTAAAAGCATTTACATATCTCAAATTAATTTGTGAATAATTCAAACATCAAGTACTTAAAACCATTTTTTTTCCTCAAGTGAAATTTTATAATGTTAGTGCCTCCTTCTCTTTATGTTCCTCTTAAAAAGGAGAAGACCTTTCCAAAATACAAACGGGTATTCTTCACAGAATTGAGGTTCTGAGGCATGCATATGTGAGCCTAAGATCTTGTGTGACAACACTCACTAGAGGATGTGACACAATCAGAAGAATTCAACTCAGCAGAACAGAAACGAGGGAGGGAAAGATGACACGTAGAAAAAAAAATTGAAATATGAGGATGGACAGTTGAATTTGTCCCCAATTATTTGTGAGAAGTAGATGTGTATTTCTGTGTGACAATTATGCTATACAGTGTCACTCCAAATTCCTGTCGGCGTCATTTCCACAGCAGCCAGACTTTACACTTAAGGTGCAGCAGTCAACCTAAAGCACCCACAGGCCCATTATCAGATGCCCTTTCCATGACTTTTTGACAGACCAGAACCATTTTGGACGTGTACCAAAAAACAAAACATCCATGTGATTTTGGTCTTGCCCTTTCCTATTTTTGTAGCTGTTGAAAACACTCCTGATCTAAACCGAGTTGAGTAATCAATGCGGGGAGATGCTTGCCCTCTGGACCTGTCTGACAGGGTCAGAACCAGCTCTCCAACCAGGGGTAGGTCTCCAACGTAGCTTATAAAGTAAATTACAATAAAATGAACTGTGCACATGTCAAAATGCACCCTACAGAAGCACTTTGTGCAGTGAATGACACCAAAATCGAGATTTTTTTTATAGCTATTTTAGCCCCAAACAAGTGAATATGGCCAACAGCCTCAAGACATTCATCTCTCAGGCTGAAACTCCAGCTGCATGTGGTGCCTCCCAGTGTTGATCAGGGATGAACAGGAAAAAGAGGAAGTGCAGAGGGGGATAAAAAGGATTGTAATGCCACCTACACACCCACACCTGCTGAATAATCTACTGTTTTTGGACTGCATGTCAACATTTCTACCTTCATTCTGCAAAGCCATCCATGTTATGTCAAAGCACAGGATATTTGCTCAGTGAGTGTTTTCAGTGAGAAATACATTTAGTCACTGAGGACTAAAAATAAAATAAACAAATGAATGAATAAACTCGTCAGTTTCCATGTTTTACCGAATGCAGAAGTGCATTATGCCAAACAGATCCACAGGCTATACAAAATCTGTAAAAAAAAAATAATAATAATTTTTAAATGGAAAAAAAAAAAAGGTCTGGTTTTGTTCCCTTGCAGTCCACAGGCTGAGCTGATGGGAGCACAGTTTTCTACCATATTGCCGAGGTTTCTAGACATCCGGTGCATCATTAAGATGCCCAGTAAGAATTTATGTAGTGAAAGCTCATCATCACTAAAATGAGGCCAGACAGGAAAAATCCCCGGATGACTTGTGATTTCATTACAAGCTTCAATGTAATTTACAAGCTTCTGCCAAAAGTATCCCTGCATACAGGACAGGAGTCAGGGGCCAAGTTCTTTCTGGCAGACACCGTTACCGATGAATTAGGAATTAGCCAGATAGTTGGGCTTCTGGCCAGCAGTTCAGCGTCTCAACTGTGGATGACACCATCTCAGATCATCTATGCATTTTGAGTAAAGAGTTTGCTCTAAAAAGGACCAGTTTCTTGTTGCCTTAAAATTTGTGCTCAAAAATAAAACACAAAACGACACATCGACTATCATACAAGCCTCGAAGGTGCAAACGCATGAAAGAGACTTAGGTCTTTGAATCCATGCAGTCCTTGTGCAGGTGCCACACCGCATTAGTGGACAGCAGCCTTTCACCATGAACAATATTTTACATTTTGAATGCTAAATACAGACAAAATACAGAGCATGTCATGTTCGTCCTCAGTTTAATTTAAGCGGATTGGAGATGCATCCTGTAGTTTAAAAAATTAAACTACAAGACTTGGAACTGAACACCAAACAAGACAACAGGAATGCAGGACAATGGCCACACAGACCACATAGCGCCCACACCACAGCCTCTTTGTGCGTCGCTCGCTGTGAAGGTGCATTATAATCTCCACTGTCACCATGCCTGCCAAGCTGACGTCAGACCTCAGAAGTGAACAACTCTGTAATGCCCTCTGGTGGATGTCATGGCCCACAACTATGCCAAGGTGATGCATGCATGGGAGAATGAGGGCAGTGATACGTGAAATGGATGTACCAGTACAGCATGTACAGGATGCTTTAAAAATATAATTAAAAACAAAAATAAGCTTTTGGTGCCATTTGGGCTCGAAAAGCTGCATAGGAATATATATGCAGTATATTTTTAAATAACTTAAAAATAAGCGGGCAGTTATCCATTTTAGTGGACAGAAACTCACTGCAGTCATGTTTTGCAGAATCAACCTGGAAGTCAAACCTGGTAACGTACTCATTTTCTCTGCATCCACACAAAAGTTGCCCAAGCATCCATTTTATTTTAGAAATATTTTATTTCTGATCAGTCCTGCTTTATCTTGGCTTCAATTTCAGAAGTCACTATTGGCTCGAGTTCCCTCCCCAACTGGCAGAAAGAATCAATACTTCCCCTCTTTAGTTTTCCCTTTACTTCCTCTCGTCTCAATCCCTGCATCGTCTGAAGGCTGCACTTCAGTTTCTAAATGTGCATTTTCATCTTGCTCCACCCCAAACTATATTTAGATCGTCCATCATTGGTGTCCTTCATTTTTGTCTCCAGTCCATACAATCTTGGTTCACTGAATTTTTCATGAATGGAGTTCTAATGCCTAAAGGCATGTATGCAAACCTTTCTGTGATAAATAATCATATTTATTAGAATGAGATTCATTGTAGCATTTACAACTGTGTCTAAATTCAGCCGATGGTCACAGGCATTATGAGGCACAGACATCACGAGTCTGTAGAGACACATTTTCAAGCTACAGTAGCTCACAATAGCAAACATCTAATCAAACATGCCAAAGTCAGCCTGATCTACGGGCTATGGGTCTTCTTTAGCTACCACAGCTATCCTCTGTCTCTGAACACCAATACCCAGATGCAAATACTGACCAGACTGAAAACACAGAAATATGAAAACTGTCAAAGAAACGACAAAGTTGACAGAAGGAAAAGGTAAATACAGCAACTAGATGAAAAAATATTGAAGATTGCTCTTGTGAGGAGCAAACACAAATGAAGAAGATTTTTTTCCGAGGGGGGACTTAACAGACAAACCTCTATATGTGCCTTTGAGTTATATTTACAATACACTGACCCACTCCCAAGAAGAGGGGGCCAACCTAAATTTGTGAGCCCTTTCTCTGTCAGTGCATTCATGTACTGAGGACATGATGTGAGTGCAAGCATGCAGTTTCCTCACTCAGCAGGATTGACAGCAGAACTAATTCCACGTTTAGCACCTTCAGTGAACTCATACTTGTACGTACGCTCAAAGCTTTAAAGGACATGGCACAAGATGTCTGACAGCTTACCATTTTATCCTTAATGGACAGACCTTCTGTACCATGAGAAAATAAGTCAGAATATAGTCAAATACTTTAGACTGATAAATGGGGAGGTCTGTCTTTCCTTTAATAAAGGTTTGCACGTAATATTGCAGACACCTGATCCCCTATTATTTAAGATCACTTCCCCTGTATTTGAAGTGCACTGCGTCAGAGACCATGGCATATAAAGAACATTGCCATGTCAATGTATGAGGGAGGTTGCAGAGAGCAGATAACCAGCCAGGAAGTTAGAGCATCCAATTGATATTGTAGGAAATAAATAAAATTTCATGCAACCTGAGACTTCCACAAAAACAGCTGAACATTTACATAAACTAGTATTCATAACAATCATTTTCCTTTTGAAAGGAAGCCAAAGGACAAGTATGAAGAAAATGAGATGAAGACAGGAAAGAATAAAGCTGCCTAAAAGATCTGATCATAAAGTGTAGGAAGGTGTGGAAATGTTTATTTTTAAATTATATATACACGGCAATTACATTTAGGTCCATTTTGTATCAGCAGTTGATACCAAGAATACAGAACTGCTGGAATGCAACATGAAGATCACCTTTCAGCGTCCACTATGGTAAATAAATACCACAGGAGTTTTGATGTTTAACACAGGAAAACAAGCTAGATTGCAGATACAAAATTATCCTCTCCAACTTACTGAGATGCCAATAAATGTACAGGTTGTAAATATCTGTCACAGTAAACAAGCATTTTTTGCTTCTGCCAATTATCCTCCAATCTCAGACTGTAAACTCCGCCTCAGCCAAAATCCATCAGGACTGTTGTATTGGTTGATGCAGCACCGTTTACACAAAATATTACCCATCAATACTCAAAACGCACAGGCGTTAACTTGACAATTACAGCGGCAACAAATCTACAACAAACAGAATGGCATGTAATGATCAAATTCACTTCATTGTTTTTCTTCTTCTGAAATGTTTTGTTAACCACATATATCTAAAGATGTAAACTGGCAAATACACATGCTGAGAACCGTTTACTGTTGAATTTTGATGCGAGTGCTGAGCAAGATTTTTTTATACTAATTTAATTTCCTCCTACACCTAAAAAGTTATAAGAAGCATAGTGCCACCAAAACAATCTTAGAAATGAACAGGGCTAAAAATTAAATAAAAAGCTTTTTCTTAACAAGCAACTTAAAATAAACTGGGAAGCATATCACAAAACAGCTTAGTGGGATTTTCAAAGGATTTCTGATCTTCTTATGCCTGGATTCATATCCAGTCCAAGCTCAAAACGGGCTGATGAAAGCTGAAGTAAACTTCCTGCTACGGTCTGTGTTGCCGGGCAGTTTTGTTCTATTGGACGTTTTGTCAGTATGCTTCCAAGACACTCAAATGGATTGTTGATAACAGAGGATGGATTATATGTACAGATGGAAAGGAGAGAGGCATTGCTATGGAGATGCCATTCTGCTGAGATAAGAGCTGACAAAAACAGCAGGTGTGTGATCGACAAGGGGAGGAAATGCTGTATACAGTACAGCACAAAGTAAATGTATTCATCTTCTTCCTGATTTACTCCATTTGTCTGCTTCTTACGCTCAGTTTAACCACCGAGAGACGGGATGAAAATCCACATGAATAAAAAAAGGTTCCCATGTGAAATACTCGTAAAATAAATACTAATAAATACTAATGAAATTCAATGAACACTGCTTGATTAAAGCAGTGAATATACAACATACAGAAGAAAGCTGGGCAATAGGTGCAGTAAAAGGTTTAGATTGCCCTGGAATCTAACCTGGAAAACAGTCAAGCACATCTGTAGCATGTTTCAATAAAAACCTCCTGCTAGAACCATGTTTTTTGCTTGCATGTGCTTAAGAAATGTACTAAAATTATAAGCCCCGTCATTCTATTTAATAAAAAAAAGACATTAAAAATACATTTTGTCTCACTTCATCTCGCTCTTTTGCACAATTTGTTCAGATGCAAGCTGTGAAAAATGCATACACACATTAATATTCCCAAAACTAAGTGCTAAAGTTAATTCTCTTTGCTTAAGGGAGCAAAAAGAATGCTGGCCTGGCCCTGAAGCAGAAGCTTTCATTTTGGAGGCTGCCTCACAGTGAAATGCAGTTTAACAGCAAGGTAACAACGCCATGAGTCGGGGATGGAGGGAAAGAAAAAACAAATAATGCAGTACCAACAGTGTAAATTGACTTTTCTTACACATAAATTTGACGATTGCCAACAAATACAAGTAAACAATGTGATACACCAACACATAATAGACAAATGATGCCATGTGTCGTGATATGGTAATTTATAGAGGTCATATAGTTTTCCATCTCTTGCATAATTGTTCGTAATTTCTCTGTCAAATCATCTCCTCAGACTCCTGTTTTGTTCTTCAATTGGACCATTACCCATAGGCTTTCTCTTGAAATCACTGCGCAATGTGGCTCAACATTTTAAGAAATCTCATCTCAGCTAAACTTGAGAAATCTCAAGTTTAGTCAACTTGTCTGCAACACTACTGACAGGCCAAATACATGGTAAGATTTAACTTGCTTGAAAGAAATGTCTCCCTTCATTAGGCAAAAGTAAATAACTGTAGCAGTCAGGGGTCCATATAACTATTCCCTCATCTCCACAACTGCATTCAGTGCATCTGTCCTGCTGACATCCATTCCCAATCAAATTTAATCTGTATTTTTCTAATCAGTGTGGCAGAGCACAATCATTTCCCTTATTCGAGTCAAGCGCATTAAAATTGCAGAGAGGAAAACTTTTTGGAATGCATTGAAAAAGACAAAACTGGTTATTTGTCTGACTTCCAAAATGCAACTCAGTGTTTTAAATTCCCCAGCAGGAAAGCTTTTTCAATCAGGAAGCTAGTTCACCTCCAGCCTGCCAGTTTTTCTAATAGCTAACACTTTCTGCACACACTCAGCTTAGTCCCACAGCCAAGTCCAAATTTAATGGTGTGAAACATCACCAAAACCCTAAAAAGGCCAGCTTCATGTCCGCATCAGCTCTTTGCATTTCTGTAAGAGTGTGATGAAGTACTCCAGTATCAAATCCATTAACTGCATTTAAAAAAGGTTTAAAAAAAAAGGTTGAGACCCCTCAAGTGATTCCAGTGGTGCCAATTTTTAAAAAACTGAACTGGACCACTGGTTCACGGAATAACTTAGAAGAAAGTGGGCGAGTGACTTCCTTGACCTGCCCAACAATAGTAAGAAAACTATGATAAAAATACTGCAATACACAGAAAAGGTGGAAAAGTTGGGAAGGGGAGAACAAAGGGCAGCGAGTACATTACAAAAGAGCATTAAAACAGCAAGTCTTACCAATCTTACACACTGGATTTGCTTTTGGTGTGTGGAATGCTGCAGTGAGGCAATCATTGAAGTCTTTTTGCAGGCAGTGAAATTGTTTTCTCCCCCCAATTTAAATCAAAACCGATGCATTTCCAAAGCCCAATATCTAACAGGGAATGACTTAAAAAGGACCACCAGCACACCGACACGAGTTCAGCTAATAACATCCTCATTACTAGTGAGTACAACTTTGTTATTGATGAACAAACCAGCTCCATTTGGCAGTTCATTGGAGCTGAAATCTTTGGAACACCATCCAGATGCCATCATTATAAAAAAGGCACTTCTGCATTCGCTTCACAGTTGATGCATCAGTTTTATTTGAGCGGGATCCATTATGTTAAACCAAATATCACAATGATTAACAGGCACCCGACAGTTCGAAATTTGGCACTTAAAGAAAAATAACTTTTTTTATTGTGTTTTACATAGCTTTGAAAGAACATCAAATGAGGAGCATCACTGATATCATTCCCACATAAACATCAGCCTCCATTACCATTTCTGACTATTCTGAGACTAAAATGGATGGCAATGCTTTCATAAACTAGATAGGTCCGCGTTTATTCCATATCTGAAAAAGGCATTAGAGAAAACAAGGGGAGAAAAATGTCAAAAACCCCTCGTTGCAAACAACTATACCTGTTTGGCCAAGTTGACGGCATCAGAGTGAAGTCTGTCTCTCAGGTGGGGGTCCAGCTGGAAGGCAGGGGCAATCTCCACAACCTAAAAGACATTAAGGCCATATTGTTGTAGTCGAAGACCCACAAGCAGAACAGAGACACAGCTATTGTTGCTTTACTCGCCTCATGATTTATTACATTAATAAGGCAGTTAGAGCCAGATAGCATCTTTTTTCATATATTTGCAAATATATTCCAAATTCTATGACATTAAATGTCTTTACTGCATAGGCAGGTGGTGCGTGATATAGGCTGGTGAGAGCACAACAAAAGCTGTGGGGTGATGGAGTGGAAACGGTGAACTGGAGGATGCTAAAATGCTCTTTGTAGCTGCAGCAGACTGCACAGTTGGCTGATAATTATAGGTTCATTAGCAAGAGTGGCTTTTTCCCCACACAAAACTGCAATTTGATGTCTTGTTTATAGTACACAGCAGCCTTTTCTTTGGTACTTGTAACAGTGCCCTCAAATCAGAGTTTCTTTCTATTTAATAAAAGGGAAAGAAGCAGTCCAAACATGTTTACATCACAATTTAAAATCATTCATTTACTTGGCTAATATCATTAATTCCATCAGCTTTACTACTGAAAATCCTGACAATGTCTTCAACTGATCTGATGTTTACTTCCAATCTCAAAATCAACCATCCAACAAATTAAGACATTGAACATGCTCCACATCCGAGTAAGAAAATGGAAAGTGAAAATAAAATCTTATCAATATAAAGAAATAAACCTACTTTGAGCACAAACACTTCAGTGTCATCCCTGAACCATAACAAATCCATTTTAAACAAATAACTTGTTTCTTAGACTCGATGAAATCTGAGATCAAAGGCAAGGCAGATTAAGCCTTTAAGAATCAAAGACCGGTGACTGTCACGAACCGAGCCGCTAACATGATTATCATTTTCATTTTATTAACGAGACAGGATCAAAGTGATGAAAGTGCATTATTAAAAACTGAGATTACTATATAAAAACATAAATGCTGCTTAACTTTCTCTGAAAAAGACTTTGTTATACTGTATTTTTCTTTTTATCTTAGAGGGAAAATAGAAAGTGTTGTAATTACTCATCAGTCCTTTACAGCCCAAACAAACCAAGTAAAAACATAAATAAACCACTTTGGGCAATGAACAAGGCTAATTCAATCAACCTCAAAGAAGCTGTTTTTGTTGATAAACTATTATACAAGTGCGGCAATTACTGTTTAGTCTTCAATCCCCATAACATTAGCAGACACTGTCATTTGAATACAATCCGCTTCCCTTGTGCCATTTAGAGCATTCTGAAACTCAGGGGCTGCTAACCTGTGTTTACAAGCACCCTATTAAAATGTCCTTAACATAATCTCTTTGTCCAAATGCAAAGCACAGCCAGCAGATGACATTGCTTGCAGGCAGGATTCTCACACGTGAGCTTTACCCAATGCTTTGGCAATATCATCCACTAAAAGATAATCAGTGCAAATCAAAAGTAAGGCCTTAAAGACTATTCTAAAGTCTAGCTTTGGAATGCATTCCTGGAAGAGTGACATTTGAGGGCGTCACCTTTTGGTGTCTCCGCTGAATGGAGCAATCCCTCTCGTAGAGATGGATGACATTACCATATTTATCACCTGAGGAGATAAGAAAAAAAAAGGGGGGGGGGGTTATGAAAAGGCAAAAAAGGTTTAGAGACAAATTTACCCTTGGAACAAAAGACACCAGACATGACACAAATTGAAGACAAAAACTATTTGAATGTTTTAAACATTCAAACAATGTGAAGTAACTCAGTTGTCTTGCTTCAGTGTGAAGGGGCATGCTTAGGCAGGACCACGTAATGCTTCCCAAAGAGCTTCTCATTTTCCAATCATGTTTGATAAACACCCGAAATCTGTGCAATTTCACACTTTAATGTGACTGCAGTTATGTTTGCGTTTTTCAAAAACAAATTTCTAAAAATCTTTTTTGGGGGCACAGAAAAAAAATTCAAAACGGTGAAGGAGTAAACAAGAGGGAAACCACACAGACATGGCTATAAAAAGATAATTGAGAAAATTTGCTTCGCTTTGTGTGCCCTAAAAACAAAATCACACAACAACCAGCACTGAATGACACATGAACACAATGGCTCTTAATGAACATGTACCCGTCCACCGATATCACAGAATCTGCTGCAAGAACCACATTTCTTTAAATGTAAGTGTTGAATTTCAGTTTCAAAAGAGTCTGCAGTTACATTTACTATAAGAGTAAATCTACCCACAGGCCAGTAAATCACATGTCTTCTCATTCTTATCCTCCCCCTCTTCCTATTAACAAAGCACAAGGATTTTTCCCTTTGTTAATGAAACTCAACTAACACGAGAGACATTTGGTTTAAGGCAAACAAAGGGTTGTGCACCTACCAAGGATCTGCACTTCAATGTGTCTTGGCTTTTCAATAAACTTCTCAACAAACAGGGCTCCGTTCCCAAAAGCTGTCAGGGCCTCAGAGTAGGCCCGCTGGTAATTCTCCTCAAGTTCCTGACGGACATAAAAAGAAAAAAAAAATCCATACATGTCAGAGTTTGTTCAATCATTAAGGAGGCAAGGCTGAAACAGATTATTTTTCTATTAACTCTTCCATTTCCCCTTTTATTCTCATTTATGCATCTTTGTGTCTTTTGACAGAAGTCCACAGGCCCAGAGGGGGAAATATTCTACCCTGTGTCTGGTAGATCACGACCCACGACATGTTGAAGGTCACAGCTCTATCTGTGTTTGCCAGTCTGCAACATGCTGCCAGCCCAGAGTCACTCTCTCTGGGGAAAACACGGTCAATATTCTGTCCCCTTTTCCTGAGTATTGGGAAAGCAAACTGAATCCCATCCTCAGAAGGCATTTTGTAGAATGAAAAATTATGTTCTTTTGAAGGGACAACCACAAGATGCAGAGAATTTGACAGTCTGTGAGAATCCTCAAACCAGTGAAATAAAGACCTAAAGCATACTGTGGATTTCAGAAATTTACCAGAAATAATGGAATTACCCAGTTATTTAATTAAAACATACCTGCTCAGGTAAGGGCATAAGTGAGTTAAAGCAGAGTATTTCAGTTTAAACAACAATTAGTTTCAGATGAGTAATTCAACAGTGCATGTTGCATACAAAAGATGCATGTTGTTTGTAGTATGGAGTGTCTAAAATTGTAGAATGCTCATAAAAATTTAATTAAAACAAACATTTTGAATACTGTAACGAAAAGAGAAAGCTAAAAAAGGAGAATTCCACGTATAGTTATTCCACTTCAACAGGATCAGTGCATCCCCCCACCCATCAGTTAACATATACATCCCGTCCCATAGTATGTAGTAAATAGTTAAGCCCACTCTTAAACAGTTTGACAATGACCCATTAGCTGGCCTATTTAAATAAAAGTCTATCTTTGCATTGTTGCTTGGGGCCCCAACAGTCAAAATCCTCCTTTTCAATTTCCTCATATCTCCACAAGCTGCTAAGCCCCTTGTGGCTCTAATGAATAACTCAAAATGTCAACAATTAATTAGATTGGGCTACAACTCAGAAAAGGTCATCTTTTCCAGGGGATTCATGACTTTTGAGGTTCAGTGACTCCAGAACAACAAGGCACTGGCACTTTTTGAATGGATCAGTGAGTAAAGCAACACACTACCACAGCTGACAATACACTGATCAGTCACTTAAAATTTGGCCCATGTGTAAGTCAGTGGCTTAGCTGTTAAATATTGCTGCAATATTTTTTTATGACAGAAAAAGGAAATTTAAACCACAAGACTTCAGTTAGACAATTGATTAAAAAAAAACACTTTCAAGGTAGGTTTCTCAAATTGAACCATTTCCCCCTCCACGTTATGGTCCAAACAGGCTAAAAATGTAGAAATAAATGGAGCTATTGATTTTAGTATTAAGTGACACTGCTGCCTTCTCTATACAGTGAATTTGGCCATTTTGGGGCCAATTTAATCATTTGCTACAGATCTTGTCAGAAACAGAAACTTTGTCTGGTGACAGTATTTGGGAAGAAAACAGCCATCCACAAAACAGAAAATATGCAATAAGCCAACTGAGGGCAGCTTTTTATCTTCTCATGTTTTTTTTATATACATGTGAAAGAGGGCAGATTAATTGGGCATTGGAGTATATTGATTTGCAACATGGAGAAAGATGGACCTTTTGGGACATGTGCATCCATCAAGTGTGGTTTTGGTAAGGCAGGCATTTTCTTGTTCCATCTATGATAGATAAATTCTCATTTTCAATTAAACCACAAGCTCTTACCAACCAAAGCTGGACTGGCTAGGTTCTGAACGACTATCCCACAAATCAAAAGGAAAATATTTCAATTCCACAGCAGCTTTGCCAGTTCGCCCAAGGACAGATAGCAGCTATGAGCCAGCATGAGTTGCAGAAGATTAGTGTAGAGGGAAGACATTTGTTCATGTATGTTACTTGTAACCTTCAATTCAATTGTAAGTCTTCAATTCAGAAATTTCTAAATTGTACGGAGTGTACATTGTTACATATAACAGATACCGTCCACTTTTTAATGTTTTTGTTTCAAGTTGAGGCTGAACCACAAACAGTCAACAGGACAAAACAGTCACAGAAAACATCTGAAAACAAGCTAAATCAAACTCGTAAGAGCTGGAGAGAAGTAGAAACAGATTTTTTTTTTTAAGATTGTTTAAGGCAAATCTAAACTAAAAAGTATTCAGTACCCAAACAGCCTAGATTTTCCTGACATCTCTTATTTCCTTAGCTGTATCCTCGTCATTGCTGAATGGTTTATCATATTTTAAATGACTTGGAGGTGAAATATGACATTGATGTTGACAGCTGATGGACACATTACTTGAGAAGTTTCAGGGCATCACATATTATATTGCCCCCCCCCCACACACACACCTTCCCAAACGATCCTTATTTCATCTCACATCTGTATGCCTAAAATCCTTTTTCCTTTAGTTACAGGTGAATCTCCTGCTTCTTAAAAGGTCGACGATGATGGAATAAATTGAAATATACCACTGACAGTATTATTTCTGCCATAGGTGAACAAATGCAATACAAGTTTCAATCCTGCGTGTTCTACCATGTACATCTAAACGGCAGTGATGAATCTGAAATCTGCCATGCAAAACATTGTCTTTACACAGAGGATTCGGGAAAAGTTGGCTGTGCTCAGTCAAATTACTGAAGGACATTTTGTAATTATCCTTGACTGATGGGGGAAAAAGAAAACTAGACTCAGTCAGGCTAAGTGATCGAGGCAATTCTTGAGAGCACGCTCAAAACACAGGAGGTGATTGGTGCCCGCAGATAGAAAAGACAATTTTTTACATTTTCAAGCCATATTATCTAGCTCGAATATAAACAAAAGAAAAAAAACAACAACTTTGTAGCCTGTTTTTTCTGATTTGAAGAAAAAAAAAAAAAGTCTGACACGATAGTCTTTTACATCTTTCACTAAAAATGCTCACCTCATACTCTCTGACCACCCTCATGCCTCGACCACCTCCTCCATAGGCTGCTTTGAAGATGATTGGAAAGCCGTATGTCTGAGCAAATGCTTGTGCCTCCTGCAGACAGGAAATGGGGGAATCTGTTCCTGGGACAACAGGCACACCTATACGGGAATAGTCATGAGAAAATGTTAACACCAACCCCCAAGTTTACAAATTAAAATGTATCTTACTCCATACCAGAATACAAGATAAACAAACACATGAACAGCCATGTGCTGTACATCCTGATTTACCTGCACTTATTGCCAGGGATCGAGCCTCCACTTTGTCTCCCATCTTGCGGACCGTCTCTGGGGTCGGTCCTACGAACATCACTCCTGCATCTGAACATGCCTGAGCAAAGTCTGACCGCTCAGAGAGGAAACCATAACCAGGGTGAATGGCATCCACGTTGTTATCCTGAGAGGTGAAAAAAGATGTTTAACACATATTCATGATCATTTCAAAGTTAAGATAAACTAAGAAATTAGGGGGGATTAACTTGAGTTGTGGCACACAGGGTCAGAGGAGACTTGGCAGAGAAGGTCTGAAGGCCATCAAGTCACTCTAGACACAAACATCCATGTCTCACATGCACTGATGGCCAGTGCAGAGGAGGGAGAGGCCACTAACAAAATTACACATTACTCTGAATGTTAGTTATAACATGGATAAGCGGTGCAGAATGGATGGATAGATGGATATTAGTTATAACAGCCAAACTCATAATTTAGTCAGGAAGCAGCAGAAGGCAACTGAGTACTTGGACAGGTGACCATAGTTTTAGGGTTAGCCCTGACAGTATGCAAACGTACAGACATTCACAGACATGCGCGAAGGCAGATCCAGAAGCTGCTGAGGCTCAGCAACAGAGACATCTCTGGATCAGTAAGTGCCATCTGCTCTTGGATACAAGACAGGCTATAATTATGGGCTGTCCTGTTGTTAAGGGAGCCATTACTGTCAGGCCAGAGGACGCATAGAGCCACACAACATTTGGCAGAGGCACACACCCACCCAACTTACACCATGAAGGTAAGAATGAAAATAAATGAATAACATAAGCAAGGCTGGAGGCGCAAATTCCCATGCATACTTCTTTTTTTTAAATTAAGAGTAATATGGTCATTTTTGTCACAATACATTGTGTAAGCAGCAGGCAAACTTTCATAGAACTAAGTCTGAACACACACACACGTGCGCTTTGCTGGCAGGGAGGCTGATTTTGAGAAATGGGTTGGCCACCACTCAGTTGGCTGACCACGTGCCCACAGAAAATTATAAACCATGAAAGACAGACCAGAAAAATGACAAAGAACTACTGGCAGCCCATCCTGGAAGGATAGAGGCAGTACTGGAGGAGTGACGAGGAGCAAATCTGATCAGCACAGCGATAAGAGGCAGGAGGAAATGAAGGGACAAAACGAGATGGCAAATAATAGTGAAATGTTTGGATACAGCAAGGAAAAGCAGAAACATGAATGCACTGACAAAAAGAACAATGGTAGGAAAAGGAGCAAACAGGTGTGCAAAATATGCAGTTTCTACCTCAGACTCCAGAGCAGAAATTAAAGTTGATAAAAACAATTTTTTAAAACTGCATCAAATCTAAAGATCTAAAAAAAAATGTAAATAGTTTGAACAGCTAATGCCAAGAAAAAGCTGTAAATAATGTCTGAGTACTGCAAGAATAATTCAGGCAAGAAGAGAAAGAAAATAAAAAAACAAACACATTTTACTTCCTTTTTAATTGCTAGTGACCATCTTCCCTTACTTGAGATTATGGACATTGATCACATCTCCACAGCAATCGTTTGTCACTAAGAAATGTTGGTGTTATTTATAGTACCACCATATGTATTCATTGTGGACTACATGTTCCATGATAGTTTATTTAGGAAAATACATTTGAAAAAAAAGAAGAGAAATTCAGCTGCCCAAGACAGGAAGACAAATTATATATGGTCTTATAAACATGGAAGTAATTCATTCCCTTTCTATGCTTTTAACCTTCCAGGAATTAGAGGTCACGGTATCTCAGACCTGCCAGGAAGTGCTCCCAGAGGTAGTCAAATAAAAGATTTTCTGAATATGTTTTTAAAAAAGGCCTTAGAGGCATGCAGCAGAAGCAAGGCCAAGCAAGATGTCAAAGTCCTCAGCAAGTCAGGGATCACAAAAGTCTTAACATGCACTTTTACTGAACCCTTTTAAAGGGTCATGCTCTTTACCTTGGCCACTTTGATGATGTCTGGGATGTGCAGGTATGCGGCAACAGGCGGCAGGCCTTTACCAATCAGGTAGGCCTCATCTGCCTTCTGCCTGCGGAGTGCAAAAACATACATTTGTACAGCAGAGAAACAGAAGTCTGGATGTTGAATGAAAAGTGAAAGATGACTATGAAAATGCTGAATAAAAAGCCTGGTCAAAAAATTTGCTTACCCAACTGAACGACAAAGAGAGGCTATCATTCATGCAGTTTTCCACAAACATTGTGGTTTCATGCTTTCAGTACTTAATCCACTGGAAGTTCCTCCCCCCACATATCATTCATTACCTGTGCATCTGTCCAGTGTCCTGCTCAGAATAAACAGCCACAGTGCGAATCCCCAACTCAGTGCAGGCTCTGAACACTCTGATGGCTATCTCACCTGGAAGATGGTAGAGGACGTGCATGATGAATAGATTAAAGGTGGCTTTGCTCTGTTGCAATTTGCCTTTATTTTATTTATTTATTTATTTTAAAGAAGAGACAGGAGTTAATCAACATTCTGCAGCACTGGCCCCATTTTGAACCAATGCTTAAAAGAAAAAAAAAGAAAAAGAAAAAATAAAACTGGTCATGTTATACATCTGTGAAGAACCAGCCCAATAAATCTTGTGCTCTTCACAACACTACCACAACACTAAAAAAAACAGACACAAACAAGTCAGCTGTCTTATGTAAAGTTGAAGAGCTCAGCATATATTCTTTCTTTCAGACAAGAAAAACACTCCCAGACTTTTATCTTGCTGTCTTAGGAGCCAAATACTTGGTTTGAAAAGCAAAAAACAGTTTTGAGGAGGAATAGCAACTTAATCGCTGAAAACTAGTACGTTTCATTCTGACTTGAAGGAGAGGATGACAGTGTTTATGCGTGTTTGAAACATGTACAAAGAAGGCAAATATAAGAAGAGCGGTAGATATACGAACATAAAAAGGTATGAAAAAGCACACAAGATGCAAGAAAAACAGACAATGTTTAAAACAGGCTGAAGAGCTAAAGATTCAATCGGATCAAAATGGCAGATTTAAACAGAGAAAGAAGAGGTGAAAAAAACAGGAGTAAGGTCATGATGGTAGGGACAGCAATTCAGGGGAAAAAATGTGGAAGGGTAGAGGAACAACAAAAACATAGGATAGTAAAAGAGCAGAGAAGCAGAGAGGACATGTGGAGTTTGGACTGACATGACGGACCAGTCTCAGCACACACGGCTCGGCACACTTTTGCTTGTATGTGATGCCAATATCACCTCAAACAGATGTGAAGCAGAGGGATTGATAAAAAGCCCCTCTGTGTGCGGGTATGAGTCAGAGGCTAGAGCCTTTTGAGTCAACTGATGGATTAAAGCCGTCAAATTCAGTCTTTGTGAGAGCGCCGACACTAATGTGGGCATGCAGAATCACAGTAGTGGGCCTATAGAGCACCCCATGTGTGCAGAATAAGAACAATACTGGAAACCCACGCAGCACTTAAGCATTTTAAATGCACCCACAGGAATGAATGGGAATGGGAATCTCTGAAACGCTATTAAAAACAAATGGGTGAATCCACTACTCACTCACATGTTCTGTTATCACCTGACAGAGCTAATAACTGCAAAGAGGCAGCGTCTCTGGACAGCATTAGCGAGAGGAAGTCCAGTTATTAACAGCAGCACATAAGCACTACTTTGATGCTGGCTCTGCATGTCACATGTCATACTAAACTTTTGGATCCTCTAATTAAAATTCTATTTAGACAGTGTCAGGAGACAAACATTTCCTTCGTTCACAATTTGAAAACACAAATTTGTTTTGTACACAGCTTATCTCAGTGTACAGTTGAGGGCTTTGGTAACATTCCACATCCAGTTCCAGTGTTCCATATGTTTGAAAGAAAGCACCAAAACACACACACACACACAAACAACCACAGCTATCAAAAAGTATCCAAAACAAACCTTTAAAAAAATGTTTTAAAAAGTTCTGTAATTACTTTTTTCTTGCATTATAAATAAAAGAAAGAAAGTCTATAAATTATTTTAACTCAATCGAGCAACCTGTTGAGAGGGAGATTTACCTCTGTTGGCCACCATGACTTTCTTGATTGGTCGGTACTCGTTCTTCGGGGCAGAGTGGGCTGATCTGGAGAGAAAACATGTCCTCCTGACAGCCAGCAGGCCGAGACCTCCTCGAACAGCAATTAACCTCAACATCCTAAGATGACAGAGAGGGAAGTTTACCACAGACATAATCAGTAAAGATTTCAAAATCCACTTAGGCAGGCAAAAGACAGGTGACAGATGAATCAAGGAGGGATTACTTTTTTCCCTCATATCTTATTTCCAGTATAAAATTATGAGGGAAACCCACAGTCAATTGACAATACATCTGCATAAAAAACTACATTTTCTCTTCTGTGAGCTCTTTTCCATGCCCACTGTGACGACTGAGCCATTCAGACCTGAGGGGTCCTGTACACATGCACACAAGTACACTATGACAATTTAAGTGTTAATGGGTTCAAGCTTAATAAAAGAACCATGTCTTCAATAAATAAATGTGAGAGCCATGGCTAAAGAGATTAAATCTACTAAAGCACCTCTTAAGCTGCTGAGGTTGTGCACAGCCTTCAACTGCTTGGCATTTTTCCTGAAAAGGCAAACTGGCTTTGTATCAATATATATACGAAATAACAAGGATTACTTCAACTCTCTGGAAGAAATTAGCAAATGTTACCATGTCGCTGTCTATTGGAATAAGAACCTAATTTTAGCGGATGACAGCATGTTTGAGAAGGGCCGGGAATTGCTGTATCAGCACAATTGTAATATCAAAATGTAGGTTTGTGATCATGGCTAAAGGGCATCGGTAAGTTAGCGCCAAAGCCAGGTTTATTTAATTTTAGTTTTAAGTTTTTTCCAACATCATGGTACTCTTAAAAAAAAAAAAAAAGATTTTTTATTTTATAAATCAAGACTTAAATACATAATCCCAGGAAACCAATACCAGATTTGATTCTGACATGAAAGTGTGACCCTGCTGCTGCTGCTGCATTCATCAGCTGCTAATTGGTCTAATTAAAGTCACCCAGCTTCAGGTGGTATTGTGCTGCACACAACAGTGGTAGGAATGATAGTATCATCCAAAGGTCTACAATTAGTTCCATTGTAAACCAGGCTGGGTGGAAAAAAACGTGCATCTTTAGCTCTCAGTTACCTTCTGTTTTCTCACAAATACTTTGTAAAACACAAGTCACTCCACCCAACAATTAAACTAAACGAGACTGACCGGAACTACAGCACATTTCAGGGGTCCCTAAACACACCTAAATTGCACGCTCCGGTATGGAAAGCCACATATTGGCACACACGTTCAGTGACACGAGTAAAGTGTTGGATAGCTACCTGGACTTGTTGGTAAGAGTTTGATTCACTGCAGCAGACACTCCTGAGAAGTGTTCCTCGCACTGAGGCAGGTGCGGATATGTCGCGGGCCTCTTCCTCTGACGGCTGCCCTTCACTAATAGATAATTGCTGCCACCTGGTGGCCAAACCCCGACACTGCACCCAACATGTACAGCAACTAAAACTACTGAGAAAGTAACTAATACTACCAAAAAGTACACTCACGAGTGTACACATTTCTGTGACCCAGAGAGATAAAAAAAAAACAACAGATATGATATTTGTATATAAAATCAGGCCAATGCAGATCATACTCCAGACCACAGGGTGACCAAGGCTAAGGGCTGCCTCGAAACAGCTGAGACATTATCGTCCAAATAGACTCCAAAAACGCTGATGGCAGATTGGAAGGGTGACGTGAATGTCTGAGTCCCATTTGAGAAAGACTGATTTCAGTTGGACTGTGAACATGAACCTTCTCATTATTCAGGACTGGCAGCAACAGAGACAGTTAACATTTTGACAAATGGCCGCACAAATTCCGACCCAGCTAACAGAAAAACCCAGAACAAATACTATTTGTCTAAGTGTGTGTCTTCAACCCGTCAGCAGAGAGCATGCTGTGGAAACCCAGCTTGTAACAATACACTGTTTCTAGACAAAAGCAACAGCAGCACACTATGAAACAGATAAGGTTTCACCAGACCTCAGTTCAGCAAGGAAGAAACTACGCCAGGGAAACAGACTCTCATTTTAGAGACCTTTTTTTTACTTCAGGCACCCCATTTTAACCCGACTGAGTCAGGGAGCCAAAATTGATCTGTTAGGACTCACCTTCCAGCTGATGTTGTTACACAGGCAACTTTGAAATGTGTCCCAAAACATCGGTTTACCCCTATAAATGATTTCACAATTCACAACATTTTGGTGCTGCACTAGAGAACCGAGGTCATGCTCTGCAGTGATTTACCCTCAATGATGCACTGGACTTTCCTTTTGTAACATCACAAATCAGTATTTGGCTCCCTCTTTACCACTCAAGGTTAGATTAGTGTAGCAAACTGAACAAAAAAAAAGGAAACATTTTCTTTCCATTTGTCATCTCGAGGTTAAAAATCTGTCCTAAACTCATTGTGATCTCCACTGGCGCGCCCTCATTTATCTGGTCAGATGCAGACGGTAATTTTGGTTTTAGCACCAACGTGTCATCTTGTTGAGCTCACTCTGGTCAAAATTAGACTCAACTGTTAAAGGACTCTGCTTATATTCTAAGAAAGAAGTGGCATTTTGTGCATATAAGCCATACTCTCACTATTATTCTCCTGAAAGGAGCACTTTATTAATGGAGGGAAGACCAAGTTCAGCTTGAGATGAAACATGGAGGAACTCCAGGTGAGCTACGATGGAGTACCCTGAAGAATGATGAACAGGCTCCTATTGGTCCAGAGCCACCTATACAACAGATGAAAACTTCTCCACAGAGAGAAACCTGTGGCAGGAGTATTTTGTTAGAATACCTTAAACAAAACTTCAAACACTCTGATGTTTCAAATAGGATCTACAAGCTGTTTAAAGGAGGTTTTAAAAAGGACTGGCCATACAGAGTGCTCAAACCTTTCCCACAGCCCCTTTTCAGTCATATTCGGTGTGAGTTTGAAGTTTCACAGATAAAAATAAGATGTAATCCACATATTCATAAACTTCCAGTGGCAAATGCCTTCGTGTGTGGCCCAACACAAGCCCAACCTCCACACACAGTTAGTCTGCCAAATCACATCACTGAACAGAAAGGAAAAAGAACACAAAAAAAGTATGACAGCGTATTTCTGTCTGAAACTCTTGTTTTTAGCTGCTGAATCTTCAGGTCAGGAACAGTCAAATAAAGAGGCTGATAGACGTATAAAGTGCCCACGATTGGCACAGTCAGTTTGGTCAATAACTGGGTCAGAGATCAGATTGTTCATGCCATCCTGGGAATCCTGGGAGCAATTCTGATGTGACTGACACCAGACAGCAGAGATAGTGGGTGGCAAATGTGATTTCTACATGGGCCGGTACTCTGATCCACAAGCCTGAAAGGAATCTGGTGTTGAATTAAAGTGCTGTTCCAGCTTATTTTGTAGTACCTATGTTACTTAATATCTTTCTATTCAATTATTTTATGCTTAAATGATGATTCTATTGTCCTACAACCAGTATACAACTCATGTAAAAAAGAGCTGATGCCAAGTGAAAAAAAATACCACTGTCCCTTTCAAGAGGCCGTTTAAGGTCCCAACTCAGGAATGTGACCTTCGCCTTTTACAGAGAATGAAAATATATGGGACAGTGGGTCTATTCTTGTTGCAGAGGAGAAAAAAGTTTCCTTTAAAACTTGGCTAATGCTTTCAATATACCAAATGGGTGAAAGGAGCACGTTTCTTAGTGATATTTCTGTTGCTGATGTGAGCACGGCTCCTGAAAAGTGACACAGCCAGGCCTTAAAGAGAAATCTGCCTCAGACTTTTTTTAACAAACTGTTGCAGGCCCTCCCTCGAAGTCAAAAACTCTGTAGAAAAAAAGGTGGTGACAAATAGATTTATAGAATGAGTGCAACACTCATTAAAGGACACCTGGTCTTGGTAGCTTGTGCATGGTGCCGAGCCAAGCTCTCAGTGCGGCCATTTCATCACAAACTGTAACTCTAAATTAGCAAGCATGTCGCTGATTTCAAATCAGACTCTTTTGTTACTTGCCCAAACTAAATTGCTTAAAGAACCCAAGGCATCAGCTTTAACACTGGATGAAAAAAACACTAAATAAAATTATAGCTGAGAGCTAAAAAGGAATGCAAAATGTTTGCTTTGTACTCCATGACCTTCTTTCCCCTACAACAGGCACAAAGAAAGCATAAGCACAAGTGGCCCTAAAATCCAACTGCATTAGTAAACTTTAATGTACATCCCACTTCTGACACACCTCTGTCTAAAGTTTAAGGTTCCTCAAAGTATCCTCTGAGTGTCGGGTAGCTTGAAAGAACACTGGGGACATCTGGCTCACACATTAACCTCTCAGGGATCAAAGTTCTCAGAGATGAAGGCAGTGACACACAGACACACATAACAGAGCCTCACTTCAACTTTGCCCTAATTGGCTAATCGTGGGACAAATGCGTGCGTCTGTTAAAAGGCCAACATTTGTACAATATCTGTGTCCAGCCCTCTGAGCAGAACAAATCTAATCAATTTACTACAACTAGAAATAAATTCCTGATTTATGGCACGTCATTTCATCTTGAACGATTACTGATTACATGTGGAAATAATCCAGTCAGGTAAAATGGGAAGAGCGAACCGACAGCAAATAATCAATTTTTGTTTTCAGTACAACGATGGGAGACAGGACTGATGAATTATTTAGTACAGCATTGGTCATCCGATTTATCCACAATAGAGAGAAAAGTAACATCCAGTCAAGAAGAAAGACACAGCACGCATCATCAGTCATCAGTATGGGCATTAAGGGCCAGTTTACACTGCAAATAATAAGTGAATTTGCTTTGTCTCGTAGCTGTGGAGGAATGCAAAACAGTGTACCGACTGTGGACTCAGGGAAACGCACAGAGAAGGGACACTTTCTGTAATTCTATTCAAAACATGATACACGATGGTTTGATAAAATAGTCACATCCATGAGTGTCTACTTCTTAAAGGAGCAAAGCTGGACAGGGGATCACTAGACTCTCTACCTTTGTAACTTCAACAACTTTGTGCCCAGACATGTCTGAGGTGGAGCACCACACAGCTGAAACCTGTACTGTCCTTGGATCAACAGGTACTTTAGAATAATTCAACATGAATCGATGCAGCGAAAGCGACAGTTCAACATGCTTTTTCATCAAAACCATGCAAAACCACGTTCTGCACACATTAAGACACGGATGAGGAAAAAAGGGGGCACTGCTGGCACAGTGGCTTGCTTGCTGATGTGACGGATCCCTAAAAGAAAAAATGCATTTTCAATACCATCCAGTGAGTTTGGGGTCAGCCCATGCTTAGTGAATTATGAGCAATCATTCAGTTTGTCCTGCAATCATGCAGAGAAAGCATCTCCGAAATGGTGGAATAGAAACTAAGAAAAACTAAAGAAGCTAATGCTGACGCAGATAAGTGGCCAGTGTAATGGAGAGAACTACTTTCTGTCTGGACCTGGTGAAAATGTCATTATCCAGTTACGCGATACCCGAGTTCACCCCTAGAAACAGATCAGACTGTTAACGCAGGCAAAAACATCTCAGTCTTGTCACAATGCTAATAAAAGCTTTTGCATTGTTCACAGATGCCTGCACTTTTCATGTTTTGTGGCGTCTGAAGTTTTCAGTGCCAGGCACAGTGAAACACACACACACACACATACACACACACATACACACACAACCACGCAGAGTAAATGACTGGTGCTGATTGTCTTTGTTTGTGACTGATCACGGTGGCAGGTCCCTTGAGAACGACATCTTAGAGCTCAATGTGTGTTGTACCTCTAGCCTCTGTGGACTTTGCTAGTTGTTAAAAACACTCATAAAGAACGACGCAATAAAGAGACCACAGCCATAAAAACGTGAAAGAAAATTCTGTAAATGTGTCCTCTTGGTTTCAGAAGATGTTCCTAAACAATCATCAGTACGTGGAGAGTTTAAAATAGAACGGGCAATCTTACTCAGCAAAATAACAGCCTAAGTAAGAAAATGATTATGTAAGCTTTATATAAAGCAAATTATCCCTAAAAAGAAAAAAATCTTTGTTGTTGTCAGAGAGGCAAAGCCCCATTCCCTACCTTTTCTAGCCTACCTGCCTTGAAACTGTAAGCTGTGACAAACATAGACCCCATAACTTTACAGACCCAGTTTGCTCCTTTCAAGGTTTTCTCCTTCTAATAAATACTTTTAAAAAGCTACCCGGAAAGTAAAATGTAACAGCAGATTCGTAATCTCGTTCTCTTCATGTCCACACAATGGCAGCCAAGTACTGAAGAAGACAACTCTTAGAATTAGAGGGAATTTTTCCCCCAAAATCAAAGGTTTAGCTTCAAAAGAATATCAATTTAGCATCACCTGCGTCAGAGCAGAGAATCACCAGAAAGGACGGCCTAGTATAACCTTAGCAACACGAACCGAAACAGATATTAACATGGTTACAAAAGCAAGTTATCAGTCCAGAACAAACACATCTAACTGGGCTAAAAAAGTGACCTTTGGGGTCCCATAGAGGTTAAAGCATTGAGGTTGTAGAGATGGATAATGGATTTGAATTAAAAAGCAAATCCAAATCTGGTAGTGAGAAAAAAATCCAATGTGAAGAATATATTGTCAAATATCAACACGGATCATGACTTTCAATGGCAGTCAGCCGCTCTGACAGCTGAGTCAACAGCAGGCTTCACAGTCCTGCTGCAACAGACACACACTATGTTCCAAAAGCAGGGCATCTCACTCATTTCCCTCTTGTACATGTTACTTTAGTTTTTTCTTTTTTTTTAAAGTAACAGCAATTTGGGAGTAAACAGAAGCTTAACCATAATATCATCTTTTAGATATTTTATTGTTTCTAAAAACTACGTATTTGTTGTCATGACAACAAAACCAATAGCATATTCATATCCAGTAAATATATAAATTAAATTACACTTCTCTATTTTCAAAGTAGATTCAATATAGTGATCCTCGGGCTAACATCTGCTAATATAAATGAATTCTCAGCAAAGATGCTCTCAGTTATGTTTTTACTCTTTTTTTTCTTTTTGTTATCAATAAATAGTCTGAAACTGAAAGTAAAATGGGCCTCATTAAGACTAAAGGTCTGAATAAGATTTTATAACCATGATGTTCGGTCCAGCCCAGCTGACTTAGGCTCCATCTATCACTGCCATGCCTTCAGCTGAATGTGCTGCTGCTACTGCAGACGGAGGTTAAACTTTCTACAGTCCACCCACAGTGCTGTGGGTGGGTTGTGCGCCTTAATGCCTGATGACAGTGGGCAGACATGACTCTAGGAACTATGGTAATGATCGGTGACTTGATGAGTCACAAGGTTAGTCTGCAAGGTTAGTTCTGCTGCGCCCTGAAAATGTTTAACTATTGCTTCTTTTTTTCACTGCAAGCTGTGCTAACCCACAGAATTCAGCATCTCATCCAAACCGTGTCTTTCTCTTCACTGAAGAAAATGGTACCAGAGTTTCCTGGCAGAAGGCAGATGAAAATGATTGGGTAACATACTTGTTCTAAGATTATCCTAATTCCACAAATAAAAGATCTTCATCCCTCAAAAGCATTTCTCCTTTTAATTCCACTAATAAAGTTGGGCAGAAATGTCACTCCTCAATCAAAGAAGCATGAATTCACAGATCAAATTTAGCCAGCAATCAAAGCATTGGTAATACATTTGATCTGAAATGACTTGGAATCAACTTTAGATATATGTTACTATTCTATTCTAATTTGAATTTTCAGAACGCATGTGCTGACGGTAGTCGTAGCTTTTCATGTCACCACAGAACATCCATGCACCACGCAGGTCAAGCAGCGGTCTTTCTGAGGGTCAGTCAGTAAAAATCAGGTGTTACATGTCTGATGATATTACATGAATTCTCTGCATGGGACGTCTAGTCAAAACTCACAGACAGCCTCTATTACTGACCTTCTTTGATTTGTCCTCACTAGTACTGCATTTTTACAGTTTTGTGTAAAACTGCTTTTGATCAGCTCAAGGATTTTGATTGTCTAAACCTGTGTAGCAACTAAAAACATTTGTGTAACAAAAACAAGAGATAATAATCTTCTGAACCGCTTGAGGAGTGTGCCTCTTGTAGCAAAAGCACCACAAACAAACAGCTCGGAGGGGGGGGGGGGGGTTAATCATTCTCTATGGGATAAGCATGTCCATGCAACCACAAGACCACTTTGAGTGACTTCAGACAACTGTTTGTACAGTTTCACAAGAGGGTTCAGCCTGTGAGTTCTGCATTAGACTTATCAAGGTAACTGTGCTGGGCGAGGTGGCTGCGCAGCTCCCACTGGGCCTCCCAGGCTCTGGGATGGGACGGCTGTTTTGACGCAGTGTAAAGGTTGTTTGGGGATGAACAAACACTGAAATGATTTTGACACAATAGGCAGGACCTGCATAGGTTCAAAGGTGAAAAAGCAAAGGGCAAATCTTGCAATTCAGTGAGAAAACGTGTTCACAGTTTTCTTTTCCGTGAAAGCAAGCATCTTATGTAGTCTACAGTTTTCTGTGTAACACAGAGGGAAGGTGCAGCTTCTAAAATGAAGTGGTTACACTTTTAAATACTCTGTTTTCCATGCTGTAGTGGGACGGTTTTCTTCAAGAAAAATGTTATCTGCACATTCAACTGCTAACTGTACCATGTATGAACAGTAATTAACTCAAGGAAACTCTAACTTAGCATTTAGAAACATCAATTTGCAAGTATTGAATTATTGCCAAATGTAATATATAATAATACAAAACTAACATAGCAAATAAATAGGAATATACTTTTTTAAAACTGGCTTTATTTGGTACAGATAGACACAAGCTCCAAATGTCCATGGGGACCAACTGTGTAGTTACAACAGTTGCAGAAACTTGTAACATCTGTTCCCACGTTGACAGCCGGACACATGTAAGTCAGCACAGTCAAGCAGCCTTCTGGCCACTCTGGAGAAATGGGCTGCTCTGAATGCCTACTACAAGCAAACTGCACGGTTTATCTGTTCATTCATACACTGACACAAACCTTCGTACTCACGTGCAGGCGCTTTTTCCTCGGAATCAGTAAGTGATGGGACTCCACAGCCAAGTTACACCGAGTGTAAACAGTCGTCAGTCAGTGTTTAATAGGTGTTGCTACTCTGCTAACCTCTCAAACACATTTACAGCCACGCTGCAGGGTTGAAGAGGAAGAGGGAAATAGATAGGTGGGCTTGTATTTATACTCTCTCGCACGCATGCACGCAGAGGTGCACTGAAACACCAGGAGCCTCCTTGGGACGGCCGGACGGGCGCTGTTAGCGTTGACACTCACTCAGTCACACAAACTCTGCCTCTCCTGCCCAGGTCCTCACAGGCGGCTAGGACTCTGAGCCTAGTTGCTAACTGTCTAAGGAGGCTAACTTAGCTAGCAGCTGGCACCGTTCTCCCCTATCTAGCGGATATAGCCGTCTGCTACTGCGCCTGCCTTCGACTTAATCTGCGAGCTCTCATCCCTCTCTGTGACGTGACGCAACCACTAACGCCCCCTGCGCCTCCAGCCAATCACAAGGCCGGGTTAGGCAGCACGCCGTCAGCGGTAGCGTTTAAAGAGCTCCGTCCCTCCGCCTCAAAATAATGCTTTAAAAACATATAGTACGCATCACAAGGCGGAGTTTTACTAAAGGGATTAAAATGAATTGTCTTGCAAATGGAAAACATGTGTTTGTTTGTTTGTTTGTTTGTTTGTTTGTTTGTTTGTTTGTTTGT
>CAJRST010014446.1:4858779-4878726 GCA_907169785.1 Menidia menidia
TTGTTTGTTTGTTTGTTTGTTTGTTTGTTTGTTTGTTTGTTTGTTTGCTTGTTTGTTTGTTTGTTTATTCACATGTTATAAGGCCCTTGCAGTATCAAATAGTGTGTTACACTCCAACATGTCCTCTTTGCCCATTATGAGATGAAAACAGCAACAGATATTCCCTACAGATATAGACTAATTGTAACAAAGAAACTAATTAAACCTGATCCAGTGAGTATCCTTACATTAGTAAAGGTGAGAAGATGCTTTGGTGGTTACCATTGTCACCTCGCCTCACTGGATACAGTGAAGAGTAGAAAATGTTTGGATAATGATTGGAAGAACTTTATCAATGTCAAAAAAGAAACCATAACCGTTGTGAAACGCAAATTTTCTTTGGTAATACTTCTAAACACAGCAGTCAGTTAACAGACTTCCTTATCACATCCATAAATTCACATGGATCTATCATGGAAAATTATATCTGTAGCATTTTGAAATGCCTCTGCCATCTACTGGCCTTAACTCATCACTGATGTGTTAAAGTGTAACTTGCTCTGTGAATTCGTGTTTTTGTTTATCTTGAAGAATAAAGAGGAGGGAAGCAGTTGGCTTTATATGTAGAATTCATGTGAGCTTGTCCTCCAGGTTAAGAAATAGAAAAGAATTTTAAAAAGTTAAGGAGATGTGAAACAAGAGGGAACCTCTGTGTCTGGAAACAGCTGAAAAGGATAAGATTTGATTACAGGCTCTTATAATAGTGATTTGTCAAACTGCTTTGTAAGGTAGACAATGGACCACTGTGCTTTTATCTCAAGAATCCTGTGAGGATACTGCACCACCTCTTTAATCCTGGCCAGTAATGCCTTGCTTCTAATCTTGCTATTTTCAAAGCCCCTTGTTATGGGAATATTTTAATGTCAATTCAAATTTTAGAAATAGACATAGGTCAAGTTAAATATATTTCTTTTCACCTAGCTAAAATCAGTTTTTAAATCCTGTCTGAGTTTTGTATCGGTTCTCTTCAAGTGCTCCCTTCCTCCCACGATCCAAAAACATGCATGTTACGTTAATGAGAGACTCTAAATGACCTATAGGAGTGATTGTGTGTGGTTGTTCATCTCTGTGTGGCCCTGTGATGGGACTGGCAACATGTCCAGGGTCTACCTTACCTCTGGCTTAATGTCAGCTGAGATAAGCTCCAATCTCTCTATGACATGGTGGTTATCTCAATCACACTCTGGTTTCTTACACATCGTTACATTTCAGTTTTTTGTCCAAAATTGTTTACATTTAGGTCAAATTTAGTCGCAAAAATTACAGGAAGATTTTTGATTTTTGAAATATGCAAAGCATATTATTTCAGGCCCGCATTTTCACACCCTCTAAAATTCTGATGTTCTTTTTTAATGGCAAAACAGGAGTCAAGGAATTTCTGAAAATCTACAACACTTCAGAAAAATACTTTTTTTTTGGATGCTGTTTTTTCCTAACAAGCTGATGTCTACAAATGCTTTTTTCCATATGACAGATTTTTATTCATTGAATTTGAAAACTGACTTGAAATGCTACATTTGCAAAAAGTAAGACTATCTTCATCTGTGAGCACTGTTGACATGTTCATATATGTTGTATATTTTCACTGAGCTGCATTTCAGTTGCCTTTTGTTTCAAGCTTTGGCTCAGGACCAAAAAGTGTTGAAAAGTGTTGCCCCCCTGAATGTTAGAACAATGAGGTGACTGAGAAAGCTGTTGTTTATTGTTGGTATGGGAAAAAAACGGAAAGCAGCACATGGGAGACAGCATTGGATAGCCTGTACTTGGAGCACAAGCTCAGTCAACTGGCAAAGAGCTGCTTGCTTTGAATAGGTGAATGGCTGCTGCTCAGTAACCTCTCTGTTTATTCACTCTTCAGTTTCCCTTCCCTCTCCGCTATTGGTCTGCTGTCCCTCTCCCCCCTTTTTCCACACCCCATCTCTCTTTCTCTCCTCCAGAAAGGCCAACACTGAACTCTCTTGGTTGCCACTTTGGTTTATTTTCTCACTCGACTTTGATATAAGGACAGCACAGTTCATGATTCCCTTATGGGAAATGCTTCATCTTATTCAGAGGATTTAGATGTACAGTAGGTCCAAGAAAAGAGGACACCACTTCAGCATGTTTGCAGCTGACAAGATCTCAATATCACAAAAGTGGGAGGAGCAGTTTTATAAAGAATCTGAAATAATGGACATCAGACAAAAAGGAGGGCAGACCAACTGTGGACTTTTGTCAGGGGGAGAGAGTGTTTCAGAGAAGAATGCACTTTAAAGGCCAGAGATAACTTTTATCTGTGGCACACATACTATGTCAATATGCTTGTACACAGACTGATTAAATTACAAATGTGCGCACTTGCATAGATGGGAATTTGATTACCTGCAATTTTTTACAGGACACCTTGCTGAAATATCAATAAAATGAAGCCACGCACAAAGCCCTGCGATGAGTTATCACTATCAAAGTAGAAGCTCAAAGATACAGGATCAAAGACATTCACCGCCTTGTGACATGATCTGCAGCCTGATAAACTTATGCAGAGGACCCATTAACAATGGCAACACCAGGACAAAGAACAAACTCTAAATCAGACTGGGTTGAATCTTGTGAAGGATAGATAATCAGGTGTCAAAGTTTAATTTTGAAGTATTTTGAAAGAGCTGTTTGTCAACTCATACCTGCTTTTCTGTTGTATCACAGCACAACAATTGCATGGAATTCTTTGAAAATGCCCTCATCCTGGCATAATCATAATGTAACAACACACATTCATTCAGGCACACTAATATTCATTGTAGTTAATCATCAACAAGGCTACCCTGGGCACTCTGGCACCTCTAAGTGAGACCACGATCTCTTAGGATCAATATTTGTCCATTATGCTGTTCTGTATCAACCTTTAAACAGGCTGTGCTTGTCATCTTTTTTTTTGGCACAATGGATCCTAACAATATGTCTTCATTAGAATCTATTTAAATTCTTCAAGAGAAAAATGGAAAATGGGAAATATTACATTGATGAATTCATTCCATAGAAAAGTGCAAGCATTGGAGACGTTTGTACTCTTGGAAACACATCATTCCCGTTGGAGTATAGTGTAGTTATATCAGTGGAGAGGAGCAGTACATTTCTGGTCAAGTGAATAAAAAACCACGAGTTACAGCTAGCCATAAAGATGCATCGATTGTTATCGATGTAAATGGGTGTCAGATCATATACAAAAAAAACTTATTGACACCAATTTTATTCCAATTTTAAAACGTATTAACACATTTAACGACAGTATAAACACATTTACAACAAAAACTGAACAAAGAGCACTCTTTTCTAAAAACAAAAACAAAAAAAACAGTTTGAAATCTGTACTGAAGTTTTTTTAAAGTCAGTTTGACTGAAAACACAAAATATGATCTGTGGATTCAGACTTATAGTTATAATGCTTTTTTATTTAAACACTACTGCCAGATGATTGGCTCTTTTCCCTCCATTGTCTCACTTTCTTTGCCTTCTTGGATACAGTAGAATGCTGCAAGGTCTGGAGGCGGTCCAAAAGATCCCCATGACTGGTGGAAGGGTGAAAAAGTGGTCAGCTCTCTTTGGTGTGGGTCACCACTTTCAATATTATTGACGGTGATTACATGGGGGGTGGAAGGGACACCGTTGCAGTAAGTTATTGTATTTCTGGGATTTAAGATACTGGCCCTGTCCTGAGCGATGGGGTTGCTGTTGTTCAGAGAATTGTGGACACTGTCTGCACTGCTGTTGCTGCTTGATGAGAGACCAGAGGAAGAAAATGTAAGAGTTGCGGCCTGTGGTGGGAGCAGATTAGTTCCTGGACTTGGCATGAGGTTAGAGGGACGACTGAGGGCCAGACGCTGCGTGATGAGCTGGTGCTGCAGCCGCCTGTCAGTCCAATCCTCCTGAGGCTGGCGGTGGATCTTCATGTGGGCGTTACGGGACTTGATTTTATAGAACATTCTGGTTGAGAGTAAGACAGAAATTTTAAAAGGGCCGAGCAATCTAAACCATCTGTTGGTTCCCCTTCCAGCCAAACACAGGCTGTTTTGGGAACTTCCTTTAATGTCACTGATCTTACTCACTTTCCACACAGCTTGCAGGGGAAGATGCTGGTCAACGAGGGCAGGGGAACTACCTCCTCCTGTGAAATCTGACTCTCCACTGGCTGGGAGATGGGCGTCACCTGTAAAAATGCAACCAGTCATGAGCTAACATGTTTTGATTGTCTTGTTGAGCAACATTCCACACTGGATAATCATGTAATGCATTCAACTTGTTGCACAAGGCTACACAAATAATCCAACTGAGCCTTAGGTTTAACTTCTTCCATTATTTTGCTTCTTTAATTCCAAAGATCTCAGTTAATGAGCTGAAAAGTTACCCAAAACGAAGAAAAACTAAATGAATTCAAAAAGAGTTTGGCCAAAATTCTTTTAAATAAAGGCAAGCCTAAGTGTCAGACGAGACATGGCAATCTTACTCTTTTCTGCAGCTGCAACTCTCTGGTTTCGTCCTCCTTTTGTTTTTTCTGCTTGTCATCCAGCTTTTTGCTCAAGTAGTAAAACTCTACACACTGAGGTACAGTCTTGGTTCTCAGCTGTAACATAAAGAAGCACATATTAGTGTAGATTACCAGTCTACCAGGCTATAGTCACCCTAAATTCTCCAATTTAAGGCAACAGGGGGTCTTTTATACTGTTGCATACAGAAAAAAACACTTGTTCGCTTCTTTGTAATGGACTTTATGTAATGATCCAGAAAAAAAACACTTTGACCCAGCAGTGAACAGTAGATAAAGTACAACTCACTGGTGTAATTGTGCAGTCTGCTGTAAATCCCTCACTTTCTGGTATATGCTTTTGCACAATCAAAATTCCTTTTTACCTCAGTAAAAAGCTATGTAGAGCTAAATAGTATTAAAACTAATTAATTTGAAAATGCACAAAGCAAACAAACTATGTGCCATATGCCGCATAGATTTTAATAACTTACAGGGTAACAATGAATGAGTACCATACAAATTGCAATCAATACATAGAAAATAGCTTTACCATCTTCTCAATGGTTGAAAAATCTTTTCCATGAGTCTCTAGAGTTACATTGAAGAGCTTCTTTTCTGTATCTGTCCAAAAATCACAACCTGAGTTGGAAAGGGGAAAAAGAGAGGAGGGTGTGAGAATCATTGCAAAAAGAATATCACAAAGTCATTGTGTCATGCTTGACTAATGGGAAGTAACGTGATGTGCTGCAGAGCAATGTGGGGTTCTTCTGACTGTGATGGGTCGGAGGACATTCACTGTGGCTCCATGCTTTTATTTGCATCTGTGTAGAGTTTGGATGTAATTACTTCTGTATGGAATGAATTAGGCCTGGTTTAGGAAGCAGACATTCCCGAGGATATTACAGCAGTGTTGGGCAAACAATAGACAGGAGGGGGGTATTTTTTACTTGTAGCGATTTACTATATGAAAGCTGGAAGAGAGTCCTTAAACATGCCAGGAATCTGAGACTCTCAGTTAACCTGTTGTTAGGGTACCAAACTGTGCAGCACTACCCCCATCTACAGGAAAACACCCACCTGAGTGCAGAAAAAGGCTGAACAATGTCTGCTTTATACTGTTGTTCTTTGTAGATTAAATGAGAGAGGATTTTGTGTAAGTGGATGAAGTTTCAGGCTTGAACAATTCATTCTATTGTACATACAATGGGAATGGTTTCTTTTTTGCAGATTTGTGTTCTTCACATACGTAGAAATGCAGACTGTTGTACATATACTCAAATTCAAAGTTTTCTTCTCCACATTCAAGGCCCATAATTAATCATGTTCTTTTTTCATGGTGAACAACTGAGATGGCTTCTAATTGAAAACATGCTGTATCTTTATTACAATTATCATTATTATTATTAATATTATTATCATTAATAATAATAATATTATTATTGAGGTTGTTGATGTTATTATCAGTAGTAGTAGTAGCAGTATTGCTAGCCTAAAGCTCTATTGATTTTAAACATCATTTCATAAGCAGGAATACATTTCAGGTTATCAGTTATAATGAGGTCACCTGAGTAATGGTAGTCTCCTGTTGGTGAGGGCAGAGAAAACAACAGCATCTTCAGTGTTTCCTATGTGCGAGGGAGATAGGAAGAATTAACAGATTAAAGAAGCAAACAAAATAGGAAGATTTAATGGATTAAAGAAACAAATAAACAAACAAGTAGTGAGGACATTAGGATGCATGTAAGAATAATGAAATACACAGAAAAACTGAATGACTGCATGAAAGATCACTTCTTACCATGGTATTTCCCTCACAGTGGTGCAGACAATGCAGAGCCAGCTCAGTATTACTGCCCCCTCCTGGCAAACAGCTGGAATTACACATGGTGAGCAGCTTCTCCACTGCAAATACATAAACACAAAAAAAGTGTCACAAAAATGACTGCCTCAAGGACCCTATAAATCTACAGCACATTGTGCCCGTGACAGCAGGTATTTTGCGTTCTGCTCCGCTCTTGACCTTGGTCTTGTGCATGAGCACTCCTCAGCAGCTCATCCCATGGTTTCCAAAGCAACTGTTCCCGAGGGGGGTCTTCAGTTGAAAACCACAGGCCTGACCATTCACCATCCAGAAGGCAAGGAGGAAGGTCTGCCTGAAAGTCAGGGCCCACATTGATGTGTCTGTGGAAAAGAGACCAGTACATTGGCATTAATCATCAGTCAACACCAACCAGACAGTAACTCAGAAGTGACCGCAAGCTTTTTCTGGAGGTCAGTATTTTACTTACGGGACCCCGTCACACTCCTCATCCTCCTCTAACCATGCTGGTTCCTCCTTGCAGTGATGGAGCGTTGAAAGGGAGGAGTACAGCCCTGTCCCCTTGCGGAGTGGATTGAGGAGAGGCCGAGGAGTGTAGGAGCCTCTATTTTGGGCTCTTTTAGAGTGGAGGATACTGGGAAATGGTGTTCCGGAATACACTGGAGTGGCGTGTTGCTGCAAGAACAACAGATTTGAGACTTTTTTACTTGTTGGACGACAAAGAAAATGGTGAATAAGATGAACGTTGAGCAAACAAGACCTAACAGCTCAATTAATTGGTGGGTCACAGGAAACTATTTTAAAACAATCTGCACAATCAGTTAAATGAGGAATGATGGGATGAAGATAAGTCATTTCTATGCCATATGAACAGAAATAATCCTGCGATACATACAGGAGCAACATCCTTCCATTGCCTCTCACCTACTCAAAGTCTGTCTTATTTATTCTCTTTTTCAGTTAAACATGTCTAAAAATAAAACCCAGATTAAGATTGTGGTTTTAGAAGCCGTCTTACAGTTGAAGCAAACGTAATTTCTTGACAAGCAGCCATTTAGGCATCCGCCCACTGTGTCTGTAGAGCTTCAACAGCTGTGGTGACTGCCTGCTGCTTTGGAATATGATCGTCAGAAAATCATATTTTATGTCTGTGCAATTCTACAAGAAGAAATTGGAACTAAATTTACATTTTCAGTTTATAACCAATCTAACCATCATCACTCTGTTCAGCTTTTCAGACTGCATTATTATATAATTAACCTATTATAAAACTAACGAGGTAAGCAGCACATTTTTGCAATCTTTGTTCTGAAATTTGGTCTTTCAAGATAACAACTGCATTATCCTGAATTTTATATAAATTGGACAGCTTTTTCTGTAAAATAATTTGAGAGGTGGGTTTGGTCGAATGATAGTCAACAGCTTTGAAAAAAGTTCCACACTATACCTGTAGGTGTGCATGGATCACTGTGGCTGGTTCAGTCTTTACTGTCTGGGTCAGTTTGTAGGCATAATGCTTGCCAGAGTTATGGTGAGACAGAAGATGAACAGAAGAATTGAAGGATGGACTAGTGGAAGGGCAGAGGGTCCTTGATGCGTGAATGGATGGGTGATGGGATGAAGAGGAGGGGAGGGATAATTCAGGTGATTGAGGAATCTCACACGTGGCTGGAAAATGGTCACAAGTTAAAAATAAGATTAATTAAAAAGGATTGGAATAAACAAATGTTTTTGGTTGAATTCGAAATCAAAATGTCAGAAACGTTATTGTTATTTGCACACTCAGGATGGTGTTATACCAAAGACCAACAACATCAGCTTGTGAAGACACGACTGTGTTTAAGTAGAACCAACTAAAATCATGTAGAGTAGATTAACACTAATATAAAACTCCACTCTAGATGTCAGTGGTTGTGCTCGTGAAAATGTGAAAAGTGAAACTGTCATTTGCATGGGGGAAATGGGAAACTTCAACAACACACCAACGTAAACCCACATGTCCCGTAAATTTACATATGGGTATAAACCCGTGGTTGTTTTAAAAGGAAAATAGTTGTTTTACACATATTTTTTTCTTTTAGAATGTGTCAACACTCGGGTTTAGTCCTCTACCATGCTTTCATTCACAGAAAGGCCCATGCAGCATAGTACCTGTGAAAGTGCCGTAGTCATTACCACTGCAGGACCTGAGACTGCATTCTGTGCCGCCGGCATCACCTGGCAGCTGTGGGAAGCACTGTGACAACGGAGGAAACTTCCATATCATTCCAGAAGAGTGGACAGAAGGCAAAGACTGAATACGTGAAGGGAAAAATTGTAGTCCAGCAAGTGCGTCTCCTGTCTGAGAATACGAGTGTCCAACGCCCCCCTGCATAGCGGGAGAGTCCATTTTGGATGGTGAGTGAGAGGGCGGAGGTAAAGGTGTGGGAGGAGGGCTAAGAACTGAAGAAACAAGATTAGACGACGTGGGAGGGGAGGGTAAAGATGGAAGAGAGAGGTAAGCAGGGGAAGAAGAGGAGGAGGAGGGAGGCTGGTGAGAGTCTGAGTCAAAAGTGCAGCTTTGCCTTGACTTGATCAGTCCGGGGTTTTCTCCTCTCCCTACCCCACCTTCCCATATTTGTGCAGAGGAATCCCCACTGGGAATAAAGGGAAATCTCCTCTTTCGCTGAGAGAAGAAAGCATCAGAGAAAGAGTCCAGTTTCTGAGTGTATGTCCTATTGCTGATGCCAACAGGGGATCTCTGCGGTTGGCCAGCTGAGGCCGACGGGTGGGTGTCCGCTGCTCCTCTCCACCTCCCATCTGGCTGACTTGTTGGGGACACACTGAGCCAGGATCCCTCAGCTTCTGCTGTCTGATGCTGCTCCTCACCTGAGCCACAGCTGGACCCATAATCTTCCTCTCCACCTAAAAAGTGATCACTTATGCTCGAATTGACTCTAGAATAATGAACACTCTTGTCACTATAATTCCCTGTTCTGCTTTTGTTGTAGGACACGGTTTGTTTTGAAAAGTGGTTCATGTTTGCCTCCTTGTTATAAACTATGTCACTTTTAGCCCCACAGTTGACATGGGTGTAATTGTTGTAGCTTTCTCTGATCTTTGCTCTGTCTCCTTCCTCAGTGACACAGTTAATGGCATAAAAAACATCATTTGTGTCATTGTAGCAATCGCCTTTTCCCTGAAAATCCTCTGTGGGGCTTTTGCAATGGCCCCCATCCTCCCAGGATTCTTTTTTGCCATACCAAGAGTCATCAAAATGACCCCCTAACCTGTTTTCTCCATCAAGATGGCATCCTAAGCTAGCATCCCCATCTAGACTGACCGCATTGGTACTTAGGAAGACTCTGTCACCCCCACTGCTCCCCCTCCTTGACCCAGAAGGGGTGTTTGATGTCAAGTATGAAGCAGGAGATTCTTCCCTTCCTCTTCCACAATGCTCCAGAGGGTGCTGGGCAGGCTGAGAGGCCACTTCAGAGCTTTGAAAATTGGGCATGGTGAGGGTAAAGTACGGGCCATGGCGATGGTGCTGGCCATTAGGGAAGGATTGTGTGGAAGAGCGATCCTCCATGATGGCGTGTTTGATTTTCTATACTGTCTGCAAGAAACAGAGACACAAGAAAAATGTTTAAGGTTCAGATTTAACAACCTCACTTCAGCTATCAAATAGGTCATTACTGCCTCATACTGCAGTAAAGTAAAATGTGATTAAGTTTGCAATAAAGTTTAATTATATATGACAGCACATATAATAGGCAAGTCACACAAACTCAACTTGGAGTAGTCTGAAGATGACTTGGCAACACTTTTTAAAATTGTTTTTAAATTGTGTCATGTTCGATATATATTATTTTTGGGAAATATACATAAATGTGAATTAACGTGAAACTTTAAAAAAAACGTTTCCAATGAGCACTAAATCTAGGTGAAATTATACCAAATCTTGTGAAACAGCCTGAAAAAAGGCCTTCAAAGTAGCTTGGTGAGTGATTCCAAACCCAGCCTGCAGCTTTACTGGTGTTGAATGTTTGTTGCAGTTGCCATAGAGGCCATTTCAAGTTTACACAGAGCAAGCCATATTTGCAAGACAGTCTGTAAAGTCTCTTTAGCGTTGAATCACGGTGAAATGATTGAGATGACTGACATCCAGCAGGCCTAAGCATGAGTCCCTGTGACACACCCTTGCATGGCTTTCTGGTGACCAAAGCTATTATTTTAGCCCAGCCTCACAAGAACATGTTTATTATGTTCGAGATTATATGTTTTTCAATGAAGCTTTTAAGCATTGTGACAGAAACTTGTACATCATGCATTCTATGTCTAATTACACATTATGTTTTTTCTGTCTGATCCCAATTACTCTTGATGTGTAAAAATACGGCCAGTGATCTAACTTCTATTTCCCACAACTCCTTCTAAACACTTATTGTTCAATTTCTGTACTATCACATTTTTATACATGTTGACATAAGACAAACAGATATGTATATTAGAATTTTTTCAAAGCGTGACAACATCTAAAGGCCCTGATTTGAACATTTCTGTTCATACATACAGTTTCCTGAACCAATTTTTAAAGACAGAAGCACAGTGATTGTACAACAGCTTTGCTGCCCTGATAGTAAAACAATTATCATTTTGAAGCTCTAATTGTGGGAGTGATTGTTAGTGGTCCAAATTAGTTATAATGTATAGTGGTTAGATACTGTGTTGGTTCCCTTCTGTCCAAGATTCATCGTATACTGTAAAGAATTTTCAAATCTTTGAGCACCATATTCGGATAATCCCGCTCTAAAGTATTGGCCCTGTCATTGTATGCTTCAGCACATGAGCACACATTAACACAGTAAGAACCTATAATGTATAATAATGTCCAATGCAGACTAATTACTAAACAAACAGTGGAATCAATGCCGCAGAAAGAGATTAAAGCAATGGTTATTTCCTCTATAAACACATCTTTCCAGTTTCACTTCTTCAGATGTCTTTTCTCTTTTTGATGCTAATTTCCTTAATAAAAGCAATTCATTTTTAGAAATTAATGCACATATTCACCCAATCTTTAAACCTACCCTGGTTATTCTTCTGTCTCTCTTGAAACCACACTCTGCTCTAATTAGGACAATGCATGAGTCAGAAAGAGAAAGCGTGAAGTAAGATGAGATGAAGAGACAAATATACTGTATTCGTTTTGAGGTTTTTCTTTTTACCAGTCATTGGCGCTTAAACTTCTTCTCACATGTGTTCTCCTTCTGTTGTTCATGTTTGCTGGTTATTTCTGCTCATTTAGTTGTCTTCATTCTCTCTGACTCTTCAGCTCTCCTTCTGCTCGAGTATATCTCGACACGGCCCTTCCTATTTGTGTGTGTGTTTGTGTCCCTCTCTCGCTCTCACACTGTCTGTCACGCAGTACCTAAAGCAAAATGGACACACAAAACCAACCAAAGCATATTTAGTCATTGAAGCCTTACACACACACACACACACACACACAAACACACACACACACACACACGCAGACTTAACTTTCACACTCACACAGGCTTGCAGGTGTCAAAGAGGACCAGCGGATAGTGATGTTGCCTCTCTGCCTTTGCGTCGTCGTGGTAACCACATCCTGAGGAAACAAACGCTGACGGATCTCCCTCCTTTCAGCTATCTTTATCTCTCTGCCCCCCCTCCTCCATCTCTATGTATCTCTTTCCGTCTCTTTGCCTGTCCTTATTTTGCACTGCCTCTCGCCTTCTCACCAAACGCCCAAGTTTGTTGTCCTCTTTCTTTTTTTTTTTTTGTAATCTCTATTTTCCCCTTGCTGTATTCTGCCTACTTTTGGGGCTCTTTTTTAATGGACCTTTATCCCTTTGTAAAAGCATAATTTTTTTGCTTTTTCCCCCAATTTCTTTTGACGACACGTGTATTTGCTAAAACAGAAACATACAAATCTTTAAGCCTCAGAAAGCCTTTTCTCTGGTTTTAGAATAAGTTGTTCGATTGACTTCGATTGACCTCACTGCATGTAATGTGACAATATTCGCTCTCCTTTGTACATAGTGTGGATGTACACGCATACATCTTTGTCTGACTGAATCACATATTTAGTTTGTCTGTACATGTGTGTGTGCACGCGTGTGTGTCTGTGTGTGTGTGCAGACGATGCAGATGTAGATGTTTACCAGATCAAGATTCTCCGGCTGAGTCAGCTGACAGGAAGTTAGAGAGAATGAAACAGGAAGGAAAAAGGCGACAAACGATGAGGTTCAGGGAACCCTCTAAATACTGTGCAGCCCCACCCACCATAGCCCATCCACTCAGAAACACCGACACACACATGCTGAGCACCTGCACTGCTTTCCTTTTTAAACTAATCAAGTATTCTGCCTACTTACATGGGTACACACAAACAAGAAGGTCCATAAGTATGTGAACAGCATCAACAACTTTAGTTACACATAAAGTTAACACACACACATTTATTCAGATTTGGCACGGAGTGATTGATGAAATAGTGCTTTGACCTCCAAGCAGTAACAAGGCTTAGAAGTTTAAGGCACCAGAAGAAGATCTATCCATCCTTGGCACAGCTTATTCCCTAATGAGGTTACAGGTAAGTGCACCCTATCCCAGTGGTCAATAGACAGGGTACACCCTGGACAGTCCATCACACAGACACGCCAGGACAAACAACCATGCACACTCACTCCTACGGGTAATATGGAACCCAAGCAGACAGGGACACTCAACACGGAAAGGACCCTGGTTCCTCCAGGGACTTGAACCCAGAACCCTGTTGCTGTGAGCCCATGGTGCTAACCACCACACCACCATGCCACTCCAGAAAAAGATCAAAAACAAAAAACAAAAGAAAAAAAGAATGTAATAAACCAGAAAGTAAACGGCAAAAATATGACCGTGGGTAAAGCTTTTGCTGAATTTTCACATGCCTGCATTCAAAAGATCCCCTGATTTACATTTTAGTTGTGGTCTTGACGTATTGAGCACAGATAAAAATCTTATCTAAAAACGTATTACGATTCTTATCATATCTCAGAGTTTTGTTTATAAGAAGGGCGATGCAGTCTTAAATATCTATGACACATTCAGACAAATGATACATTAGACCCCTTTAAACCCAGCATCATCAAAATTCACTTCATGTGAACTATAAATAATTCTAAATTTGTTTTATATATGAAAAAAGTTTATTATAAGACTAAATTTTTCATTATTCACATGTCTAGTATGAATAAAATATATTTAATCAATCATATTTATATCAAGTTTAAAATGTACATAATGTATATTGCCAATTGTAAATGGTCAAATATTCGCAACAATGCATTCATGTAATTAAAGTGTCTTTTTTGTTGCCGGCAAATAACAGTTAGCAGTGAATAGTTTAATTATTATGGTCACAAAATCGCGTGCGACAATGTATCTGATCAGAGCTGCTCTCAAAATCCATTTACAACTGTAACAACCAGATTTGAAGTGGTTTTTATTTCTTGTTGAAACTATACTTGACAAACAATTTACTCACTAAATCTGTATTTGGACAAATCTATTTGCAGGATATATAATGCAGAGCAAAAACTCACTATGTCAGTGGCCTTTCATATAATAATTATCTTCAGGCAGGACGGACCTGCAGATTTAAAAAAAAAAAAAAAAGTTGTTTCCCTGCTTTGCACGCCTGATTCAAAAGAAATGTTGGACAGTGACCACGCTGATCTAAACAAAAACTGAACTCTGCAAATCGGTCACAACTGATTGGTGAAAACCATTTTCTTGAAATCTTGAGCCTCTGAACGACTTTTGTCAAATATGTTTGATAAAGATAAGTCTTGTGGATCACTTCTAAACTGTTTTAAAATCTTTAATTATACTCCATAGACGAGTGTTTGAAAGGCATGGAATTAAAAGTTCATACTAAATCAAATATATCACTTTCCCTTTAGTTTGTATCTGCCAAAGTGAGGCATGCGCCTGTGTCTGAGTAAAAGAGTCAGTTTGCATGTGTAGGTTCTCATTGTAATCCTGAGGTCACTTGTACAGTGCGACTACATGACTGGAAAACCTCATCATTATCATACATTACAGATAAAGTGATTCAGACAACCAGTGTCTATGAAAAAAACTCACTATTGAAAAAAAGCTAATTAAACCTGCCTCATAGTAAGTACTACTTTAACCATGATGCGTTTGGGCAAATGTATCCTACAACGAACTAATGTAACCATGACTTCTGTTTTGTTACCTCATAATTTTATAAGTTTTTCGAGCAAATATTTTGCCATGTATTTTAGAACTTAAAAGTTTCATGTTATTACACTACCGGAGACATAGGCCAAAGTGTAACAACGGCATATTCATATTTGTCATATAATTGCTAGAAAGTAGTACATTTGTTCTCGTATGCGCACAAAAAAGTCGGCTTTTGCAATGCTGAAATATACAAAAAAGAAATTATTTTACAATTCCTGCCTTTCAATAAGAAGTAAAAGCACAACAATAGTTCAAAATATTAATAATCATATAATTATAAGATGCATCAGTTGTCTGTAAGCACTGCTACAGCTAAACAAAATAAGAGATTAAAGCGAAGGTCATTTTGACAACAAACACGTAGATCTGTTTAGAAGAATTTCTGTAGTTAAAAATGATAGATAAACTGCACTGTAACACATGGTGTCCTAATGGCTTTGGGGTACAAATTGAATAATTTCCTTACGGAGACCTGTTCAGATGAAAATATACCTGACGTGACTACATGGGAAGAGAACTTCACTTTTCTTTTGCAGGCTTAGCTCTGCATGTCAGGACGGTCTGCAGTTGGAAGTCCTCTTGTGGAGGTTTTTACGGTTAGAGTCTGCACATTCTGACACGTCCCACAAGCGTCTGCTAAAATAAATATATTTAGCATTCATTCATGTATGTCTGATCAGTAAAATCAAGAGGTTTCAACCAAATAAAGAATGTGTGAAAGAAAGGATGTGTGCGAGTGGAGGTGAGTGCAGAGGTGTGTACGGGGGAAACGCTTTTCTAGATTTCTCTCAAATTCTTCATAAAAAACTTGTGGGAGCAGAGGAGGGGGAATGAGAAAACTGTCTCCGGACTTTTTCTCTCAATTTTTTTTCTTTTTCTGCAGGTCTCATTGTCTTTGCTCCGATACTGAGAAAAGAGGCAACTGCTAACAGGAACAGTGAAAGAGGATTCGACAAAAAAAACATCAAATAACAACAAACTCTGTATATCAAAAGATGCAAGATGTACTATTGCACTTAAGTCAACCTTTTTAAGTACAACTTGACAACAAGTTTGTAGGATAAAGTCATTCTCCATAATGGAAGTTACAAGAATCATACTAAGGTCATCTACAAAGCATGACAGTGCTCTAAATCCACTAGCTACATACAAACAAAACTGTTGCCTCAATCCGCATAATTTATTAAATAGTTATGAAAGAAAATTTTGCAAAACGGTCCTCCTTTTTTGCAAGGGCTAAGCACAGAATTAATCTCAGACGAAAAGAGTCTTTGAAAGCACTTACAAATGCATGCAGGTAGTAAAAACCATAGAATGTGCCACATTCTGGGCTTTTAAAGGAAGCAGAAACTGAACGTGCACATACAATCAAGATTCGTGAAAACTCTCTACTATCACGTTATAATATGATTATAGTTATGAATCAAACTTTGATATTTTTAACTTAAGATGGACGGGAAAAGGCCTTAACAGCTTTGGTTTAACTGCAGAAAGTGGGACAAAAGATTTCAGCCGCAACACAGCAATAGATCTTATCATTCAAAGACAAGACACACCATGACAAGTTTGAATGTTTCATAATACATTCCAATGGAATTCCATTCTCTAAAAGATTTCAATGACAGTGTTCAAGCTACAGCACTGACAGACCAAAGCTATCTGACAGCGTGAATAGCAGCTCAACTCAGGCAGAACTTTCTTCAAGAGCTGGAAAGCTCAACAAGCTTTTGTGAGCGATAAAAGATTTCCTGAGAAGCATTTTGGAATTACAACAACCACATACATTTTCTTCAAATCAAAACAGAAAATTGTCAACTTTGCAGTAATGTCAAGTCAAAGTATAAGAGTCATTCTTGTAAAAGACGAAACCAGAAAATATGGACGCTGGCCATTTTTTGTTTTTTCTATTTCAATGGAGGTCATAAAGGTAAACCGAAGGTTTAGCAAATCAGCACACAGTTTAGTGTGTGCTACTTAACTAAGACCTAATGAATTAGGTTTTCCATTCTTTAATGCCTTTATCCAAAGTAATTATTTGAAATTTCCGCCTCAAAAAATCATTTAATAACCGGCTGATCTGTAAAACAGGTATTAACACAAATACGCTCATCCTATTCTGACCAAGCAGAAGAAAAAGTTTTACTTCCACCTGATGAAGCCTATAATTTAGAGTTTATATAACCAGTCAGATGTTGAATTAATTCTAACTTTGTAGCATAAATTAAGAACGATGCTCTTTTTATTTCGAACATAATGGTACATCTTTTTAACATACTGACTACGTAAAACAGTTTACATTTCCTTTTTTCGAACATATGACACACTGTGAACAGTGTTCAGTTTTAAATGACTTCATATACATAACGTCCCAGGACGGTGACCTTATTGAGGACAGGGCTACGCTAAGAGAGGGACAAACCTAAAGATGGACTTAGACTTATAATGCAAGTTCAAACATTTTAAAACTCCCTTCTGTTTTCCTTTCAAATCACGACTTTGGTCGTTTTGATTTAATAAAAAAGATTGTCCTCAAAACACAATCCAAGGAGCTGTTGATGAGCAGCAGTTTGGTCGCCGAAAACATGTCACCAATGCTTGTAATGCATTGGTGGGCTAAAGAGTTTTATCTTCACTTCTACCGAATTTCTAACACTGCTCAAGAATTTATGGAATTGTAGAATTAGTTAAAAACTGACAGTAACTTCGGTGTTTGAGACTAAAACTGTATGACAAGGTACCCGACCAGAACTGGATAAATTATTAAATCATTTAGCTGTTATAAATTTAGCTAGTATGAAGTGATGATTAGTGATATGTATATTTTTCCTATAACAATGTACCGTACATCAGATTTAATCCAGGACATTTGGCTTCAGAAACGCGCTGCTTGTGAGCAAAAAACGAGAGAAAAGATTATAATTAGCCGTTTAAAGTCAGTTGAAACAACATATCGCAAATCCGTCTTCCGCTCACAATCACAAGAGGAAGGCTTTGAAGGAGGCCACCACAGTAAATGCAGAGGAGCAACAGGTTTCCATGGTTGACAAGGGAGACACTACACCAATGCCTTCCATATGCCTCACCTGCCACAGCTTCACAGAAAAGTTAGTTCCAAAGCAAAAACCACTGCCGAAAAATAGTAAAACGACACATTAGATAGCGTTTGTCGGAACACACGTCGGAAACCCAGTGGAAAAGTTTCAGTGGTCTGTCTGAAGCAAAATTGGGTTTTCCAGTAATCAAACTGAAAATACAATGCCCTTCTGACTCTGAATCCATGTCACAGTGAGACATGCTGCGGGAGGCATCTCTGGAGCAGATCCTGAGAGTCTTGGTGAAGGTAAAGTAGGAAAAAAGGAAGTAAAATCCAGAGAAAACTTACTGTGCAGTATTTATTTTGCAGGAAATTATATAAAACAAACTAGACTTATATGACAAGCTTTAAGAAGTCTGAACAGAGGCCAAAGCAAAACACTTTCTACAACAAGATTTGTTCGATGTTTACGTAACGCATGAATACTTCACTTTCAGCATTTTTAATACTGATACGGACCTATCCAGAGGGCTAAAAATCATCTTGACGGCATACAAAAAAGTAAGAACAAATAAACATGCGGCAAGTTTGTAAAGAATTTAGTTTCTTTGAAACATCCAAACATCTATTGTAGATTAGTTAGAGTCTTAACTAGTTGTCTTTTGAACTTTGATGTCCTGCAGTTTGGTACAGTTCTCTGGTTTGTTTCCTCCTTTCATCTCCTTGACCAGCCAGAGCTCGACCAGCGTTACTGAAGTCATTTCAAGCTGAACATTGTTCACAGCATGTGTGAACTCAGACTGCACAGGCTTCGTTTTTTCAGCGCTGAGCGGTGAAAATGTTTGGCACAGATGGTTGTGAATCAGGCCTGTTTCTCGCAGACATCGAAGTTTTACTTCCTATCTCAAAAAAAAAAAAAAAAAGCAGTTGTTGCCCCCATTGTGTCTCCAGATGTGAAAGAAGGTCACAAAAGTGAAGGAAGTGAAAAATAGTAACAACACAAAGCCATCAACTACGGTTGTGTCCACCTTGTCTACACTTGGGAAACATCTTGAAAAACAACAGAATAGACACAAACCTTCAGAATCCAAAAAGGCCATGAGGTATGACCACGAAGAGTACAACAAGCTTTATAACAAGGTCCATGCTAACTATCCAGTCAATGGCTTGTGTGGTCACATCCAATACTGAATGACGTGGGCCTGCTGTTGTCAGATGCATGCTAGAAGAATCTTCTGTACCTGGGTCGGGGCTTGATGAAAGCCGTGGTTTATCATAACATCTTGACATCTTTACAGTGCTCACAATCGACTAAGTCAAGCCTGTGGTTTTAAGCCCCTGTGTTAGAGCAGGCCTGGTGTACACACCAACATGTTGTGGGTAACATCAGTGAAATGCTACAAGTAATAGGGAGATGAGGGACTCTGAGTTTTATTGTTTGGTGTGAGACGCATCGCAGCGGAATACTGGGAGCTACCCGGCAGATTAATAAGAAATTCAATGGATATGATACATTCATTATAAACACATTTCAGCAAAGATATGCAATATAATATTTATCTTCAGTTAGTAAAATAGCTGGAATTACTTGACAATATTATCTGGAACTACATGATTTGTGCAAAATGTACATCTTGGGGACCTCAATGTACAATATGTCTGTATGAAAAACTGAATTGTCAGTAATTAGATCAACAAATCAAATGTCATTTGCTTAAATAATGGTCACTTTAAATACTAAATGAATTAGTCACAGCAAACAAAAAAAAGAGAAGAGCAAGCGCTCCCCTTGATAGAAAGTGCAGCAGCAGTGAATGATGCCTGAGTTAAGAGCCTGAGAAGAGAGGTGTGCTTCGGTGGTGTTCAGTCTAAGTTACCCTGAAGCATTCGAGGGAAAACTCCAGCCCCGTTTGTGTTGCTAAAGACACGAAGAAATGTAGTTTTACCTGTGAAGTTGTCATCACAAGGAGAAGCAGCAGTGAAATGTGTATGGTCGGCTAGGTAGACATGTGTGTGAGGAAAGGGGAGGAGAGTGTGACGGTGAAGAAGAGAGAGATGTCGTTTCACCAAAGACGGATGGTCTTGCCGTTGTTTGATTTGATCTTTCAGTGTTTCAGCCTGTCATAACGCTACTGGCTGTGTATGTGCATGCGCGTGTGTGTCTGTGAGTATGTTACCAGCCCTGTCACAGTCATGCTGGAAACAAGAGAAAAACACCCCAGTGTGACAAACCTCTCTCTCTCTCTCTCACACACACACACACACACACACACACACACACACACACACACACAC
>CAJRST010014446.1:4878736-4904592 GCA_907169785.1 Menidia menidia
CACACACACACACACACACACACACACACACACACACACACACACACACACACACACACACACACACACGGACAGCTATACACACACTTTCAGTATGAGTTGGTGCTTTTTCTCTCTTCTCATCCCTCATTTATCTCGTGATCTTTTTTGGTCTGTTTGTTTTTAAAAGGCCACATACTAATACAATCTCAGGCATCCAAATGATTTTTATCAAGTGTACGTAGAACTGCTTTGAAACTAAGACGTACTGACACACGACCTGGATTCAGTACATGGATAATGTCTGATATCTGGATAGCTGAATAATGGACCCCGCCTTTATTTTTCTGAATAGAAATACGATTTGGTCTTTTCTTAACAAAGACTCAACAAATTCCTGGTTCAAGTAACTAGAGTAGAAATCACCCCAGCAAAAGAAAAACACAACACACCTGGTCAATCACATAAGTTTTTTTCTTTTGCTTATCATCCTTATATCTTCACTTAATGCATGGCCAACATTAGTGAGATACCGTGGGGCTTGAAAGTCTGCAAAGGTTTTCTTTTTTTCAAACCAAAGCTCTTTTTAACAACCAATCCAAATGGATACACACTCAGACATTAAACCCAACATAATGGTGTGAGGGCAGCTTTACCTACACTTATTGATTTCAACGCTTCTGTCCTCAGATTGTGTGCTGATTATTCTGTTGTCTCGTAACTACAAAGCCAGTTTTCACAAGATAAGTTTGCTCAGCTTGTTTTCTCAAGAAATCTGCCTTTCATTCTCTCGAGGTGAATACGTGTAATAATACATCATGAGAAAAGTCAGCTTTGGTTTCTTGAGATCAAAAAGTGAGTTGGGTAGAGCAAATCAAATGAGTGGTCCATGGACTGATACTAAAATCATTTTCATTATTTATGTATTTGCTACCGGATCTGTAAAATGATAGGAAATCACACACGTGCATTCTCTTTACGTCAATGCTCTTGAGCACTGACTGTAGAATCTGTGGGCTTAGAACAGCTCAACAAACACCACAGACACTAGGTGAAGACTAACCGTTCCTTAGCCAAGAATATATTATCCAGACAAAAGAAACCTGGTTGTCTCAAAGTCGTTAAACAATTAGTTCGCAGTATGACATCATGAATATCTTTCAAACTGCTTCTAAATAAATCATATTTCGGGCACACTTTAGGTTTAAATGTAAGTATTTTTCCCATTAGCCGGATACATCCAGAAGTCATTTTCACATTAACTGATTCTCTTAGTTTCAAATAGTAAATCCATCTATCCAAACAAATCCCTCTTTCACCATTTAACACAGGTTCAGTGTTGGGCTGGAGCCTAACATTTGTTGTCCATTTTGTTAATTTTTCTTTATATTTAAGGCAAATTTATATTTAAAAAATTCACCTCGTGGAAGTTCATGTCCCCATTTTTCGTCCCTTCAATTACTGGATGCTTTGCTCAGAAAGAAAACTTTGGTAGAAACACAGAAACCTTTAACGTGGCCCACTATGAGCGTCTAAACCAAGCTCAGGGATTACTGATATAGAGGTGACTATATAAAGAATGAGGACACGTTTACCTTCATACAGGCTGCGTTTGTCAGTCAGACAAATCTGTTTCTCAGCATTTAAAAAGCCAGTTTTCCAAGTTAATATTTCCCCATTTTGTACATTTTAAACAGCAACAGGCCGGTTGTTAGTTGTCATTTTGCTAAGCTACAACTGAAAGCCTTTTGAACATCTTCATTCAGATGCACATTCATGTTTCTGCTTCTGTTTCATGTAGCTTGTGCACTGTGTTCCTGAGAGGTACACTCAGATAAAATCACATTAGGAAGGAAAAAGAGGGAGATTTAAGAAAGATATAAGGTTAATGACATTTGCTTGAGTTCATAACCAGATAAAACTAGTTAGTAAGCTTTCTTAATATGTAGAATCCCAAACACTCACTGTCTCTGGTTATTTAGTTTCAAGTGAGTGTTTATCTGCTCCCTGAGTAACAGAAAAACAGTGACAATTTTCATATAGTCTTAACACAGCATCAAACACTAGTTCATTTAGATGCTATTTTACACTCCTTTTACTGAGGCTGACAGACAGAGTTCAAACCTCACCATACTGTTATCAAATTCCAACAGAAAGATCAAGCTCAAGTGACTATTTCTATACTTTTCCTCTCTTCAAATGCTACGCACATCTGTATGATCAAAATGACCAGGTAATGCATTGAGCAGTGCCGTTCATTTATGATCCCTATGGTTTAGCTCCTCTCTCTCAGTACCATCTCTCTTTTCTGTTTGATGTGTCTTTTTTTGCCCCTGAAAAATAACAGCGGAATTGTGAAGCTTCATATTCTATATTCACAAAAAAACGTCATTATTGCCCAGTGATGGATTGGCGACATGACCTGGGTGTAAACCATCTCTCACTCGCTGTCAGCTGGGATGGGCTCCAGCACCATGGGTCAACAGTCAAAGAACAAATTAACGTCATTATTTTAAACAGAGAACTGCTGGAAAAGAGCTGAAAAATATATAAGATTGATCTGATTTTAAAATCTTGGAGGAAAAATGTATGACAACCAGCTAAGTTGTGTTACTGTAGCTTCATTGAACCCTGGTGAGACAGACTCATTGGTAATTCTTAGAGCAGGGGAAAGAATATCCGAAGCAGACTTTCCAACGTCTTTAAATGTTTTCTTGTTCTTTTGCAGACAATTCATGTTGTTTCCAATGTGAAATCTGTATGAGTCCATGTAAGATATTGATTTTTTTCCCATAAGGATTATTGTTGGTAGGCACAGAGCAATAGAAATTTATTTGAATGAATTTTATTAATTAACTACAACATGAGTCGTCCTTTCAGATGGACCTGATATCTGATTGTATTTTTTATTGTGTCAGCATATCAAATTGAGATACTTTCTGTTTAGAGCAGAGCATCCTTTCAGATTTTCAAAAGATTTCCACTATGCATGAACTGTTTTATACTATTACCTCCGTTTCTACCATGTTCCATGAAAGCTGATAAAAGGTCACGCAGGTTTGTGTCACTGTGATGTAAAAAGGTGCGAGTTTATGTGTCACACTCAGACTGAGAGACAGTCATGAGTGAGCATGGCGGTGGTTTGGTTTCGCAGCGGCGTGGGGTGCACTCAGAGGTGCCGACACAGGCTCTGATTCCCGGTATTGTTAACTTTAAACCTCCCCTGTGATACCACAGTAACACGGCGGCCCTGTATTGTATCAGACCCTGAAACTCGGCTGAGTTAAGTCTCACCTGTTGGATGAACTATTTGACATTTTAATCAAAGACATAAGGTTTTTGATGACAACAGTACAGTTTTTTCTTTTGGAATTTCATTGCATGTAAGAACATAACTCTTAGTTTATTCTTCCGTGTTTGGCTTCTGGACCAACATTTTTGTCCATCTCAAAAAAATAAGTTTAAAAAATAAACACTATGATAACCAATTAAAACACAACATAAAGTACCAAAGTGAATAGAAATTAAGAATTGAAAGCAAATCAAAATAAGACAATTAAACTGACGATGAACAATAAATACAAAAAACAGTTATAATTATCAAAAGGCAGGCTTGAAACATTCAGACTCATTCATATGACAAAGGAATAGTTTTTTTTTATGTATCTTGTGTGCTGCCATTGAGTCAAATCTTGTTCATATTAGAAGCTATTATTTAATCATACCAAATACTCTAAAATAAGATGGAGATGTCCTCTGGTATAATAAAAAGCAAACCACTGTCGTTAGCAATAACAGAGTGCAACTTTGTACAACCGTTCAACTATCACACCTTTGAGGTAGTCGGTTTGAACTCATGTTAGGAAATTGTTTCACTTAACAATATATCATTATTAAAAGTTCAACTTTTAGTTCTGCCAAAAGCATCAATCTAACTTTTACTTATTCATGTACAAAGTCTTTAAAACTAAACCAATAATATTGAATAGTTGTAGATAGAAATAAATAAAAACAACTATAAATTATTTTTTAAGAAATCCCTTTTACACTTTCCCCTCATCAAATTCTACCCAGTAAATACTCATTGTTAGGGCTGGATATTTAAAGTACCTGGTCCCAGAATTCATTTGTAGTTACTGAGCAGAAAGATCTGCAAAAATGCAGATTTATACAAGTATTTCCATACACAAGTATTGACAGCTAAATTTTTTATTCTCTCATACTGGTTTATGAATCAGTGAGAAATGTCTTAGCAAGCCCTTTTCTAACTAATTAATTAAGTTTTTTCTTTTATTGTCCAGGCATATACTGTAGTGGTTTACCCTCAATAACCTATCCACAGATGGCTTGACTCAAGTTGAGATGCAGTGGGTTTAAAGTAGGAGTTATATCAGAATCCAGCGTTTCAGCGTTTAAAAAGTACCACTAAAAAAAATCTTACACCAATAGCTAACCGTTTAATTTCCAAATGTTTTCATTTCAGTATAGTTTCTAGGGGGGGGGAAACAACTTACTGATGTGCCTCTTTTCACATGCACTTAAAAAAAGAAATGAGTGGCCAATGAAAAGAGAGACAGCGCAAAGACGCAGAGGGTCTTATACTCTTGGGCTCCGATTTGATCTTCTTGAGCGTCTTTCTAGTTATTCACATTAGTACCAAGTACAGGATGTCACTTTTGCAAAAGAAAAAAAGGGGTTAATTGCTTCTGTAAATCAGTTTAGTGCCTTGGAGAAAAAAAAAAATCAATCTGTTTTTTCAGCCAACATAATAGAGAAACCAAACTTGGATTATTTGATTATTTAAAGAAAGAAGGGGGGGGGGGGGAGCAATAATAAATTTTGTGTTTTTTTTTTTTTTTTTTTTTTTTTTACAGAAATCAGAAAGCTCATCCGAAGAAAAGGGGATAATTGAGAATGTTGTGGAAAGTGCTGGTAATCTACAAGGCATTTTTAAATGTATTCTATGTATTGCAAGTTCTAAGCATTTTTATACGGAGGCATGAGGGTGCATTGGAGGCACTTAGACAAACTTGTTGAGATAATGTACTGATGAAGCCCCCGAATCTTAAGGGGATGATAATAGAAACACAGTTCTTAACATCTGTGACACACTTTCATACACCTGTACAATTTAACAGCAGTTTACATCTCAGATTGTATCTGCTTCTCAAACAGAGCCAACTTCAATGACATTGTCTAAAGACCACAAGAACACGAGAGTCAGTTCAGACTGGTTTATTTTCTGTGAGCTCGCTTTTTCTTTTAGGGTTGGATCAAACGTTTCAAGCCATTTTCTTTTCACATTTGAAATGTCGCTGAACAAAGTAAAAATTAAAACAAAAACAAATCCAAATACACAGCCACTAAAACACTTTAAAAAGCAATAAAAAAAGTTACAGGACTGTGAAAGGAATGCCCAACGAACAATAATGGAATGTCTTTCACAAATCTGAACTTTGTGATGTCAACAGTAAAAGATCCAAAGGAACAAAACTGAGGTGACAGCAGCTCTTCTGCTGGAAAAAAGTTAGAAAGATTGAACAAAAAAAAAAAAAGAAAACAAAAAAAAAGACAGCAACCAATATTGTGATGGCAGTTGTTCAGTGTTCTGACCCAGTTAATGTTGTATTATTACATTAATTCAGCTTTTAAACGTGGCCTTATTCCTGATGGTTAGAATTTAATTGAGCATCTCTTAGAAAACCCATTCTCATCTGCAGGAAGCTTAGGATTAGGCGCCACCTTTAGCCTGTAAAGGGAAACTGCAGGAGGACAGCCTTTCCAGGTCCCAGGGTGAAGTTGTCCAGGCTGACTGAGGACTCGTCCACCAGGTTTTCGTCTGTTGATAACTTAACCTTTGCCGTTTCTGGCAACTCTCCCTCTGCAGGAACAAGGTTTGTGTTACAGGAAAATAATCCAGACACAAAGTGTGCAATACTGCACATCTCAAAATAAGCTTGAGTGTTCTGTGAAACATACCTGTAGATGGCAGGGAGAGCTTTAGCGTCTCCGCTTGGTCTCCCCAGTTGACAGCAGTTATATACCTTTCACTCTGGTCCCATAAGCGCAGGAAAGAGAGGGATGAGGGAGAGGAGTAAAGAGGGTAGTAGTCGCCGTAAAGGAGGGAGCGCTCTTTGCCTCGCAGGTCACTGAGGGATATGAACCACTTTCTCACAGCAGCATACTCCTTAAGATTAGCCTGCAAATGCGTTACAAGCAGTTTTATGAATGACAGTGAATCAAAGGCTTGTTGCCAAAGAGCCTCTAGTCAATGTTGCAGGTTTGTGTGAACAGACTCACCTCAGCAGTCTCTGCAGACGACTCTTTCTCTACATCCCAAACCATCTTTGGTGATGTGGAATCCTGGAAGGAGAAACAGAGAAGTTATTTGAGGAATTTTCAGCTGTTGAAATATACATTTACATGCGTTTTGCGGTTCTGCTAAAAGACAACAGAAAAAAAAAGAAACAAAAAACTTACATTAGCCTGAAGACCGATTTCATCTCCGTAGGTAAACACTGGGGTTCCAGGCATGGTGAACAACAGAAGCTGGTAGAGACGAGTCAGACCAGGGGCCTTTTTGGACAAATGAACCCCATTGCTGGCACCAAGACCCCAGCCGATACTCCTCTGCTCAAAATGGAGGATGTTCATGTCCCCAAGGCGCTCCTTGCCTGCACAAGCAGTGAATAAAAAAAATGCTTAGTTTTTTTTTAAATCAGCCAAATTCAACATGCGGTTGGAACAAAGATGGGGTTGAAAAACTTTTTAGAAAAAGATTAACCAGCAGCTTCAGCCTACCATCAGTTTTTCTGCTGAGCAAGTCCAACAGAGCAAGATCAACACCAGAAGAATTGACCAGCTGAGTCACTGCTGGGGCCGAAATGTCTTCAACCACACCCATCAGAGCCCTGAGAAACAAAACAGGGTCATATCTGTCAATTAGCAGACTGTATTACACCACCCAATAGTTTGAGATTGGTGAAATTTCAGATCAACTACTTAAATTCCAACTGAGTAACCAAATGCCAAAAATCAGACTGTTGTACATAAAACCACCCACAGGGTGTCACTGCTTCTACATAAACCCACACTAACCCATTCAAAACCCTTTTTTTTTTATGTATAAAAATTGTAATTTCTTCATTGACTGTTTGTAAATCTGCAGGAAGTTAGAAAATAGTAACCACACTTGCCTTGCTTTGGTTGCCTCAGAGCGGTTGCCCTGGACAGCTGCTCTTAGTTTTGGCCACTCAGCAGACAAAGCAGCCTGAGAGAAGTTTGATACTTTTATGCCACCGACACCCAAATTCAGCCAGTACTCCGCTGCAGCCTGGAAGACAGCAAAGGCACTTCAGCATTATGGACTTTATTGATGAATTAAGAGAAATGACGACAACACAAGATTCCTGCAATCGTTTCAGAACTAAGCATCGTCACATCAGTGTGAAATAGACTGTGTTCTACCTTGAGTTTCTCCACCGTTTCATCAGTGCTTTCGTCAGGGTTGGCAGTGAACCAGGGAGCAGTTCCATGATAGTTTGGAGTCAGGTCAAGCACCACAGAAATACCTAAAGGATACAGAAAGGTTTGTTCACCTGAGCCTATGAAGGGAAGCCGAACTCATGTGAAATAACTTACCCTTCTTGTTTGCTTTTTCAATCAAAGCTTGAAGAGTTTCCTTTGATCCATAACTTGGGTCAATCTCTTGCAGCTCGAGAGTGCTTGGTTGGTCAGCCTGCACAGTGTGAAGAGGACCAAGAACCAGGCCTTTGACCTTCAGCTTAGACATATCATCCAATTTTCCCTCCACACCTTGTATGGAAAAAACAATAGGGCACAGAGAGAGGGAGACAGAGGAAGGAAATAATATGAGTGTGTGAATTCCACATCATGCGAGGACAACATAGAGCCGATGTGTGAAATGTAGCTGGCTCTGGGGCTTTAATGATAGAGGGCTGACAGCTAAAGGGACATGGTCTAGGTCACAGCAGTATAGAACAAAGTTACAGGGTAAACTCTGCTTTTTGAATAAACTTAAGGCTAAAGCATGTGAAGGATCCCACCCACACCCTCTGCTGGCCATTGGGGGTTGTAGCACAAGAGGCCCTTAATGTGAGCCCAGTGCCAAGTCATGTGTCGTTTTTGGACTTCTCCCAAAAGCCTGCTGGAACCCCAAGTTCCCCTTTGCAATTGGATTTAGGACAGAACATTCTGTCCTTCTATTTCATCCCTACACATGTAAAAAAACACAAAACTGAATGTTAAATTTAAAAATCGAATAAACTTTGACCTTTTTAAGACTCAACAGTACAAGGTTCGGAAACTCAACCTTAAACCAGAATGAGATATGAATGTAATGACTTGTAACTATGTCCTTTTGGCCTTTAGTCACTCTGTGTTGGCCTAGTCAGCAGTATAGTGTCAAAGCAGCTGATTCAGGCCATGCAGAACACAGGAAGTCCAAAGCACCAGCACATGACTGCTTCAAATTGTAGTGTGTGACCCCCCAATTTTTTTTTCTAAACATAAATAAATAAATAAATTTAAAAAAAAAACTTTACATCCAAACATACAATAAGACTCTGCAAAAGACGTGTGCAGCATTTACCGTCAACTTCACTTTACCTTTCATTCCATCAGAAAAGGCCTCGAGGTCAGTGATCTGGTATAAAGGCCCTTCATTCCACCAGTACATCTCAGGGACGGGCTTGCAGCGGGGGGCTTTAACAATAATCACAATGGCTCCAGCAAGCATGCCGACCCAGCCCAACCAAAACAGGACGAGAAGCACCCAGCGGGTTCGCACCCATCTGTAAAAACCAAACGGGTAAGAGGTGTAAGCTTAGAATGAAGTGATTACAATTCACACACATGCAGACCCCATGTTTGCAAGACGGCCATTAGTGGGTCTTACCCTGGAGTGCCAGCAACCTTCATCAGCTCCTCTTTGGAGAGGCCAGTGAATGTAACCTCATCCTCAGGCACCTTCAGCTTGACGCTGCCATTCTTCTCGCCACCTGCTGCCTGGCCGTCACCTGTCATGGGCTGCTTTTCGGGGTCCAGCTCATTGAGCTTTACTTCCTCCATGTCGATCTCTGTGTCCTTGGTCATTTTTCAGTTCTCCTTTTTGCTTTAACGAAAGAGGGAAATACTAACTGTAGTTCTATTCTCCTCTAAAAGGTCAGGGAAGGCAACATAAACCAGTATATTTTCAAAGTTCTCAAAACTGGGGCCGCAGGGATCTCTGCCAAGGCTTTAGTCCAGCCATGTTACACACAGCCGCGCCGGTACATGAGGGGATGTCGTTGACAGAAAACCAACAGCTAGTTCAACTTTTAACGGCCGAATTCAAATGATAAATCATTGTTTTATGAACTAACGTCCGTTATTGCCATTAGTACTCCGTTAGTACTCCAGAACTATAGTTAAGTGATTGAAACATATCTAACGTACGGAAAAAATAAGGAATTGTGAATTTCATCAGCTGGCATGAGGAGGATTTACCGGCTTTGCTAAATCAGCGGAAATATTCGGCACCTTTCACAATAAGAAAACAGTTATTTGATGAAAACCCAAAATGTACACGTATGCGGAATTTTATACTTCGGATCATACGAGCAACGGCTTAGCTTTAATTATACCTCGCCTAATAACGAGTCTAGTGCGCATTTTTCCGAGGAAATTATCCTTTACTGTTAGGTCTACCGGAAGTTACTTTAAAACGGCGTTCTCCTGCTTGCTCATCTTAATTTTCATCTATCGCAAAAAAAAAACTACAAAAACTAGAGGACTTGTTCGAGTTTTTTCAGAGCAAACAACGAAAAAAGACTGAGTACACTCGAGTAAAAATTTTAATTTATGACACCACGTCGTGTAATTTGTCTTATTTCAAGATGATGAAATCAAGACCGTCTCTACGTCAGCGGCGCGTGCTGCTCACAAGCTTCGCCATCTCCGCGTGACTCTGTAATATTACCTAATTTAGCTCAACTAATGTTTGCTATTTAAAGGACACTTCTATTCAGGAAAAAATACCTTACCTGTTAAAAGCAATGAATAATCCGTCCAGTTTTATTGTATGTGTGTGAGTTTGTGTTCCTTGGTCTGTTCTAATCTCCCGGAAAGGCGCCGCGCTGTGTATTTGTAGCTAATCTATCCCCGCCTACGAAGAGCAGGACCAATCATACTTCCCTTTCTCTTTTTTTTATATCTCTTCTGAAAAAGAACGAAAAAGTATTATATTATTTAGGATTATTCGAAGGTATCTGTAATTAACCTGGAATTTAGCATGAATTTGTGTTAATATGTGAGGTCCAGAGTTTTTATTTTCTCCATCCGAAGCCCTGCCATTAGAGCTACTGTTCGGGAACAAACTGTACAGAACAAACCGTTTACAGCGTCTGACTTGCCATAAGTTCAGATGACGTTTAGACAGTGCAGAAATATGTGAAATAGGCTACTACAAACTTATTTGAATATAATTGTATCTAGTTCACTAGATTTAATGATAAAGTAACTCCTCAAAACACCAGTAAACATTCTACTGAGGGAAATAGGTATTTGTTCAGAACTGATCTAATTGAACTCAGATCACATCAGTCACTATCTGCACCCTGTGCGCCACACGTTTTCTTCTTTTATTGTAGGGTGATTAGCATTCATCAAGATGCAATAGGTGATCATGCTTACACTTCAGTCATAACTGAGCATGTAAGGTTTCAATGTTTTTAAAAGTATTAGTAGATGTTCCTGACACTGAGCTGTCCTTTCTCATTATAGTACAACTTTCTGCTCTAAATGTTTCTGCTGTTTATTTTTCTTGCGTACATTTTCTGAGGCCATATTGTGGAGAAGGGATTTGCTGGAAATCAAACAATGTTGGCAATCCAATGTGAAAACAATAATTCTTTATCACTGTTTGTGCTGCTGGACATTTCCCAGCTGTTGCTGACCCTCTTGAGTTACAGTAACCACAGGTCTCTTATAAGTCAACAGAAACACAATTGTAGTTTCAAATATACGATCGGTGTACTTAGTTGTACACTATCATGCGAAATGCTTTGATTTACAGTAAGATCTGTGTAAAATATTGAAATGCGTTGAGGTTTTCCTTGTTCAGTGTTATCAGCATCAGTTATTAATTTACATAACAATTACTGGGTACGTTTGCTGGCTTACAAATGATTTAATAAAAGAAGGTGAGAGGCAGTGATTAATGGTTTTCATGATTAAAAGCTTAAAGAAATGATAGTATCCTGTTTTCCCCTGTGACTTTCTTACTTTTACAATGTATTTTCAATCTCTCACCTTTCTAGCCAGCTTTTTGTCTTTGTGACTGTTTATCTGCCTCATACAATGTCATGTTAACATTTTTAGTTATGGAGGAACTTGTTCTTGCAGATAACTGCAGGAACAGGCTCCTCCACTCTCCTGAGACTGTATTAATGCAAGTGAGTGCTTGTTCTGTGTTATGTTTTCTTTTAAATTAAATACAAATACTCTAGAGCACACAGATTTATATCACTCTGGGTGATAAATTAAACAACTTTGTAAGTATCAAATCTTTAAAAAAAAAGTAATGATCCATGGACTTCTTTTCTCACAATAATGTTGAAAAAAGTAGATTTATCTGTTCCGTTTTTAGGTTAGACTTGCTATTTTCACAATGACTTCTGTTTATACTGAATGTAAGTCTTTCTGTAGTTGGTCTTGGATAAATCCGAAGTTGAGGCAGGCCCATATTCAGCATGTACCTACTTTTGAAAAAGGGACATTATCTTTCATGAACACAATTATTTTGCCAGGACTTAGGCACTGTCTCAATGTGATACCTCCGTTTCAGAAATGTACATTTTGGCACCTGAGTATGACAATTTCTGCATTTCTATGGAGAAAGTAGGGGCGTAGTGTGCATTTTTCAGCTTTATCTGTTTTTTGTTTGTTTTCTTTTGTGTGAACACACACAACTATGAAAGTGCTTGTCTTTACTGTATGCAAACCCCAAGGCACCATCTGGTTCTCCTGCTATCTCAGCCTGTTGATCACGTGTGCACTCACGTTGTTATATGGCTGCTGGGAGCTGACTCCTGTGAACTCAGTGTGCTGTTAATCTGTGGGTGAAACCCCAGAGGGAAATACGATGCCGACTCAACCATCCAACACCCTCTCTCTATTTTACTCATTTTCCTACACAAGTAAACAGCCAGATGTTTGGGAAAAACAGGGAAAGATGAATAGGAAGGGAGGAGTGGCCACATCATGAACCAACTGTAAGGCAGAGGGAGGAGTCGAAGAAATGAGGGGAAAGGGCAAACAGTGAGTCAGGAAGAAGATGGGGTATGTAAACATGTTTATGAGTTGAGGGTGATATGAAAAAATGTCTGTACGGTGCACAGCTGCAAGTATTAGTGGAAGCACAATCCTGAGCAGTAGCAACTCTATATGTGCCTCGTGCTGTCTCTACCCGTGGGGCCTTCATTTCTGGTACATCCAGTTCGTACAGGACAAACTGAACAGTAGCATTTTGCATCTCCTAGAACTTAATCAATTCTTTTGGAAATGCAAGGCATTCAATGGCACACACTGAGAAGTTCATGAAGTAACTGAGTAACAGTTTCTCTGACTTACAGGTTCAAAGAGGCCGACTCTAGTTTCATTCAGCCTTTAGGAGGAGAGGAAATTTCACTGCAATAGTCTGCAAGCCGCATACCTACTTTCACAAAGGAAAGGAGGGCAAAATTGCAAAGTTTTTCCAGTTTTATTTTTAAGCGGGAGATTACAAACTTACATTTTGGTACATTACACAACTTTTGTAGTTCATGAATATAGTATCATAAAGATATGATTTACTCAAGTTTGCCCAACAAGTGAAACAACACTGAGATATACTTCTGTAAATATATATATCTGTCACAATAAAGATGGTGGAATTGTAAGATGTTAAAGTTTTTCATTCTCTGTAGTTATGTATAATGCTCATGTAATGCCATGCCAATCTGTTATTCATAAATGGTTAAAGCTACATGTATATGTTTTAATATAAAACCTATTATATGCATTGCTGTATGATTGCTTATAACCAACCACCAGTTATGGTAAAAACATTGAGAAGCAATGGACAAACATTTATTTCAAGCAAAGTCTGCAGAATATTAAAGTACCACAAAGCATAAGCTGTGCCTCACACACACTTCAAAAGTTCTGAGTGGCCTGCATTCAGACATCAATTCACACACACACAGCAAATCCTCGTCTGATCCTCCGTGAGAGAGTTTACTTTGTAAGATGGCGTTTGCTTGATGAAAAAAAAAAAGGAGATCAGCAAAGCAGAGGGAAGCAGACCTGTACCAGTTCAGACCAGTTCTACAGAGCACTCATGCTTTCATGTCATTGTTTCAGGCTCCCACAATGTGCACTCACAGAATGAACAATTGAACCTCTTGGCTTTGATCTCATCTAAAAACAGCATAATGCTCAGGTGTTCATTTATTGATTTTCAGCTTTCCAACAAGTTTGGGCATATTTTCCCTTCAAATGTCAAGTCAACAAAAAAATACGACTGTATTATGTTTAAAGACATTGAATAGTTAGAAAACTAGAAATAGTTTGGAAATCAAAAGATCACCATGTTGATTGATGGTTTGAGAATAATTTACAGAGAAAACTAAAGATTAGATATTTCACTGAGCATGAAATGCTCATTAAATTGTTGATATCACTTGGACTTTGAGTTATATTGTGTAGTTCTTTGCTTTAGTCACCACTGATAGCATTATTATATCTTAGATGCTTATCAAGCTGTAGTAGGGATAATTTAATCTACACACAACTTGCCATGCTTCTCTTGGATTGTCATACATTTTTGTCAAACAGTTTCCTGACTGTACTTGTTTGCAGGATATTCACTTCTACACACACTTCATTCTCTACTTTTGTCTTTCTCAGTGAGAATGTGTGGCCCAGTAATCTCTCACAGAAAGCTGAGTGTGCACAACAGAGAAGGCTTCCACCTCCAACTACTTGTTAGAGCTAATACTGAACAAGAAAACAAAACCCCGATCACGAGTGCTTTTAGATGTAGGACACACTGCAGAATACCAACTTCTCAAACAGAGGGTTTAATTGTATGCATTTGTTTTTTTACTGTAGCTCACATCACTCTTCTTACCCTCAGTGTTTCTCTCCTTCTCACTCACTTAGGTTTCTTCCCTTCTGCGAGCCCCTCTTTCCCCAACTACTCCCACCTCCTACTGCCAGCATCAAACAATGGTTGGACATTATGTAAGAATGGTTTTTCTGTGTGAGCAGAATGCAAAACAGTGCAGTTCAGTGATAAAGCACTGTACCATGAAACATAAAAAAGAGCAGAGTGGTGCAGCAGAAGCATGATGGAGCTATAACACATGGGTCTATCGATTGAAACAATCCTTTGCTTTTTAGAACATGACCTTTTCTAATCGTTATATGATGCTGATGTTCCAGACCTTGTTAAGAGGATCTGAACATTGTAGCCTGAGCACAGCAACCTGTAGTATGTCTTGGAACATGTATTAGTTTGACCAGTAAACCAGACTCAATGACAAGTCTAAATGAAATATTCACCTCATTTGGGTCTGCTACACTTTTTCCCTTCAATTTAACAGTAACCAAACATGACAGCAGCCCCAGGGTTGATGAATACTGACCTTTGAACCACAGTCTGTTTGAGATAAACTCATACCTATCAGTTTGAAAAAAGCTTTGATTACATAGTGTATAAAACTGATTTTAAGGACCTTTGGAGTCTTTTTATGATTACCCTTTATTTGTGAGCTAGTGACAGATAAGTTAAAACCAAATTGATACTGTTCAGGTCTCTGGATTAACCTTAGGGACATGCTGGGAAAAAGATAAAACTTTGTGAACCAAAATACAATATGCACAGCTGGAACTTCCTCAGCATTCCAGTTATGTCTGCTGTTGCTCTTTTTGTTCTATTGTCTGATGTAGAGTACGGTGAAGATGTGTTTGCTTTGATACAAAGCTTGCTTATTTTGAAGAGGCCAAACACACATTTTCTGTGGCCACACAAGAAAAAGTATTATGCAATAAAGGAAAAAACAATTACATGAATGAAAACTTGGAATATTTTTTTAATCTTATTACATTTCCTACATTAAGATACCCGACGTTACAGCACCCCTTAGAGGATCTTAGCCTTCACTACATCTTTTTTTAATCATATATTTATTTTTAATATAGCATCAATTCTGAGATGATTTCAAGGATAATCAAAACAAGTTTACACACTTTTGTTTTTTAAAACAGTTGCAGTTATATAAAAAAAAGCTTATACTAACTTTACTAACAGCAAAAGGAACACTTAGGATTTAAATCCAGTGTTAGACATCATACCAGAATTTTGCCCTTTTTTCTTTCATCATATGATGAAACATGATGAATATATGTGGATATTCTCTCAAGCATGAAACAGCAGTTTGTTAACGAGATATGGATGTTTTTTTCTACTATTTTGTGCTATTTAATTTTGACTTTTGTTTTAATTTCGTTAGATAAAACGTACTTTTACGAGGCGGAGGCCAAAAAGTCACCAATATTCTAAGCTCCACATAAGGAAATATTAAACTGACAAATCAACCGAATGACTTTGCGTCGCTTCAAACTTACGTAATGACGCACTCTTATACGTCAGCAACCAGGAAATGAGTATATCTAAAAAGAGGAGGGGTTGAGGAATATCAACAGAGCAACAGACCACGGCTTTTTGCCATTTCTACTTCGTGTTGCTTTGCTTTTTTTCTGCCGCCCCCGATCGCGGAGATGTCTCGAAAACCCAAAGAAGAGTATTATCGTTTTTTTACCGTCTCGGACCCACGCACACATGAGAAGGGACACACAGAGTATAAAGTGACAGCAAGGGTTGGTTTGGGCTCTCTATCCCTCTGTAGCTGTAGGTTATTGTATGAAAATATGATTTATGATGTGTTTATTATGGCTATGTAAAAAACTATGACTATTTATTTTCGATTTTTCCAAAATATACGTTGTATTTAAATACACCACAATTGTATTTGTTATGGCACTGTTTTCTTTTTTATTAAACGTGAAACTAGTGTGTTATTCGTTTATACACTACGGAAGTGAAAAAGTGTATGAAGCCACAGCAAGAAATACACAATGGGTCTTTTATTTGAATTGGCGGTGCCCAGTGAAAGCTCCAGTCAGAACTTGTGATTGAGTATCAGTACCCCCATGACCACACACACACGCATTTAAAACCATGCCAAACATCTTCCCGCCGTCCATTGACTTATGATTTATCTCTAAACACGATATAAGACACGAAATAATTTTTTAAAAAGTACTTTAAACTTTGATGACATTTGTTTGTAGTTTGTGTCCAAACGTCATCCAGAAGATTTGAAGGAGGTGGTCGTGTGGAGGAGGTTTTCAGAGCTGAAGAAGCTTCATGGAGAGCTGGCCTACACACACAGGAACCTGTTCAGAAAGCAGGAGGAGTTCCCATCTTTTCCGCGTGCGCAGGTTTTCGGTATGTTGTGCAAAAAGTGGGAGATGAGCTGAGAGTTGTGACGAACGGAGTCTAAAGGAGGGTTCTAGAGCAAGCAGATTCAGAGTGCTTTCCATTAAACACTTAGTGTATGAAAGCATGTTAAGAAAAGAAATGTATTGTTTGCAGACACAGTGGCGTCAAAGTTACTTGACAGAGGCAGAAGTTAGTTGGATAACGGCAGCCTATTATGATACGTGGCAGAGTTTTTTATAATCAGTGTGGCCAATTCAGCCTCAGTATGATTATAGACAGTGATTTATATCTTTTTCATGCAGTATGCTCCACTTAGTCCGTTATCAGGAGTCTTGTGACATTTCCCCGACTGCCTATGGCTTAATCTTTCAGCGGTTAGCATTACACATCAGCAATGCAGCTAGATGTCATTATCTAGAGTGGCAGAGAACAACATTTATTTCATTCTACTAATCCTGCCGAGCTTGAGTAGAGGTGCTTTGTTATTTGAGAGGATACTTGTCTTTTAATAATTTTAAACGGCATCAGCTGTACTGTCAGTTTCTTTGGATATTATACTGATATCAACATCTCTTTTAGGAAGGTTTGATGAGGCTGTCATCGAGGAGAGGAGGAAAGCAGCAGAAGCAATGCTTCTATTTACGACCAGAATACCTGCTCTTTACAACAGTCCACAGCTTAAGGAGTTCTTCAGAGTGAGGATATGCACAGACATAACGTGAACTAGCCACACAGAAAAATCAGAGGTTTCCTTAGTCATTTGTCTGTTCTTTTGATCTTTCTCTTTGTTGTGTTTCTACCACACAAACTTATATTTTATTCAGACTTTTTGTTTCCTCACCCTTTGTTCTATGTAACCATTTTTTCCTTTCTTTCTCTCAGGGAGGGGAAGTCACAAGGCCTCTGGATTCCTCCCCTCTGTCCTCAGCCGGGCCTCTGCCTCCCCCTCTCATTCCCCTCCCCAAACGAAGGGCCTCAGACTGTGAGCCTGCAGAAGAAGAGGAGGGGAGAGAGGCTCCCACTTTGCCCCAAGATCTGGGCACCAACCTAAGCCTCGAGGTGGGGGAAGCAGAGGTGGCAGCCGAGGCTTACAGCGAGATTGGATCTCCAAGAAAAGAGGACCAAGAGGAGCTGAGTGACACAGAGCTGGGTGATCGAGGTGGGACTGCCGGAATAAGCACATTTTTATTATTTTCATTTTTATTCTGTAATTTTGATTAAAATCTTCCGTTTTCTTCCAGCTCCATCTCCTGACCTTAACCCAGAGCAACACATCCAATGTAAAGAAAATCAGGAAGAGTTTGATTCTCTGTTTGACTCTGTGGCAGAGGAACCAGTTCCATCCCCAAAGGATGAGGGTCCTCCTCCACTCTCTGACAATGACTTGGCTGTCTTTGATCCCTGCTACAAACCAGGTTACATCAAAACAAAAATATAATCTGATCTTCTAAAGGTTCGAAACCTGTGTATGCAAATCTTTCTAAACTTCTTGCTGTCTCCTTTTCTGTTACAGATAGATCAAACTCCTGCACTGACCATTCAGAATTGTTCTCATTGCCACCAACCTCTGTGGATGGAGGGGATGTGGGTTATTTGAACCAAGCAGCAAAAGAGCTGAAAGCTGCCATGGAGATGGAGAAGGGGGGGGAGTTTGACTCTGCTATCCGTGGATACAGGACGGCAGTGGATATACTAATCACTGGAGTGCAGGGTAAGGAAGAGCGATCCAGGTGTATAGAAGGAGGGATGGTTAAGATGAGAAAAACAAAGGGAGGTTAATAAGTTTTCCTATTATACGTAATATATTTCAAAATATTCATGAGGGCAACTCAAACTTTTGAGTTTTGCTAAATTGGTGGAGTTTTGGAATTAAGAAAAGATTATTAAAGATTTTGTTAGAGCTGTGTGTGCAGGTAGTCCCCCTCATTGCTGCTGCACTGGATCATGCTAGATTGGTGTTTTTATTAAGTTTGTCATGTTTTTCACAGATTGGTGGCTGTTATAAAGATCGCTGGATACAGTCAAAGCATTGATTATTGAACTTTTCAGTTTATCCTGTTCTGATCTGCACAATAAAGGACGCCAGAAGCAAAATAAACCAAACAAACACAGGAATGTGCCAAGTGCAGCTCTGCAAACAAGTCATAACTCTCCATTGGGTGTTCTGTGGTTACAGCATTTCCCCCCTCCTTTCAAATCTATACTTAGAAGGGCAAAAGTGTTCCTCCCTCTTTTGGTAATTCTGTCAGACAGTGATTCATCAACAGATGTGAGGTAGCATGGCTGAGCAGTCCAAGGCTCTGGATTATGACTCCAGTCTCTTTGGGGGTGTGGGATCAAATGCCACTGCTGCCATGTAGGCTTTCGCAAACTGAATATAGTCTTAACAGGGCATACAGATCTGATTAGTCTCAGTGCAGAATGTAGAACATTGAACACACAGACTGCCATGGGTTAGATACACTTTTTTTTTAATGTGTTACAGGAGAGCCAGATCCAGTTCGGAGAGACTCTGTGATGAGAAGGACAGCTCAGTATCTGAAGCATGCTGAGATGCTGGTGGACAGGCATTCCTCCCCTGGTCACTCTCACACACCGACACACTCACAAGCACAGGGCCCATAGACACACTCACCCAACCATATGTTGTGCTTATAGAGTGTTCACACGTGAGGATCAGCCAGAGACAAAGAAGCTCAGGGTTGTGGCACAGGCCCATTTCATACATTAAAAAAAGGTCAACAAACAATCCCATAGATAGAAACACACAGCAAACTCTGATACACGTACATCAGACTAATCTACCATGTATCAGAATACCTGAGTAGAAGGCTGCTTAGGTGAAACCACACAACTGTACGTGGCACAAATACACTCCTGAGGTACACACCGCACTGCACACTGGTTTCTTCTGCTGCCTTTGTTAAGCGAGAATGTGTAATTTACCAAATTAATTAACTGAAAATATGGAAACTGAAAGTAACCGCTGACTTAATGGACATTCTCTTTATCTTGATTTTTTTAAATTAAATAATGTGTATGTTTATCAGCGATTTGCCATTTGCACAATGTTTTATTAATAAATATGATTTTGATTTGAATATATGATATCTATTTCCTTTTCTATGTGTAGATAACACAGTATGATTGCTGCAATCAACCATGTTTGTTAGCACCTTAGATAAAAGTGCTATGAGTCATGTTCTCACCACTACAACATAAATCCAGGTTGTTTGCTACACTAAAGTGTATGTCCTAGAATTTCGGTTTGTAGCTTCATTTAGATGCCTGAATTATTTAAACGTGTCTAAATACAGCAAAAGAGACAGCGTGTAATTTAGAACAGAATTTAGAATTTAGAACAGAATATACAGTACAGGTTTGTTTGAAATGTAATGCCAGGTGAAAGAAAAAATCTAACATCTAATAGCATTTGGAGTGATGTTTACTGGCAGCAGATCAGTTACTGGGTTAAAAACAGCATCTGAGAGAAGTTGTGTCGGTCTTTAAGAAGTATTTGATCACAGGGAGAAGCACACCCCTTGGTGAAAAACTAATAATAACTAATAACATGCTTTAAGGGAAGTACAAGTACAAACCTCTGTCTTTTTTGTCTTTTAGTAATAGCCTCTGAGCAGAGATCAGTTGGCCCTGAGAGTTTTGCAGTAGCTAGATAATAACTGTGAGAGGTGCTGTTGCTTCTTGGATGGCGATTCACATCCAAACTGGAGAAACTCCTCATCCCTTGTCCTGATGTGAGTACCAAAACATAACTATATTGTAATGCAAAGTGAATAGTTTTTTTTAATAATACTATAGCATTAGCTACTGATGGGAGGACAACATAACTCTTAGTAAAGGTTCTGTATTTCTCATGTTATCCACAGTTTATTAATCAAAGGTCAATCGATGCTCATAGTACTCAGTTCTTGTAAAACATTGTTCATAAATGTATCCCATTTCTAAGATTCACATTCACATTTTTTTTTAGATAATATCTATAATGTTCTTTGTGGTACATTGGGTATTCACCTACAGAGAGAGAATAATCATTTTTCCAGTAGTGTCAGTTTAGATGGACAGTGGTTAGTTGGCAGAAAAGAGAAAAGTGAGCGCTGCCAAATGCAGAATCCTTTCTCTGGAGAGGCAAAAAAGGATAGAGGGAAAACTGGAAACAGATGGAGGAGTGTAAAAAAATTGGGGTTGGTGAAAGGAAAAGGCTCCCTTTTTCCCTCTCCAGATGAGTAAATGAGGGGTAGCAGGGAGTGAGAGATAACAGAGAGGATGGCAGGGAGGAAAAATGAAGGGATGAGATTAGAGGATAAGCAGAGATGATCCCTCCATTGTTAAAGGGATGGAAAAAACAGACCCTCCCTCTTCCTCTGTTTTCATCTCTCTGTCACTCTCCATGCTTTGTTTTGACCATTGTGGGGAGCTTGAAGTGGATGGAGGGATCGCAGAGAAAGCAAGAGATAACATTGCTCCATCCTGTTACATATCCCTCTTTTCCTCTCATCTCTCCACCTCTCGAGCTCTCAGTCCATCTCCCCCTCATTGTGGTGCTCCACCTGTGAAATGCAGAGGATGTGAGATGGAGAGGAAGAGACAAAGAGATGCATGGGGGAGGTTTGAAACCAGAAGGGGGGTACAGCCTCATAACATTAGCATGCTGAGAGTGTCAGCACTCTCCTCCTTTTCTATCCCTCCATCCTCATCCCTCTTTCCACCCCTCTCTCTGTCTCTTTCTCCTCACTGGTCACTGCAATTATACCATCAAAACACTCCAGCCTGAGAGCATAATAGCTTTCCCCTGCATGTGTGTGTGTGTGTGTTATCATGAGAGATCAAAAGAAAGAGATGTGTGTGCGTATTTGTGCATAATTTAGTGCCACACATAGTGCATTAAGTGTGCATGTATGACATGAAGGGCAGCTGTTGGTGTGTGAGTGCGCACGGCAAAACTGGATGCACAGCATGTGTGGGTGCACATGAGAGTGTTTGAGTCCGCAGCGGCTAGAAAAACTGCTTCTCCAACCTCTGACCAAACACACTCTCAAACACACTCCAGTAGACGTGCTTCTCGTGTGTCTCCCCAGAGTTTCTATTTACGTGGCCGCAAAAGCACACTAATGGATGCACACGAGCGTACAGTCGTGGCTCGGAGACACAAACCGTTATGACCTACATGCCCACTGGGTCATTGTTAAGCCTAACAACACACTGTGACACCTTCATCTGTCCACACACTTTCTCCAGCTTTTGCTGTTTTAGTTTTATTTCTGTTCTCTCCTCAACTTCCTGTCTCGTTTCTCCCATCCTTGCCTTCCATTTTGCCTCTTTCTCTATCGCACACGTACACACTATCCACCCTCTATGCGCTTGTTATCCCTCTGTGTCCCTTCATTTCTCTCTGTCACCTTGCCCTCAGCTATTTGAGCACACTTCTGTCCCTCACACTCACCCCATCCCTCGCACACACACACACACACACACACATAAACACACTCATCCTATATTTTCTGTTCCAGACTGTTTTTCTGCCTATCAGATTGAAATAGACTTCGCATTTGTCATCTGTCTTTCAGGGCCTGAGTGTTTGTTGAGGGGTGCAGAGTTCGTCAGGGTTGTCATGGCAGTTGTAAAAGCAGTTAGTCACTTCATTCTGTGGTTTGGTAAAGTTTGAAAATGAGCATCACCTCATTACATCCAGCATTGGCAATGAACCTGTGTGGAAGAAAAACTAAGCTGAAAGCAGGTGGTTCAAAAGGATGTCAAACTTCCCAGAGCTAAATTTTTTTTTGTGGACAGAAGAGACTAAAGCAGAACTGTTTTGGATAAAAAAAGCCTCATGAATGATGCAAATTTTTTCCAGCTCAGGAACTTTCTCTCAGCGGCGCAACGTGAGATAATGTTTTTCATGAAATGCAGATTTGTGGTTATAACAGCACTCACCTGCGCGACGGTGGAGTTTGACTCAAAGATTTGTTTCTTAAACAACGAATATTCATACTGAAATGACAATTAACACAAAAATATTGATGAATGCAGCTGTAATTTATAACTTCCCATCCCTTCCACTCCAGACCGCGGCACCTCCCACTGCTCGGGTCTGTGTCCTCTCTTTCCCCCCCTCCTCCTAATTCCCGCTTTCACCCCATTGCTCTCTGACTGTAAGTAAATCAATAAACATACACTTTATGCCATTTATTGACCCTTTCATATCTATCTGTTCCACCCCCTCCTGTTGTCTCTCTTTCTCTCTGCCTCACATATTCTACTCCCCTCTCTCCCCATTACCCCCCTTCTCTCTCTCTGCCTCCCTTTGAATTGATAACCTCTTTCCCCCTCTTTCCCTGTCACTCCCTTTCTCTTTATATCTCTCGCTGTGGGACTTCCTATTTTTATGGCTGGCACCTTCATGCTTTGACTGAAGTGTGTATGTGTGTGAGTATGATAGCGAGTGTTTGATGTTAGTCTAAGTGGTTAACATAATATGAGCCCTCAGAGAGATGATGTTCAGACACTCACATGCACAGAGACACAGTTTTAGTCTTTTTTGGCAGGCTTTTCTGTCTATAATTTGTGCTTTTTAGTATTCTCCAGCCTGAGCAGCTACATTCTCCTACTGTCTGCATACACGCGCACCGTTGTTCCTTAACACCTTCCTAAAAGAATAAAACCCGGTATTATCTTTTGTTATTTATTATTGCAGATGGAGCCATCATTTCGGGACCCTGCTGTCTCTTTTCCTCCTCCCTCCACATATGTTTTTATTTATTCAGACCTCCCCTCTTTCCCTTTTTTCTGCCCTCTCCTCCTCTCTGCATATTTATTCAGACACATCTCTTTTTCTCTCCATCTCTCCCTACTTTGGGTACAGACTCTCTCTGTACCCATGTGTCCAGCTTTTGTTACCAGCCTTGTTTCCATAACAACTGCGACCTTTCACTTGGTGCATAACCATTTTTAATCAGAGGTAGAGAAGGACCGAAATGCGATGAGACAGAGAGGGAGGGGGTGGGTTGGAAAGGGTAGTGTTACTCAGGTGATGCACTAGATTGGTGAAAAAACAAATTATCCTCAGTGAAATAGATAAGAGACAGAGGCAACAGGGTAGAGCCAGGAATGCAAACTGGCCTTGTTCCCATGTGAGATAACACTTTTGTTTTTGTTTCTGTTCACTTTCTGCAGGCAGAGCGTGTCCAGGACATTCATGCATTTACTTTTATTTTCCTGGAATCAGGTGCAAACTGTTTTGGGTTTTATTCTTTTTTCATTTTTTAGCCTCCCATTCCCGTCTTTCTCTGTCCAATCGCTCTGTGTTCTTTTTTTATACAAAAATGGTGCAATCATCAAGCTTGAAGAATGTTCATTCAGTCTGTTGTCAAGAAAAATAAAACTGTTGAACACGTGACTATAAACACAATGATGTGATTGAATTCAGTGATTATAGATGTATTTTCGGGAACAAGTTGGGAAAAGGTAACTGAAACCCTCACATGTGTTGCTGGGTCATATCTTTTAACCTAACCCAAAAGTACGTCAAAAGTACCCGCAAAAGCTAAATATGACTTTCAAAAGCTTCCTCTATCCTTTGATGGAGAGGCAGCTGTTTCCTCATGAGAGGGAATGTTCAGTTGAATATTAACCACTAGGAACATCGCCACGGTCCTTTGAATGATGTGAGATTGAAGTACAAATGTGTTCCATCTAAATCTCAGTCTCATGTCAAATATACGCTGGAAATTCAACGAAGAGAATAATAGCCATCCAAGTGAAAATAAGTGGAGTTGTAAGAAAAAACAGAGAAGCCGAAAAAGCATCATGGCTGACGGTTTCCTCTTCTGGTAAGAAAAAATGTGCCATTCATGAAAAGAATGTATTTTCACCAAACCCAGCATACAGAGAGACACAAAGATTGTTCATTTTTCACCAGCATGACAAGGTTTTTTTTTATTTTGATGGTTTCCATATTCTGAACAGCTTACACTGACATTTGTTCGTTTGAACAATCAAATGAATGAATTTATCATAAATAAATAAATTAAAAAAATGTCCCCACACTGTGTGGTTCACTCTGGACTTATTGATTGTGACCTTTCATGATTGACATCTCCCAGGGAAAACCCCCAGGCAGTCTCTCTCAAACTGAGTAAAGACACAGTGGTCCTGTGTGTGTGACTGTCCCCAGATTCAGTGCTGGAGCTCAAAGAAGATTCATGAGGGGAGATAAAACTGTTAATGAGTGACTAGCTGATTTCCAGAGGCAAAAACACGTATAAACCTCTAACAGTCAGTGATATCCCAATGATGCAAAAACCCTGTGACTGCATCCGTGAATGTATAGAAACTGAAATATGCTTCAGATACACTCATCTTTTGTTATTTTTGGCAAATAGGAGGCATCAATAGTAAAGTCCTCATGAGTTTTAGTAAGGAGCAAATGCTTTAGACATTAATTGAAAATGAGTGGCTGCATTATTTACTGACTGTTCTACAGACCACAATGTGTGTGTTTACACACACTGGGGGTCATGCCAACATGGGAGGGAACGGACCATCAAGTGGACAGCACTCGAGTCCGCCCGCCCACCGCGCGCCTCTCCACACCGGGAGCAGCGCGTGAGGTTGATGGCAGCCAAAGATAGATGGGTTGACGAGGGAGGAAAAACCCGCACAACCAGAACAGAGAGAGGAGGCGTTTGATAAGTGAGAGCAAAACTGTTAGAGTTGCGGAACAGGACAAAGATAGGGGACAGAGAGAGCCCGGTCACGGCCACAGAGCGGAACCACGCTGCCGAAATTTTCTGCCAGCGCCAACGTCCGAGGCCGGCCAGCTGCCTCCTGGTGACGGTCAGCCGGACGGGACACGCAGCAGCACGGACACCGGTGGGTACGCCTGCCTCGGGGGGGGGGACTGCCACGGCCGGAGCGCTGCGCGGGCACTAACGGTCAGTTCACTAGTCAACTTTAAACTCAGGGCATGCATGGGGTGTCCCCACTCCCCAGGTCGACTAAAGCCTCGAAGCTCCGTGCCCGCTCCGCTCCTCTGGCGTTGTTTATCTGCTCTTTCATAATGCGACATTAGTCCCAACCGCTGCCAATTAGTCACAGGACGCACAGCGGGCACGCGCGCACATAAAACTGGCAGCTCGTGCGTCAGAGTGGCCAAAGCGGATTCCTCTCGCGCGGCAGAGCCGGCAGATGTTGCCACGCAGAGGGTTCGTTAAGCTCCAAGCACTGGAGGTTATGAATTATTTAGCGAAAAGCATCCCTTTCACACACAGACAGATAGATAGATAGATAGATAGATAGATAGATAGATAGATAG
>CAJRST010014446.1:4906123-4929979 GCA_907169785.1 Menidia menidia
CCTTGGCGTTATTAGCACCACGCTCTAACCAACTGAGCTAACCGGCCATGTAACAGCAATATCTGAGGTAAAAAAGTTTGGCTAGGGATGGCACAGCTGCCCTCAACTTTTTACCTTCTCTCCTTCCATGCAGTTTAACCGCTGTGTGACCTCCCAGATGATTAAGTGGTTCAGTAACTTCAGGGAGTTCTTCTACATCCAGATGGAGCGCTTTGCACGCCAAGCTGTCCGTGAGGCGCTCAACCGGTGAGTTTATCTTGTAATTTCTGACTTTTAAAAACGTACCACAAAGACTGATTGTTTTTCTTAGTTTCATATAGCTGCCATGTCGTTCATACTTAGTTAAACAGATCAGAGGATGCGCAGCTGTTTCCTGCACACACAATCATTCAAAGATACAGAATGGCACGTTTTGTCTTTCTCTGCTTTATTGTTTTTAAGCAATGGTTTTTTCCTCTTCTTTTGTGTTGATACATCAATCTAATTGGTAACACCATCTACAATATAAACAGACTTGTTTGTAAAACTGTCTGCAACAGTATCTTTGTTATCGGTTACTGTTACTCTGTAACCCAGGGATGGCGCCCCTCGTCTGGCCAGAGAGAGTCAGCTGCGTGTGGGCCGTGACACCGAGCTTTACCGCATACTGAACATGCACTACAACAAAAGTAACATCTACCAGGTGAGGAGAGGTTGTCAGTAAGCAGTGTGTTTGCTGAGCACCACAGGTACAGCTCATTTTATCGGTGTGCACGTTTAAACCGCAGTGTTTTCAGTAGTGTGAAAGACCTTTAAATCTTACTGCCTAAAAACATTATCAAATACCGCCGTGAGCATGATATCAGCACAAACATGTTTTCTTACAATTAAGAAGCCGCAAACTGAGGAAGTGATTTTTATAGAGTGGAGTTGTTCTGTGAAGGGACGGAAAAAGACCGTTACTCTTTAAAATAAAGAAGATCAAGCTCTATTAGTCTCACTACTAAACTGTCACAAGTTCTGGTTATTTTGTGGATTTGGGTTGGGATTTTTTTCCAGTTTCAGTCGCTTTCGTTTAGTTTTCTTGTGATTTTCTTTTTTTTTGCTCCTGTTCTTTACTATTCCAACATATTGCTCCTCAGTTTCCGTCCTGTCTGGTTATGAGCTCCTCTCCATTCACCAGAGCTTCTCACTATAAAAGCTAGTTAGAACTCGTAACCCAAAATAATTGAATTAGAGTACACAACACAAGCTTTTTTCTGTCTTGCTTGAAATGTGAGGTGCAGAAAGAGTAGCACAAACATTGGCCGGACAGATGCAGATGATTGTCTTCTCCCACACATCAAAGACACATAATGTCTATATTTCTTAAGATATCCCATCAAAATGACTAAAAGCTATTCTGCGAGTGCCCTAAATAGTAATTATGGTCCCACTGTGATCTGCTTCCTGTGAAGGCTATAAAACTTTTCATGGCTGAGCTCATAGTGGTTTCCACGACAACCTTAAAAAAAGGGAGGTAATTCAGCCTCTCCCATCCACACACACAGCCCACTAATAAAAGAAACGTCCTCCATGCTTTGAATAAATTACTGTTAACAGCGTGATTTCAGCAGCTGCGGTTGTTTTTATGACCCTGTCAAAATGCATGATGGAAATCATAACTTTAACACAAAACACATTTTTTAAGAGCTTCCATCTTTTTAAAATGCATGCTAAAAAACACTTAACCACAGTGTTGTGATGGCAACAACTGAATAAAGGTACAATTTCTTGTGTGTTAGCTGACATTTTCTTTCCAATCTGAGTCACTTATACCATAAATAAAAATGGAATTACATCTTACAACAACCTACAGAAACCCAGTATTGCAAATGAATCTGCGGTTAAAAGAGACAGCTTAAAAGCATTTAAATTATTATAAGCATATACAGAAAGTGGAGGGATGGTTAAATAACATGAGAACGATCTTAGGTAGAAGACCTGAAAGATGACGGTCATTAGTCACTCGATGCGTGGAAACAGAAACTTTCACTCATTCCATCAGCTGAAATCAGGTTTGGTGATACTAAGTTCATTTTTAAGTCCGCAACGCATGCTGACAGAGTTAAAGGGTGTTCAGACACAGGAAAGACGACTCCATGACATGGTCAAACAATCCGAAACCGAATCTGATCATAAGGTTATTTTTCCGGGTTTTCCATCCTGCAAAGCTGCTGTGTGACTGCTGTACTTCAGTCTTTCATAAGAGAAGTCCTCAAAACTGTCATAAAAAACAGACTATGTGTTTAAAAGACATAAAGCTAAATAAAACAGCTACATGAGAGTCCTCAAAATACATAAATGTGATATTTTAAGGGTTAAGATATGGATTGCTTCACATTTTTAGGTAAAAATTCTACAAAAATGATTATATTGGATCTTCTGTCTGTTTCTGTCCGCAGGTTCCAGAGAGGTTTATTGAGGTGTCGGAGGTGGCTCTGAGAGAGTTTTACTCCGCCATTTGGACTGGGAGAGACAGTGACCCCTGCTGGAAGAAAGGAATATATAAAATCATCTGCAAGCTCGACAGTCCTCTGCCAGATGCATTCAGAATGCCTGGTTGCCCGGTGGGCTGATGAGTAGAACCGCCTTCGGTCCGTACATGAGCACAAATGCATGCTAACACATTTCAACTCAAAGGAGGGATAAGCATTAGAAAGCTCTTCAAAAAACTGCATCATGTCCGACTGTGAGAACCAAAACCACCCTGCTCATTTACAGTTCGGTCCAAAGTGAAAAAAAGAAAGAGATCATTTAGCACAATAAGCACATTCTACTCAACGGACAAAGATGCCTACATGCTTAAAGCAGCACATATTCAAACAGGAGCCCGACACACTCAAATACAAGTCCTGTGACTGCACTTATCGAGGGACATGCCCATACAGCTGAATTAAAATGGACAGGGCAGGAATTCCTTCTCCAAACATTCCTCAGCAGTCAGTTGACCTGTGAAAGCAGAGTGCTTCTAAAGAGGTTTGATAACACTGCCCTGAAAAAGAAAAAAAGGGAAAAAAAGAGTTTCTGCACGCAGAGAGCTGGAACAGACTGTATAATTATTGTGTCACAGATTTATTGGGAGATGCAGGGCGCTGTTACCATGAGCTAGCTGTGATTTCACATGTGCTGTCCCACCCTGCCAGCATGGCCGCGCAACTTCTTAACATGAAAACATGCGTACTTCCCAGTGACCCGTCTTGTGTATTGTAATTCATAAAAAATAAAACTTTTGCCCAATCAGTGCTAAATAACATGTATCCTGCTGCCGCCTCCTGATAAACAAAAGCACTTAAGCTGCTGTGTAATAATCGTGCACCAAAACCAGCAAGAAGATCCACTCAGACATTTCAGTGCTGCTCTCCCACAGAGGTGCTGTTCTTTAAGCATTTGATATGAATGTTTGCTTTGAATTATGTTAAATTTTTGCCTTTTGTTTAGGCTAAACTGTAACCATCTGGATGTGTCTACTTTATTTTCTTCTTGAAAAAAGAAGTGTTCAAGCTTCAGCTGAGATTGGTATTTTTGTCCATTTGAGAGGCAATCCTGGAAAATGATTCAGGAAATAATTTGCTTGCGCTGCGGCACTGTGCTTTTGGTCAGTTTGAAGATTGTTTTGGAGTTTTTTTTCAGAGCCTTGAGGCGTCAGTCACTTTAATTTTTTTCATGATTTTTTTTAACTGTATAGCGATTTTGTGCAGCGTTTGTATGTGGATTTTACATTGTACATTTTAAGCAACAGAATTCTTAAGAGGAGCACTACGCTGAATTTAAAGTAGTAAAATGTCTGTTTTGTTGTTTCCTTGACATATTATTACTGTTAAAACATTCTTTTGGTTTTCTTAATTCTTTAATGTGATGCTGAACTCTGTAGACCACTTGCACATTTACTAAATATCAGCATTTGTTTCCCGGAGGCGATGAGGGAACATCACTTAATCTGCTGTATATCATTAATCTTTTATCTCAAACAAAGTTGGATTTCTCTTCCATAAATATTTGTGATGTGAATTTAAGTGCATGTTTCCCAGATTTGTACTGTAATCTCTCATCGGTCTCTTTTATATTATAAATATTGCATTCTTTATTGTACATCTGTGCCTCATTCAGGACTTTGATGTTTAAAATGATCATCTAATTAAAGTAATACAAGGTTTGTGTCATGACATCTGGATATGTGCTTACACACTCATATTTTCTGGTGCTCTCTTCCTGGTAGGCAACCCTAATGCCATCATACTTTAAGCCTTTAATCTTACAACGCGGCTGCCGTTACTCACACAGATGCATTCTCACCAACACTAATACCGACATGATGGCTTTGTAAGAGGCTCTGCTCGTGACTAAGTCCATCCACCTGACACAGCGCCACGCACACACCGAGACACACACACACAGAGACACGCACACTGCTCCTCGTGCACGCTTTCATTTTTTTACAAATCGCTGAACATTTTTGCTGTGACAGCGGTGAATTCTGTCACGTCGCGTTAACTGTGGATCCCTTAGGCTGTTTTTGTAAGGCATTCATTTTATGAGCATTGTCCCCAAAGTACTGTCGTTTGTTCAGATTCACAAATAGTCCAACCATTTTCTTTTCAGAGAGATGAGGCTTCTCCTGAAAACCTTCACAGGCAAACTGATGATGTCATTGTGGTCATAGTTCTTTTCAATATAGCAACGTTCAACTTAGATTGTCTGATTTCATGAAATTCTGTTTGGTTTTAACGTTACCCTACTTCTGCAGACAACAGAGCACATCTACACTAAATAACGAAACCTCTGCAGCTATCGAAGGAAACATCTGCAGGAGGCTGGCACAGTTTTAACTTACAGCCTGATGCGCTGTTCTCAGCCTGGCTTTGAAAATCACATTAACAGATTTCATTACGGCTAAGAATGCTCCGGAGAGAAGGACACAAAATGTGGAGCAGAAGCTTTTCAATCCAACAGACAATAAAAACTTATTTGATTTGAGCTGATGAAATTTGAACTATTTCAATCTTGATCTGAGAGTGAAATAGGAAATTCCTTACACAAAAGGGGATTGTAAAGACCTTATAACTGTTTCAGAATGATAGGAAATGACAAGGTCATGTGACAAAGGTCAGGAGGTCTGATTCCTGCATTCTGGAGGAGAAAAGGTTACACTTCCAGACACACAAGCCCCTACACACCAGAGGCCAAATCGAATCCCAAGATGACATGCTGCTAAGTCCTCAAACAGCTCAGTTTATTTCTTTTTTTTTTAAAGTTCTGATCACATGATCAAACTAATTAGTGCAACACACGGTATATTCATTCCTAGCAGTGATGACAAACGGGCAGGAGAAGCTGGTGAAAGGCGACAGTTAAAGACACGGACATGAGGCTTATTCCACTCTCAGTCACTGATTTTCTTTTTCTCTTTCCCACATCTTTTCATTTATCTTTCAGTTGCAGCTGCTGATCCAGAGAAAATCGATGTGCAGGCCCTTCACAGACAGTGTCCACGTTGATCCACACCGGTGTGTGACGAATAGACGATTCTGTACGCGTTTATAAGGGGACGAGGATATTTGGAGAGACGCTCAAAAGATGCAGTCGATAAATGAGACTTTGCACAGGAGGGACTCAGGAAGGCAGGACTGTCACGGAAGGTTTTAGGGAAAGAAAAAGAAGAATAGCCTGAATATCACCAGAAACACAACATTCTTACCTTCAAGTTACGGGCTTGGAGCAGACAGGTGAGTTACCAGCTGAATTAACACATCTGGTTTGGCTGAGACCTTTTGATTACACTTTTGTCAAAGGAAGATAAAGTAGTGGTTACAATTAGAGGCTGATGAATCAGACCCTTTCTACACATGATCTGTCATTTGATACACACTTCGTGCCAAACAAACTAAACTTATGAAGTTCTCAAATGCAGGAAGAAAGACTAAGAATCTCTAATCTGTCCAAGTGGTTCATGGCTTCTTGGCTGTAATCAGGTCTTGTCTTTTGGGTCAAATCTTTTCCATATAAGGAGAATTCTTTCAACCAGTTCCAGGTCTGTGCTCAACTACTTTGCAGTTATTACCTCTATTGGAGACAATCTTCCCAGAGCTCACAGGTTCATTGTGAACCTGAATTCTTTCACTAAATTGTGCAAGTTGTGCTCCTGAGTTGGATGCTCTGAGTTGATATCACAACCAAATATTTGTGAATATCGGAACTAAATCTTAAGTCATCAGTCTGCATGACCTTTGTGCATTGTTCCAGTGGCTCAGCCGGATTTTTAAAATGATTTTTATTTTTATTCCCTTGAAATGGAAACCATCTTTATTTTATCTGTGTCATTTTTCAAAAGGTTTAAATGATCTCAGATCCTTAAATCTTCTCAGATCCTTATAAGTCATATATTCTATTTTTTCAAACATAATAGTAAGTCAATATCCTTTCAGCTTTGAAAAAGTTTTTCACTCATTATAAGTAGCTCCAGTGATAACTTCTATTGTTTGGTCTCGTCGACACAGACCTATGATGATCAAAAAATGGATGGATGGAGGATAAATGAGTGTGTTTTTGTAATAACTGTTGAACCATCTGAGCCTCATGTCGCGTTCAAGTGTTGTAACCGGAGGAGGGGAGCCTCGGGTGGCTGCTTTACTGTGACACACACAGCGGAAGTGGTGTGTGTCCGGCGGGGCTGGCTTGACTCCTGCCCTGCTCCAGTGCTCTCGGGATCCCGGCGGCTGGAGGATGGCGCTGACGGGGCTGCTGCTGCTGGAGCTGGGGCTGTACGCCAGCTGCTTCGTGTGTGGGATCGTCGCCGCCGCCTCCATCACCATCGTTCAGGTGACTTTAGAGCCCAGACCTTAAGCCCCGGGGCGGCTCATGTCTGGGCTCTCTCTCTTCCGGGTGCCCCCACTTTTCCAGCGACTTCTTAAAAGTTAAAGTTCTGGGACCCAAACGGAGGGTTTGTGTTATTTCTGTACTTTGGTGACAACAGGGGAAGCCTCGCGACAGGTTTGCGACCACCCAGCCATCTGACGTGTGTTTTTTATCTAACAGCCTAAAAACGGCCTAACTGAATCCGTGCCGTGGCCCATTTTTCCTGGGTGAGAAGGCATCAGGAATGAACCTGAACCGAGCACGAGGAACTTCAGAAAATGACGCTTTCGCTTTATTTTGCTTTCCTGTTCGGCCTGAGAGACATTTCTGTCTCTGACCAGCATCTGTATTTATCTCTGTTATTGTTTGGGGGCTCCACAGCCCGCAGAAGTGTGTGTTGGCCGTGGACGCCTCTCAACAGACACACATTCAGGAGGAACTTTTACGCTTTTTGTTGAAGCGATGCGAAAAACGCGCGAGCGCGCGACTAACGAGCGCATCTTGTGACTTGGACACTCCTCGTGCCCGTTTTCTCCTTAAAGGAGTCGAATTCCGCAGTTTTCGCCACACGGGCTGTTTCCTGGTTTTGGTTTTCCATTTAATCTGACCTGTAGTGACCAATTCAAAGCCATATGGATGAGTTTATCAGTAAAGTGGTGCCGTGTGTGTCTCTCGCTCCTGTTTTAGGGGAACTTTGGAGGGCTGTGCATGCTGTATGGCCTGGTCAGCTACAATGCGACGGCAGACCTCATCGGAGTCCAGTCGTCCAGCTCGGCCTCCCTGTGCTATTTTGTCTCAGCCATATCCATCATGGTGGCGGTGGTGTGCTTCTCCCTGTCTCTGTACTGGGTTTACACGCTGTGCATCGAGGGAGACATGAGAAGGTGAGGAGCTGCTGCTCACAGCACACTCCCTGTCCTCCTCACACCTTCTCATTAAAGTGGACAGCCCACGGCACATGACCCAAGGTGTTGCGAAAGTAGTTATAAAAGCTGGGAATATCTCCAGGTTTCGGAACAGTAAATGTGACTGTATATCAAACATTTTCACCATATTGACTGTATTTTATTCAATATCTTCCTCCAGGTGTTTCTTTGAAATAATCTTACATTTCAACCCTTTTTTTTGCTCTTTCATCAAATAGTTAAATGGTGAAATGCTGATTAATTGTGAGCAGTGTATTGTATAGAGTGTATATAATGAATATTGAAATTGTTTTTGTTTGGATTTTATTTAATCGTCCCAGCCTGTTGGGGAGTGGGAGTTGTGTATCCGTGTCTTTCCCTCTCAGCACAGTTTTTCTCTTGTTTCTGCACCCCACAGGGAGCGCATGTGGATGAACCTGATCATGGTGGTGTGTGGCGTCTTCTTGTTCTTCCTGCTCATCACAGGCTGCATGTTGAAGATCGGGCGGGACTCGCTCTGCGACTCCGTACTGCACACCGTCCACAATATTACCAGGTGGCCCAGACACAGAGTTCAGCCACTCACCCTGTGCAGGCGGCATACAGACACACACCCGCAGGACACGAAACTTTGAACTTTGTGTCCCAAGCTCATGTGATTCCCTCCTTTCAAACTCTGGTCCCTGCAGCTATAACGTCCATAGAGGCTCAATCTGTCCTTTGATTTGTGAAAGTACAATTATGAAATGATTTTTTGCTGGTCACGTGAGGCTGTTTTAACACGACCGCTTGAGAAAACTGGAGCAGTCCCAGTGTTTAATGAGTAATTGAATTAAACAACCTAAATTGCCCCACATTGAAAGGCTCAACATCTAAATGAAAAGCAAAGTTGAATGATGGCGTTGACCTTTAGCTTCACTGTCATTGGCACTATTCTTACAGCCCCAGTTTCCTTCTCAGCCGTCAAACACTATTAGCAAGGATTAAAAAATGTTTTAATGCAGTTTTAACTTAAAAAACTGGATAACCCCGATTCTTAACTCATGGAGTCTTTTGAAGATGAACACAATTGCTTGGGATACTTTTAGACTATTAAAAGTTGTTGTCCGACGAGGATGGGATTCGAACCCACGCGTGCAGAGCACAATGGATTAGCAGTCCATCGCCTTAACCACTCGGCCACCTCGTCTGTGTGTGGGGGCTTCAGGAGAGGAAAAAAAATCGTCCTCTCAGTAGTCTTTTTCATCCGTCCATCTGTGTTACGCCTCTGGGTGGCGTATGTAGATGTTTCAGACCTATATTCACACAGCCCCAGTTTCCCTCTTAACCACCAAACACTATTAGCAAGGATGAAAAAATGTTTTAATGCAGTGTTAACTTAAAAACACTGAATAACCCTAAACTGAATAATGTATAGTGCAAAGACAACACATATATACTTTATTTAAAGTATATATTTTATTGTCTTTTAAAAAAAACATGTTTATTTTTAACTTGATGCTGGCAGTCTAACAATGCTAAACTCATAGTGTCATTTGTTAATTAACACAATCACTTGGAATACTTTGAGAATATTAAAGATGGTTTTCCGACGAGGATGGGATTCGAACCCACGCGTGCAGAGCACAATGGATTAGCAGTCCATCGCCTTAACCACTCGGCCACCTCGTCTGTGTGACAGTGTTTTTCACAAGCGAAAAAAAATCGGCAACTCAGTTGTCCTAGCGATAAGTGTGAATGGATTTACAAATCCCTGTTGGGTCTTCTCTAACGGAAATTTGAACAATATCTGGGATAAAGCTTTTTTCTCTTATTTGAATGGATCACTTTCTGAGTATTTGTTCTGTCAATCTAGAGTAGAGCAAACCACAGTAATGTTTCCCCATTCATGCAAATTTTGGACATGAGAAATAATAAAAATGTAGTAATCTAATATTTCTGCCTCTCAAGATGTGAAGAGGCCCAGATGAGAAAGTGGGTGAGCCCTCTTCATGGCGAGAGGTTCTACAGCAGCCTGCACAAAGCAGAGGTCAGTATTTCAACGCCCAGCACAGCGGGCGGCTCGACAGGCCTGACATTTGTCAATAGGTGTCAGCACCATACATTTATTCAAAATGACTTCATGTTCAGCAAGTTGGCATCAGAAATAGAAACCACTTACAGAGGAGAAAAGACTACGCCTGACAGATCCACTTTATTCATGTTCCAGTGGTTCATAAAAAGCTTCATTTTGTCCAAAAAAGATCGTCTGATGTCACAGTTAACATCATGTCATGTTAAATGTGTGCATCCTTCCTACCTCCTGCTCATCTTCTGCGTCCTGCCGTTTTCCTCCCTGGTCCCCTCTCAGACGGCGGTGTGGGTCAACTTCTTCTTCTGGATCATCATCGGGGCTTTGGTGGTCATTCAGAGGCGCCAGAGTTCCGGGTCAAAGGTGATTGCCGGAGGGTTGGGGGGGCCTGCTGGAGGACTTTTCGGTGATCCAGGGGTGACCGCGGCAGAGACGGAGCCATTTTTCAATCGTCCTGCGAGGCCACAGTGAAGATGAAAGTTCCAAAAACACAGGGTTCAGTACAAATAAAATGTGTGGTGGGAAACAGGGCACACACTCCATACAAGTATCGCACTGTCCTGCAGCACATTTGAGCCAAGGCGCAGACCAAAGCACCGCTCATGAATAGATGTGTAATTGACCAACAAAGATGGGATTCAAACCCACACATGCAGAGCACAATGGATTAGCTGGCCATTGCCTTAATCACTCGGCAACCTTGTCTTGAAACACATCACCATCCTGTGCCTTATTTTCTCAATAAGAAGAAGCAATTTAGCAATTCCCTAGAACCACTAAACATTTAAAATTATTTCATTAACTGGGAGTGCATATTCAGGCATTTTTTCTGTTAACTGTGTTTCTTTGGTGGTTTACATAATGTTTCTTAAATTAAGTTTTTTTCTTCTTTTTGTAATATGTCTGAATCTTCATATTCCTCTGTGTGTCAAAGTGACAAAGTGGGTCTCAGTTCACAATTTTTAGACCCGTTTTAACACATTTTCCTGAGCCAAATGTGCTGATAGTCCCGATTGGGCCCAGATGTGGCTGCCTTCTCATTTCCTCGTCATGCAACTAAAAAATCTTTTTTCACCTCGACTTTAAACATAGGAACAGGAGAAATGGAAAGGTTGAGCAATGTTTCCATCTGCTGGCCAAAACAACGTACAACTCATTTGTACTGAGACTACTGTACATTGTAATGTGTTACACATGCATTTGAAAATATTTATGTGCTATGATGCTTTCTACATTGACAAAGTATCACTTTGTTTTTCTTTCTTGCCAAAATTCTTCATTCTAATAAAGATATGTTCTGTTGGGTTATTTTGTACACAGTATTTTTTTCATCAGAAACCAACGTCTGGGATTTTCTTCTTTGTTCAATAGGAAACAAATGACTTTACATGATAAAATTATTCCTGACTGCAATGATTGCCTGCTTAAGGATATTGTGAATAAGTTCTCTAGCAGGAACTTGTGAGATCAAAATAGATCTGGAGAGCTTACACCTTCCGTTCCGTCTTCTTCTACCCTTCCCTGACTGTCTTATCTCTTTGGATTACCTGACCTCGCTAGAGCCAGAGGTAGAACATAATGCTCACAGAACTGAGCTAGAAAGAAAGAAAGAAGAGGTTTGATCAGAAAGAGGGACGCGGACCAGAACAGAGAGAACTCAAAGAATTTACTGTCTTTTTGAAGGCGGAACCCTTTTCTGGTCCAGTGAGCGACAGCCACATCCACCCTCTCCACCTAACAGCAGAATCAAGACCTGGAGTTACTGTTCACTTTTTCTTTTGAAGAAACACAGGAAATCTGTGGAGGGCTGAAAGAGACAGACAGGGAGCACTCTGGAGGACAGTGAGCTCCATCTGAAAACCGACTCTCCGAAGAGAACCACAAGGCTTAAGATCAGTTTGACTCTGGAGTCAATGGTGAGACGTTAACGCTTTTTCCTTTTTATTTGTAACAGCTGCTGAGAAGATAAGTATACATAACTCTATAGTTATAGAGAGATGTACGGTCAAATTTGGAAAATACACCAGAGGAAGAGGATACTGCGGTGGACACTGCACTGAGATAAGCCATGATAAGCCTCTTTAAGCTACTTCACTCACCACAGATCAAATGTTCTGTTTTAAACCTGTTGATCTGGGCTGAACTTATCACAGCCTGCTATTGATGCACTTTATCTGCCATTTTGGCAGGACAACTCTGAAAATCTATGACAAACGACAAAATGATTCAAAGCTGAATCCCAGGCCGAGCACTCAGGCTTGATGTTTGAACACGTAATCCAAAAGATTTAAATGTAGACATTTACATTTGCCACATCTCGCTTATGGCCTCCTCCACCTGATTGCTTGAGGGGTTTCAAAGCCTCACTTTTCCCCTCTGACCTCCATCCCCTCTGTCCAGGACGTATCCAGCGACCAGTGTGACTCGGTGGCGGTCAGCGTGGAGTCCCTCCTGAGCGACGCCAAGAGGATGCAGGTGCAGTGCCGTGAGCGGAGCGAGCAGCTCTCCGCGGCCGCCCTCCAGCTGCGGGAGGAGTCCGCCTCGCTCCGGGAGCAGTGCGAGGCCGCCCAGCTGGACATGGCTCGAATCCGCCGGCAACTGGACGAACTCCTTGACACCAAGGCAGCCTTTGAAGCTAGGGAGAGGCAGGCCCGGAAACTCAGCAAACACCTGTGAGCACACGGGGGAGGAGGGAGGGATGCTGGTGTGCTGAACTGTGGGGGCAGCATCCCATTCAAAGAAAACGTACGCGTGTGTAAAGAGGAGGGAGAAAAGCGGTGGAAAGAAAGGAAAGGGAATGCGTCTCTGGTCAGGCAGAGGCAGAAAAGGGAAGAGAAGAGAGAGAGGTTGAGGGAGAGACAGTGGAAGGAGGGAGGGAAAGGTGAGAGCAAAAAGAAAAGGAATGAGCTGAAGAGATGGAGTGTTGTTATGGCACAATGTAGACTAGTCGTTCAGCAATCTGAGAGGAAGCAACAGGATGCTTTCGGTTTGCATTAGAACAGAGTAGAAGCAGATCCAGGGACAGGAGCGTGTTGTGATTATTCTCCCCTGGTTTAGCTCCTCTTGGCTTTTTGTGAAACACGTGAATAGCTATGAATGTCCCCATCTCTTCTTCCCCCCACCTTTGACTTCAAATAAACAGTTTTGACCCATCACCATGTCCAGTTTGCTGCTGTTAAACCACTCATGTTTAGGCATAAAAGATTGTGAAGATTTGTGTTATTGGAGGATAAGAGGCACCTGGACCTTTCTGTCTGTCATGACTGCTTCCTGCTTCCTTTAAATCAAGAACTATCAGAGCTTATTCACTCATTTAGTATGAGGACATTAGGAATACCCAGGCTTAAATTTTCACAATTTGCTCAAAGGCAAACAGTCTCCTCCCTTTCCTTTGAAAACACACTCAGCTACAGACAGTGAGCCAGTAGCAGGAGAGAACCTCTGACTGGAGGTCCGGGGGGATTTTCACCAGGGAAACTTCCCCTCACCATTTTCAGTGCTCTTTCAGCCAAGAATGTTATCTGAGTGATGATAGCCTGGGGGTGCACCTCACATGGATGGGAACATAAACAAAGGAGAGAAATCTGACCATTGTGTGGTAGAGAGAGGAGTTCGCCCTCCAGGTTCTAGGCGGTCCGATGAGGTAATGTGGAAATAAAAGGAATGAAAAGTAGGTTTAATGCTGAACGTTTATGTAAAACCATCGCTTGGAACTAGTTCACTTGCATGCACAGAAAAAGGAGAGGTGAAAAAACAGTAGAAAGGAAAAGAGCCCACTGGCCTCGTAGCCACAGAAGTCTCACTGGGAGGAAGCTGCCTTTAGTGTTAGGAACTCCAAAAAAAGAAACATTTGAAAGGATTCTGATGAGTCTCTTAGCTGGATTTGTTTAATGGTGATTTACTGGGTGATTGTCATTCATCACAACTGCAGTTTATTACAAACAGCCACTGTGTTACTAACAGTTCTGAGGTAAACATTACCTCAGAACGCCCACTGTGTATAGTTGAGTAATAAAAACCAGAGCCAAACACAGTGCCTTTGTTTCTAGAAGAATGATTAAATATGCTAAATTATATTCTTTTGAAACCAGGAATTAAAATGAATGTTTTTTTCAGAAACAAGAAATAGGATTTGATACTGATAATAATACAGATCTTTATCATAGTTTATTATCGTTTGAAACTAGAACTTTAACGCGTTTTCAGTCACTTTAAGCTTGAATTTAAAAAAAGAACGAAATGACACCAGTTTTGTCAGATTCTAATGGTTTATTTTCATTAGTAAATGCACAGATTAGGGCTTAATTCGAGTTTAAATAACATATCACAGATTAGGACATTTTACTAAGCTGTCTGTAGACAAAGGCTTTTAAGTCCTGTAACAAATACACAAGACAATAAATAAACAGAAGACAAAAAGTCTGTCATAAAAGGTTCAAGCTTTAATCAGCGGTTTTTAAAAATCTTTTTATAAATACATGGTTTTTCGTATCATTTAGAACGTTTTTTAAATAGCAATAGATAACTAATGAGCAGTGGGGGGGGGGGACTGAGAGAGAAAAAACTCCACAGCAGTCTGCCTGCTGCGTTTTAGTCAGAGAAAGAGGCCGAACGGTCAGCAGAGGGGGCTGGGAATGTGAGCGTGAGGTTTGGTGTCGTAGCTGCCATCCTCCCATCATCACCGCTCTGAAACACACAGAGGAGGCCGGTCAGGGAGGATCACTCCCAGCGGGCTGTGCTGATGATGCCCCTGGTTGGTGGAAGATAACTCACTGTCTATTTTCTTTTTCAGTGGCGACAGAGCTGCTTTAGCCTGGAAGACACAGTGAGAGAGTTTAGACAGTGCCCTCTTTGGGCACGCCGCTAAAAACAATCCAACAAAGTTCAGAAGGATCTAATCCGGCCGGTGACCATCACGACAGCCAAATAAAAAAACAAACATTAAAATCTGCCCAGCGGGGATTGTGACCTTCTTGATGGTGGTCCAGTCTTCGAGGATGTCGATGTCTCTCAGCATGTAGACGATGAAGGGCCCTGTGACACAGAGGCGGCGCTATTCAGTCACCGGTTTGCTAACAGCAGCCCACAAGACGCATGTCGCTCCACACATCGCATCTTACCTGAAACCAGAGCTACTTTTTTCTTTTTGTCCGATCGGCCCAGCAGGTTCTTCCTTTTACACTTCTTGCCTCTCATATCATCGCTCCACTCTGAGAAAAAAACAAAAACTGGTTAAAAACAAACCCTTGAAGCTTTTTGAATGCACATCAGACATGGCTGCAGTCTGATTCAGGACTTGGAATGCCGGCAGACTTTAGGAAAAGGCATTCAATTCAACCCACAGAGTCCAGTTCCTGCTCAGTGAACTAAGATCACCTGAAGTGAGGTCTATATTCTGTCGATCCTCCTCCAACCGTCTTATTTTTTCCAGAAGCTCCGTCTTCATTGTGTCGAACAGTAGTGTCCGCTCGCTCTGCAACACACACAGAAGTAGGTTTTAAATGGTCTGTGATCATTTTTAAATGTCTCTGGCTTATTCAGTTTAAGGGTAAAGGTGGAGAAATACTTTATTTTCCTAAAACAACATAAAAACAAATGAAAAAGAAATAAACAGGATATAGCTTGGAAAGTCCAGTTAGGCAACTGGACGTTTCGCCTCTCATCAAGAGGCCTTATTAGTTCTGAAAGACAAAAAAACTTCACGTCCAGCTGCCTAACTGAACTATCCAAGCTTGACCATGACCTGGATGACTGAGAACCTTCACAGATATAAAGAGAATACAGTAGCAAAGAGAGGTTCGTCATTCGGCTGTTTGCCATATTCCCCTGAGGACCACTAAACCCTAACACTGGACCCTCCAGCCTCTGAGCGCGGCTCATGGAGTCATAAATGAACGCGTTTCACCTCCAGGTGCTGCTTGGCTCCTTGCACTTCACATTCATGCTTGTGTCTGATCACCTGCAGACACAGCTCCCTGTACACTCCTGCAGAGAGACAGAGGGGGTGTTAGAGGCCGCCAGCAGCGCCGTGCTGACAGATAGCGTGAAAACACGTCAGTTTTCTCCTGGTATGGCTGCTGAGGGCAGATCCCTTCATGTTACATTAACATCAGAATGGATGGATCTATGAATCTATGCAAACTCCTGGAGCTCCTCTCACGAGACTGCACTCTGTGTGATCTGGAAAAGCCTGACTACTGTTTACCAGCCACTTGTGTTCGTATCTGCATGCTGGTTTGCAGCGTGGCCAGCGGCTCTCGGAATTCTCCGGCCTTTCCCGTCAGCACCTCGTCCAGCTTCACCTTCACCTGATTCAGACGCTCCCGGAACAGCCTGCAAGCCCACAGCCACACCGTCAGCCCCGCCTCCACCCGCACCCGTCGGGAATACAACACTCTCTTATTCCCGGGCTTTCATTACTTCTCTTTCAGCTCCTGAAATTGTTTCTCCAGATCCATCATCTCATCCAGACATTCTCCTCGCCTCCTCTCGCAGTCCTCATCATCCATTTCTTACATGAGGACACAGAGGAGTTAGAAAAGGCTTTACGTTGCATATTTGTCCATTATTACATAGACTCAGCAATCATTTTTGTAACAGTTTTTTTTTCACCTGAGCTCTCTTCTTCTTCCTCTTCTTCCTCCTCCTCACTGTCTTCCAAGTCGCTGTCCCTCTCCTCCATGCTTTCCTCCATTGTTTCCTCTCCTCCTCGTCTTTCATTTCCTTTTGACTCCTCCACTTCTCCATTGGCCTCAGGGAGCTGTGACTCTCCTTCCGCCTCCATCTCCTCCTCCAGCTCCCTCACAGGGGGTTGGGCGGGCATGGCTGGACACAGGAAGACAACTGCCACCTTATCAAAGAGTTTAATGAGTCAACACTACTTAATAATAACCGATAAATGTTAAATCAGTGTTGATCATTTGGCGGCATGTCTTTATATGTTTGACCTGTTTAGAAAAAGAACACAGGCCATAAAGCCTGTGGTAAACAGGACAGCATGGCTTCTACTGAAGACTGAGCAGAAATCCAGTGGATTAGCAGACAGGCACTAACTAACTTCCACACGCTCTAAGAGCTACAAAAACAGAGCTGAAGAACCGGATATGCACCGGAATAATCTCATTAAATGCAAAACAATACACCAATATCATTTGAGCAGCATTGCAGATGTCGTATCACTAACCAAATAAATGGCATCAACTTCCTACAGTTTGAAAACATTGATTAAAGGGGGTTTTACTTTGTGTGCTCACCGGAAATACACTGCAAATGTGCCTAGCTTGACTTTGGTTAGCTTACTTGATGTCATCGACGATAAACGGCGCAAGAGACAGAGGTTTGAAGACTAAAACAAGGGTTAAAGTAAACTAGAGTCAATTAAACCGAGCCTACAATTCACGTACCAATCATATGGGGTTAAGCAAAAGTTCACCGCGGCGTTTTCTGTACAAATCGGAGGCAAACAGTCCACAGTGAAGTCAAGTGCAACACTAGCTAACGACCGAGGCGACCCAGCGGAGCAATAACTGTCCGCTCATCACATTTATGGAGTAAATGATATGATTGTTGACATTTTTTTTCTTTAAGCGGGGGTGGTGATGGAAACAAAACCATAAAATCCAAGTTTGAACATCGTCAAACGGATCAGATAAGCACCGGAGCATCTTTCGGAGTGATGTTAGTCCTGATCCGCTGCAAACGGATTAAGAATAACGCTCTCTGAGCATGTCGGCAGAGGATGCTGTCTGTAAAAAACCCGCGGCGGGACCGGTGGAACGGTGAAAAGAAAAAGGTGCTCACCGTGTCCTATCGCTGAACTGCAAAAGTTCTGGCTTTATTTACTAAAATGTTTCCATTTCAAAAAGTACTTCCTCTTCGACAGCCCTCTGTCTTTTTTAGTTCGACACTTCACAGGACTTTGTGATCCGGACGCTCAGCCAATCACCGACCAGGTCCTCTGTCAACCTATCCAATAGGAGCAACCATCCCGCAATCTCCCGACCAATCAAAATGTAAAAGGGGTTTGGCAAACCAATCAAAATATAATATAATAAAAATGCGTATGTATAATCATATATACACATTTTGACTAATACAAATGTGTGAGTTTATGATCCGATGTATTAATCCCTGTAGTGATATTCAGATGTCCAGCTCACAGAAAAACAGTTAAGGCATTTATTGTTTCCCGTGTAGTTCAATAAATAATCAGTCTAAGGATTAGAGTGCCTGAAGTTTCAGGATTATTTTTTCTCAAAAATGTGGACAGAACATGGAAAAACAATATAAAAGTACGCTCCAATTTTTAAAACAATTTTCACATTAGGAGAGGAATGACATTTTTTGAAAAGTTCCTCGAGAAGTTTTTGTCAACATTTGTTCAAATGTTGAAAAGTAGAAGTTCTGGGATGCAAAATGTAGTTTATATACTGTAGTCAGCCAGAAGATGGTACTAAAGTAATGCCCAAGGAGCTTTTAAATGGTAGAAATTCTTAGCTTGGACAAAAGGACTTTTTCAAAGGAGCAGACAAAGGGCAGCATTCTCGTTTTACCGGTTCGTGGGCTCTCACGTGCTGAACGCTGACATGGCATGCATGGGTGCTGAATGCAACACTGCCAGTCTGTTTGAAAACCATTTACAAGAAAATGATTTAGATAAGGAAACTGCAGTCATGTTAATTGAACTGACAACATATGTTTTGTTGCATATAACCTACTATTTCAGACACAAAGATGTTTTGATGCAAATATTTGATAAACAACGAAAAGAGACAAAACTGTTCTTTTAACTTGTTTTTATTAAAGTTGCATAAAAGTGTAACAAAATTGGGAAAAAACAAGACCTGTTGTTGATATTGCTACATTTGTTTGTTGGTTTTTCTAATCATTGTCAAAAAACAAAGTACCACTGCCTCCTCTCCAATCCGCATGGTTTAGCTCTTGTGTTTAACCTCAATAGTAATAATCATTACATATATATTTTTTGCAATTTTCCTCAACAGTAAAAAAAAAAAGAAAAAATCAAACAGACTTGCCAATAACAGTCTAAGAAGTTATAATCCAAACCTGGATTTAGAAAGGAAAATCCACTCAAATTCAGCTATTGATTGAGCTTGCCTTAAACAATCGGACCAATTAAAACAGCCCACAGAGAGCTCAGTCTGGAAAGCAAAAACAATCGCACCAAATTACCTCTGAATGGAATTTTGTTGAACTAAATGTTAATCCAAGGCCTGGTATCAAGAAGTTTCATCATGGTCACAATAAAAACAGACCAGTATTCAAATGGTCAATGTAAATATCATTGTTTATCTAAACAGAATCACTGTATCAAGGCCTAAGTATTAAACACTCACTGCTAAAAAGGAAGAAAAAAATATCTCAAAACAAGGAGCGACAGAAGAGCCACAATTCTCCACACACTGTAGTTTTGCTCAGTAACACAACAGTATGTGTTCCTTTTTAAAAAAAAAAAAGAATGTCTCCTGTATATTTGGTTTGTGTAACATAAATAATACCTAAGGCAACATCTGTTTTAAAAAAGAAATTGAGGAAAATGGGAGAAAGGGGTGGTGATGACAATGGTGAAATCAATGGAGGAAGGAAGGAGGGAATGCAGGGGAGAAATGACAGAGCAGCAGGGTGAATATGGGGCAATGGGTGTGTGTGTGTGTGTGTGTGTGTGTGCATGTGTGTGTGTGTGTGCGCAGCGAGGGGGGCAGACAGTGAAGGTCTGCTGTCACTGCAGGTGTTAGCGATCAGTCACAGGAATCACAGCGAGTGTCCCTGCTTCTGCCGGTGACCAATGGGCTTTGGTGTCTGATCTGATTGGCCCAGGATCAGATGCAGCTGGCGTTTCTTTGAGATGAGTGGCAACAGCCGTGGAGGAACAGGAACCTTGCGACAACTGTGGGCCTTTCTCGCTGCACATCTGTGTCAGAGGCAGCTGTTTGCCAGCACGTTTCCCCCCCCCCCCCCATCTCATTCAGACGTGTTGTGGAGTGAGAGTGGGCTAACTGGACTGGTGAAGGAGGGAGCTCCACAGTGACCGTTCTCATCTAATGTTTCCAGAAAGCATGTTGCGGTGGTCAAGACTTTCTGAAGATTCAAAGAAGTGGTGAAGAAGCCATGAGTGGTTGGGATTTAGTGGATATTAAAGGCAGCTTTGATCTGGGTTCCCCTTTTGGACAGTCGATGTGTATATGTGTGACAGGAAAAACCCAAAACAGGTCCAGTTCTATACTACTAAACCTAAAACAAAAAACCTTCTGTCGCATAAAACAGCAGAATATACAGGCCCAAAAACACTCCATACTCAGATGTTGCTGTACATTATGTAGCAACATACACTAATAGCGTTTAGCAACACGGACATACATGTGTATGTGCAGGCTGGACAGCAGTGGCCTCAGAGGAGCCTTTTGTGACTGTACTACACATTTGAGGAAAGAAAACCTTTAATTCTACAAAAATTCACATTCAGCCTAAACGAAACTATCTCTGGTCTAGCATCAAATAATTTTTTCCGCTTTTTTCCAGTTTCTCTTTGTTCTTTGTCCTAAAACTGGTCCAGTCTTTCGGCCATGACGGCCAACCAGTGACTTGTTTTTAAAGGTTCAATCACCATTTCCAGGCGTCATATTTTCCTCGCTGCTGTACTAAATATACATTTTTCTTTGTGGTCAGAGGTTCAGATCTTTTTCCCCAAAATGACACAGTGCAGACTTTTCAACAGAAACACCAAAAACAAGACAGTCTTTAAATGAGTGACTGCAGCCTCTGGTGAAGGAGGATCATTAACAATAGTAGTTAACACAGACAGAACCCACCCTCCAAAACGCCCAAAAAAAGAAAAAAGAAGTGAGGTGATGATCCTCATGCCCTCAAACCAAACCAGGATAAAGCAAATACGTTTACAAAATCATGATTGGCGGCTGGTTCGTTTACAGGTTTAAACCACATAAAATAGCATAAGGAACCTCATTGGTGGGGGCCTAAGCACTGATTAAGCCCTGTTTCCTCTCTCCAACCCTCCTCCCTCATCATCACCCTTTCACTTCTTTTTCTTGGCTGTAGCCAGCTCTTTCTCTTGTTCCTCTTCCCACTCTCAGCCACCCAGCTTCCAGTAATTATAGGACTCGGCTCCTCTCCTGTCCCTCCTCAGACAGATGGAGGGTGGTGCAGAGGAGGCTGGGGGGAGAGGGCCTCAGATGAGGGAGAGAGGAGCCAACAAATGGCTCCAAAAGATGCTGTAGCAGAAAAAGAGAGGCCTAGATGAAGAAGACCACGTCTCTTAGACATTTCCTCTTTGTTGATAGTTGTCTTTGAATGAGGGAGGTTCAAACATGACAAATTTCAACAAAAAAAGAGGAAGAAATGTGATGTCTGGGGCCCAACTCCCACAGTGATGGAGGAAAACAGAGGGCTTGACCAAGAGCAGAGGAAAAGATTCAATTGTAACATTAGATGATCTTCAATGCAGGAAAGCTGACATTAAAGTAAAGAGTGTGGTGTGGCATGAAGACCAGAGGCGAGGGCTGAGGAGGAAGGACGAGGAGGGACGTCATCATTTCTTTTGAGGCGTAGAGAGCTTCTGCATCCCTCGGATCTTGTCGAGCAGCTCTGAGATGAAGTCCTGTGAGGAGACGGAGAATCCAAACACATTAGCTGTGAACTTAAAGAGTGAGGGCAGAGAACGACTGAGAAAGAGTGAGAGGTGACTTTACCTCAGTAGGTTTGAAGCAGTCAACCAGCAAGTCCTGTTAAAGAGAGAGACATGTATAAAATGGTTTGCATTTCTGGCTTGCAGGCGTGTTTCTAAACACGTGTGTGTGTCTAACCTTGACTCTGGCTGCCCGCTCAACATCACTGGGCATATCCAGCAGCTCGTCCACGTCTATCTCCAGCTCTGGAATGGCCTCCTCCTGCAGCACATGAAACAGGAGACAAACGGACAGCAGAATGAGCGCCAACGCAAACAGCAGCTGAACCCGACCGTCTCACGGACACGTCGCAATGAAACACCACCAGTCTTTCTATCATTTGGCCTCAGGTTCTGTGGTTTTGTGATTTATGGGATTTCGGCCTCTGTGGCACGGTGCTGTTGCTGGTCATGCCCCGCATCTGACACTAGAGGGCGCTGCACACCCATCCCTCATGCACATCACAGAAGAGAGAGGAGGGACAAAGAAACAAGCATGCAGGCAGCTTTTCAGGACATGGAATCTAAACCACGTGGACATTTATATGCTATGGCAGAAAGACAAAAGAAAAGACCTGTTTAAATGAAATACTTGGATATATGCAGAAATACCAGAGATGCTGACTTACTGTTCTATCATCTTTCAAATGTGTCAGGCTAGCTGTTTGTGGAATGTTTTGGAAAATGGAAAATGTACATCTTGGAAGGTGGAAGATTTCCCTTGAATATCTGTTTATACATCAAATTTACTGGAACAAAAACAAAACTCCCACTGAAGTTTATATAGGTGAGCATTAATACCTTAAACTCCACCATTCAAATTTCAGGAGATTCTATGCTGATTTATTTTCTCTAATGTCGATCAGTTTCTACAGAAAAGGCCAATTAGTGACTGTCAAGTGAAAGTAGGCTGTAGAAATATCTTTTGAATATTCAAAGCAAGAGAGCGTTGTCTTTTCAGTCAATTAAAAGCCGGTTTGTAATCCTCATAAACCGAAATAGCTGGTGTAAATAAAAACATATGCTCATTCTTTCAGTTCCAGCAGAAATATTAGCGCCGGATTCTGGGAGCTGACTAAAGAAAGGTTATTAAAAACAGAAAAAGAACAGAGTTGATTGGGGGCTTCTTTGTTTCTTTTATCCTTAATACTTCTATTTCTAATCTTTCACTCTGCCTCAGTGTCTCACACGGGCTTGCTGTTCTTCATCAAAGTGGCACAACACAGGAAAAACACTTGCCCGCACACCCGCACAAACACTCATGTCCCCCCTCTTTTTCAGCCCTGTACTTATGCCGTTCTCCAGGAATCTCACTGTGGCTCCAGTCCTCCCCCTCGGTTGGAGTTGCCCACACCAGCTGTCTCTGCACCTGCCCGACTGCCCCCTATCTCATCACCCCAACGTGCACGTAGCCTCCCATACACAGGCTGCATGTCAGATTAACCGAGCAGTCAGTTTTTCCACTGAAAACCCGACGTCACACACTTCTGACACACACGGATTAAGGAATTATAGAAATGAGAGTTAATAAGTCTGAGCTGAAGTGTGTGTGTGTGTTAAGAGTGAGGTACAGGGATTTAAATCCGGCCAGGACAGCCTCTGTGTGTGAGATACTGGATGGGACGGACAGACCGACTCCAACTATCAGCAAAGCCACACACACACAGGCCTTTACTTCAGATCACAAATGTTCTCATGACAGACACACGGGCCTGACATCAAGAAGGAAAGAAGGATTTGCACGGCATGCGTCTGCACGCAGGAAAAGAGGCAAACAAAGACAAAAACAGAAAGGACTCAGGAATTAGACAGACGTACGCAACGATAGAAGTCAGCAGAAGCCCCCCGAGTCTGCGTTTTGATTCTTAATATCATTAAGAGACTATTTAAATGCAACGTAAACATAACTGAAACGAGTAATGTTACTTGACAGTTCAACAGACACTTAAATCTGGGAGGGGGAAGGGAACGCCAAGAGGAAGGAAGGTAGGAGGTTAAGGAGCGTATGGAGGGGAAGGAGCAGCTGAGCTGAGCAAACTGAAAGGGAGCGGGCTGCGAGGGGGAGAGGCGAGGGAGATGCTGAAAAAAGGCCGGAAGACAGGCTTCTGAGAAGAGACACAAAGAGAGCAGGGAATCACAAGGGAGGATTTCCAAAACAATCTTCCACACTGACTTACAGGCTTCAGGGGGGTTTGCTGCTGTCTGCAGATGTGATCTGGAATAAACGCCCCATACAAGATTTTGGCATGCTCTGCGGGTTTGTCAACAAAGCAGGATCACTCCAACAGGTCCAGAAATGAAGGAGG
>CAJRST010014446.1:4949979-4996993 GCA_907169785.1 Menidia menidia
TAAGTCCTGTACAGGTGACCAGTCTATCTCACACAGATTATAAAAAGATGTTGTATTTTGGAGTAGTTTTACTGGGCTGCGATGGTCCCCTGTAAAGTAAAGGTGTACTGTGGAGTCTGTCAACTTCCTCTAAAGCTGTTTTTCTCCAGAGAGTGCCCGGAAGTCATGTCACTACACTTGGGATTGCTAGAGGCACTGAATACTGACAAATACATTGTCTGAGCTTTGCTTTTCTCTTAACTCCAAATACCACTTCTCTTTTGTCCACACTACCCTATTAAGTCCTACTCAACAGCTTAACCTGTGACAAACTGACCCTCTAAATAGCCTCTTGTGCGTGTGCACACACCAAAAAATCAGTATATTGTGTGGCATTTAATCCAATATTTACACAAATGTGCCATCTCCCCAGACACTGTCTCCCTTGAGAGGTGTCAAATCTATACAGGCAACATTTCACACCCTTTCTCACACTTAAGCCTGTAAAATATAAGCCTGTATTTGGCTAAGCACGGATAAGGGAATAGATTACATGTTTACAAAGTATAAGATTCCAGTCACTAACATGCTATGACATATATTACATGCCTGTTAGATTATAATCTAAGATACAGGTGAAAAGCAGCAGGAACAACTGGATTGTCTAGATTTGGATTGGCTCCGAAAAGAAACATGTAAGACATTCCCAGGTGATAGCTACACTGATAAACCCAATAGAGGCGTTCCAATAATAGGAAACTAGTTACATTTCACCACAGTTGGTCCATTGTGCTGAAGCTGCAGGGGGGCCCACACCCTGACCAGGCTGCTTAATGACTAAAGTTTCAATAATAATAGGAGTGAGAAGTGAGGGAGGAGCAGCCTCCTCTGGTTTCTGTGTGAGTACGGGCGTGCTCACATCCATCAGCCTGCTCATGTTTGAGTGTGTGTATACATATTTGTGTGTCAAAACAGTATAAGCAAGCACTTCACAGACCACCATGGCAACAGGACATAAAACCTGAATTATTCAATCAGCATGTCTGAAACTTCCAGTCGAGTAGGCACAGGCAGACCAACATGCACTCTTATACAGCTTAAACATTCATGTGTGCCAGCAGACCAAAACACACCTTGTTGTGCAGTCAGTTTTAAACAGAAACTACGTGACAACCAAGCAGTGAAAGTAATATAAAGCATTTACCAAACAGTTGGGAACCATTGCAGCTACTAACAAATCGACTCTGACTTTCTAGAGTTAGAAATCTCTCTTTTTATATGTGACAGACACAAACATGTGAAGGGAGGTCAGCCTGATGTTGGCATGAACAACTGAAATGCTTTGAAATGCTCATCCATTTTTGTGATTTTGGTTTGAATTTGAAATTTCAAACTGTTCCAAATGCTCTTTAAAATATCTTTACACCAAGTGTAATCTGTTGGCAGGGATTTCTTAAATGTAAGTATTGCCAATCATTTTTGCATACGAGCTTCAATACACATTCATCTGATATGTTACAGTTTTTACTCAGTAACATTTTCAGTCGCTGTTTTCCTGTTCAGGCAACTTTTTAAACTTAAACAGCATTTGATTAACTGTTTTTATCAGATTTAAGTCCATGATAATAGAGTAGTATATCCACATGAGGGGGCTGTTGAGCTACTTGTGATGTCATTATTATGCTACAGTCCAGGGAGGGAGGACTCTGTGATGAACGTTCGACAGTTTTATCCGTCTTTTATGTAATATTAACAGAAGACATGTACACTCTCTTCTACATGCCATTTGCAATGATTTCAGAGTGTAAGTCAAACAACTTTCTGCCCTGCACGACCAGCATCCTCCACAGCAAAATGCAAACACAGCGGTGTGATCTTGATCCACCAGTGCAAATACATGTGTGCTTTGTGTAGACTGCTGTGATTGACTGAAGTGCACGTGCACAGGTAGAATACACCTTGTTTATTCAGGCAGCTATAAACGCTGAGCTGAAACCTGTAGGTCTGCATTCCTAACTGTTGCAAAATCCAATTGCAGGATTTGAGATGGTGGTTTCGCTATGTGGCCAGTAGATGGCAGCATAGGATGAAAAGACAGCTATGTGAGAAGAGTGAAAACCAGGAATCAGGAGGTCTAAGTGAGTACATTCCTCCCTACAGCTCTCTGCAAAACTTTAGGGTAAAAGTCTGTGAGCAAGAACTTTACTCCTCTATAGAGAAGACTGGAATAAATGTAACTATAATGAAAGTAAACTGTAGTTTTTCATCTCCAGTGTGTATCAAAGCCTCCATTGGGGAAGGCTATAATCAGATCTCTGCCTGTCCGCCCACATGAGCACTTTTCTCCAAAACACACCAACAATAATCCTGCAGTGTTGTGGAGACAGATGGGTCCAGTGTCCAGCAAACTGTAGGCAAAATTTCAGCGCGGTGGGGAAGAATTTGATCAAGTTTTTATTGCTACTGTTGACGGAGGCCGGCCTGTCCCATCGAAATCCCTGTGGAGGGGAAGTGTTTGCGTGTTTCTGAGTGTACATGTGTGTAAGGCAGAGAGAGCAGAGTGTGGGGAGACAGTGAATATGTCTGTCTTTACACAATGTGTCTTTGTGAGTCCTTGGCGTTGCGTTGGAGAAAAAGAACTGTCTGCTGGACAGAGAGAAATAGATTTCTAGTTGGAGAGGCTCCCCTTCTTCTTGGACGTCTTTCCATTTGCTCATGACTATCTCACAGTTGTTACCTTGTATTATTACCAATTTCTTCACCTTCTTTTTTAACTGGATATTCTGATAGCTTCCCTTTTGTAGTAACACTTGCTCGATATATCCCCCTTCCTCTTTCCTTGTACTTTTAAAAACACGTTCTTTAACAGTCTTGAGCTCTTTACTTCCTTGTGGTGCAAAATCCCTGAACAGGATTTTATCTTTCACACTCTGAAGTACATGAATGAGCACAATACTCTCTCCCCTAAAATGTTGCATTGTTTGCGACATTCATGGATAATACTTCCTTTTGCTCTATATGTTTCAGTGTTGTAAACTTCCTCTCAAAGCCTTACTAACTATCAAAAAATGCTTGGGAATCAGATTGCTATTAAGACTTTGCAACCTAATCCAGAGCAGGCATGAGAAACAAACAAACGACAAACCACTTTGTACAATTCGGAACTGAGAAGAGATTAAAAGAGTGAAACAAAATTCCCCAGAAAATCATCAAAGGGACAACATTATCAATCATTTCAATTACTTGGAGCTTCCAAACCTCCAAGGAGTTCGACTGACTTAGATTGTGTTTGATATGTCTCCAAGTGTGCAAACAATATGAAGGAGTTTATTTTTGCACAATGTCACAATGTCTCACTCACTTTGGTGAGTTTTTAGCTGAACTGATCAGAGATCTGTAAACCATTAGCAAACACTCTCACAAACAACCCCCCCCCCCCCTCCAATGTCAGAGCAGAGATTACTTCTCATTTTGCCCTTCATTTAAAAAACTTAACTTTTTTACCTAGTGACTAAACTAAAAATTCATGCACCTCACTGAGTATCAAAATATTGGTATCTACACCTTTATCCTGCATTTGGGTGAAGAGAAAATTTGTTTACAAAAAAAAGATGCGTTTTGTCTGCTTCAGGAAGGTACATTTAAAATACAGAAACCTTTTTAAGTGTTGTATTACTGTGTTTTATTATGTATTATTTCCACTTAGAAACCAGAATGATTCCCTAAATACTTTAAAGCAGGTTTGATATAAAAACCTTGATTCCATTCTAAGGTTAATAAAAAAAAAAACAACTGTTGTGCAGGACGTTTCTCTGCTGACGAATACTGGGGAACAAAGGAGTAGCAGTAGACAGCTGAGTCTAAGAACGGAGAAAATCAGGGAGGACCTGCACATTTATAACCGCCCTTCAGGAGATCAACTGACGTTTGGTTGTCTTACTCCAAATGTACTCATTTCTGTGTGACGAGACAGAGCGGTGGGCATGGAGTGACGACATAAAGAGGAGATGCTTTTGTTAGAGGAACAGGCCAACAGAGTGGGGGGAGAGGGGAGCCTGCCTCTTTCCACCACAGGTGCATGCACTTCACATGCAGCATACAACACATCATTGTTTGGCTAAAAGAGTGTTTATTTATGATCGAGGGGACATGGCGAATACACAAGTGTTGTTAATCCAATTATGCAGGAGTGGAACACAATATCCCCGTTGGTGTGCCAGTGCTTGATGTTCGTATGATGCGTTCATATGGTCTGCTCTTGTTTTTGTTTGCCGGTTGTGGAGAGACTGAGCCCAGAGTGTGGCTGTAAACGTGTAGGAGTGTGTTCGGCCAAGATCAGATTGATCAACAGTCTTCCTTAAGTCACTTCCTGGATTCAAACTCTGAGCTCAAATGAAACCAAAGACACACGAGCGTGCATGGTTGTGTGCACTTACTTGCAGAAAAAAAAAAAGCAACGGACAGATCCAGATATATGGTTCTGTGCTTGACTGCTTCTTGTGGATAGTCTTTTTTTTATTTCCCCTTCCTTGACTTGGCTCAGGAAGCCCACACTTAGATTGTCCATCTATCAGTCAGTCAGTGAGTAGGCTGCAGCATAGCAGACATTCCTGCCTTGTGTAGTTAGGGAGCCAGAGAACGGCAAAGGTTGCCAAAAAATCTGTTGCTCCGCAGCATTTTTTACAAGAGGTCCAACTTGTAATGTTGCTTGGCAGCTGGATTTGGTTGGGATCGGACTATAACTGTGCAGCTTCGTTTGTTCTCACGCTTCTTAAAATGGAGCATGTGCCCACTGATCTGGAGGTGGAAAGTAACTTGACGACTCTCTGTGGTTTCAGATACCTTTCCCCCCCCCAAGTCGGGTTTTTGTAATGCAAATATGGTATCTGCATTTCTAAAACGTAGCCATAATCTCCACCTCTGAGGTGCCTCAGAATCAGAAACACGTATTGCTTTAAATCGCCTCTAAGCCGATTAGTGTGTATTTCAAAATCCTGTCATAAGTGCTAGAATGCTTTAATAACATAACAACATTAGTGTGAGAGCAATGTGTCTTAGTCAGCACTGAGATACAGCCTTCAAAGCTATTGCAGACAAAAGTAGTACCGAGAATTACTTTAGCACCCTGCAGTGAACTAAAGTAAATAGGAAATATTTCTAATATTTCAGCTGGAATTTGTATTTGCCTGCAGAGAGGGACCTGACACCATTTTTTTTTTATTTCTTATGTCTTCCAAAGTTCCAAATGTTTTACAAAGAATTCGACACATCTGTTGTCTTTTACGACAGCCTGTTAGTTTGTATCTCGTCACGTCTCGCACATGTGGGAGGCTTTTTACAGTTTTGAGTATCATAATGAAGGGGATTATATGGCCTTGTCTTCCTTTAGCTCCGTGCAAAAGTTCAGTCTGATAACATTCTGATAACTCCAACTAACATGCAACGTGTTAATTAAAGGAACACTTCACTCATTTTATTAATCAGAGCAGGAGGTAACAGATTCATACAGCCATGCTGTACCTCAGAGCTGGACTGTGGGGATTTGGAAATATTGAAACTTTCTGCCAGCACGAATGACCTGCTGGGCATGACATCTAAACGTGATGAAGGCATATGCATATGTCTGCTGACAGTAATGTTATTGTACGCATTCTGGGCTGTCAAAAGAACGGGGGCTCAGGCAGAGGAACTGAGTTAAACACACCCAGTTCACACAAGGTCCGACTCCCTTTTGGCTTCTCTCTAATTTCCCTTTCACTCGGCGCTATCCGACGCCGTCTTTCTCCCTTTGCTCTCTCCCCTCGCAAAAACTCCTTTTCCGCACAGAAAACATGTTGGGAGGAGAGGAGGAGGAGGAGAAAAGAAGAAACGCCTCAGAGGCGACAGGAGAGTGAGGAAGCGGAGAAAGTTGGTGGAGGAGCGAGAGGAGAGCAGAGGGGGCGATCAGATGGAAGGAAGGAAGGGATCTCGGGCTCAATTGCGCGATTAAAAGGACGCGGAAGACATCAACAAATACATAGCGAAGCTTGTCAGTGAAGAAGGAACCGCAGGCGCGCCGCCGCGCCGCGTGCACGCGGACAGGACCGGACCGGACAGGACAAACGGTAGTGCGCTCAAACAGCCAGAGCCTATCTCCTGTTTCTGCCCGGATTTAACTGCTCACGTTCCTCAAACTCTTCGGCAACTTTTAAGGACAGTGTTTGACTAACGTCCTCTCAGTCGCCACTTCCGGGGGGCCGGAAGGACACCGCGGGGAGAGAGTGGTGGAGGGGAACGCCGAGTCGTTCCTTCCGAGGAGTCCAGCGCGTCGTGGCCGTGCTTTAGGCGTTGGCACCCGGGCAGGGAGTCCCTCGTCATGGCCGGGGCCAAGCCGGGAGTCCACGCGCTGCAGCTCAAGCCCGTGTCCGTGCACGAGGTCCTGAAGAAGGGGGGGAAGTTCGTCAAATGGGACGAGGTGAGAGACCCACGTTGAAAAGTTTGATTTCGGTTCAAATGGTACCAGTCAAGAGTTGTCTCTGATTCAAAAGAACACGTTCCGGTGTGAGATTGGGCTTGTGACAGTAGGCCCGTTGTGTGGAAGTGGGTGTCATTTCTATTTCTTTTCTTTTTTTTTTTATTGGGGACATATGTTTGGCGTGCAGGTGTGCAGACCTGCGCAGACACAGACGCCCACTGTGCTGCCAGTGGGCTTTATCAGATACTCAAAGAGGGGGTGAGGGAGGGAGGGAGGTGAGGGAGGGGGGAGTCACCAGCAGCGAGCTCCGTGTTCATGTGGGTGTTGTGCAAAATTCTTGTCAAGCCGGTTTTTGTCGGGCACCGGTTCCACACAGACTGCCTCCTTCACCATTTCGTTCTCCCTCCCTCCCTCCCTCCCTCCCGTGTTGGATGGGAGCAGGGAGCACCTGTGTCGGTTTGTGAGGATGTGGGCTGTGGAGGTGCACGGTGCAGAGGCCCCGGGCCCCGGGGGCCTCACAAACCACGGCCACGCTTTCGCTTCTCCATTCCACCTTCCGCGTGTTTTGGAAGCGCGTCTGGCAGCCCAGATCCGGCCTCTGGGGGGTGGGATCGGGAGTTGGGGCTCCGCCGGGCGCGAGTGCAGGGAGAAGGTGCGCGTACACGCGTCCGCGCGCACGTGAATGATTAACTTGGTGGCCTGTCCGGGTTTAGTGCAACACCGGCATGTACACCAGTTTGTGTGTGGAGGTGATATTTTTTGCCAGGGGAGGGTATGTGGCTCCTGTGAAGCTGTTATCTGAAGCGTAATGTTCAGATATGAAACCAGGTGTGTTGTTGACATACAAGCATTCTGAGGTAGGACAACATAGTTACATGATGCCTGATTGATTGTCTTCCAAAGACTCTTGTCACGCAAACAGCCGGGTCCTGTTGATTTCCCCTTCTGTCCCTCCCTTGCACACACACACGCACACACACACACACACACTGACTCTTTCTGTTTCTCTCTCAAAGGGAATTCCCAGGAAATAGTTATGCTGCTGATTAAGTGTGTGAACACTTGAAAACATGTACATGCTCTCCCCCTGTCTATCAGTCAGCCCTCGTTTCCCACTGTTTGCCTCGTCCCCTAAAAGTCAACAAGCAGTGTTTGGAGAGAGGACACAAACATCTTTGCGATGGAAAATAATCTTTATTGTATTCATCTATGTTAATTTGATAAATGACCTATTTGTAAAGGAATCATATATGGCCTCATCAAATACTGGACACTTGATAAAGGGCAATGCTGCACTTCCCTGTTTTCTGAAATATGTTGAAGATCAGCATCCAGTGTCAGAGATGACTCCATTTGCATTCCTGACAGACAGACTGTAGTGAAAAACGTCTTTTTTGACGTGAAGACATTGTGGAAACGTTCCTGCTTTACACACTATAGCGAGAAATTTCTCCTTGACATAGCTACATATATTTATTCCTAGCCTATAGGGCACGGTTGCCTTTTTTGTAGTGTAGTGAAGTTTTTTGTAGTGATATGGAAAATTAGTCCATACCATTAATACTTTTAGTATAGTTTTCCAGGTATGTTGTGGACTTGTGCGATATGAATGTTGTGAGATACGCATTAGGACACCCACACACACTGTGCCAGAAGGCTGACAGTTTTTGTTTTTGTACAAGAAATTCCATGTTTTGACCCTATCTTTTCCCCTCCACTCCATCATTGACTTCCCTCCGCATGCCGAATTTCTTCATCTTCTACTCTCTGGCTGTACTGACGCAGCCCGTTTGATTCATTCTCATTTCTTGTAATGTATACATGTAAGTCATTCAAGTGCTGCTCCTTCTGCACAGCCTCCTTTTAGCTTCATTACTTTTTGTAATCTTTTGTTCTCACAACAAAACCCTTGTTTCTCAGTGGCCTTTGGGCATTAAGTACGGACACACAAAGTAACACACATAGCAACTGAATCGCACACGGGGGAGGAGGAGCCGGAATGCATTCCAAATCGACTCTTTCTTCAGTGTTTTGGCCTGTGTACACATGTGGTTGTATGTGCATGTATGTTTAATGTGTGTGTGTATGGGTGTGTGTATATATATGAAATGTGTGTGAGTGTGGAGTTTGCCTTAAATGACTTCCTGTTCAAGCTTTTGCGGAGCTCCAAAGCCAAACCGTTTTCCTTCAGCCTCTGTCCCCCCCATCCTGCGTCTGTGCTGCCGGTGCTCCTGCTCTGCCCTGTGCAGCCCAGCCACAATTCAATTTAGACAAATTCCAAGTGGAATTCAGTTAAAATGCCTCCTGAACAGCCAATTAAACAAGCAGAGGGAGACCGTTTGTCTACAGTAAAGCTTGGCTTGTGTTAATGTCTTGATGTAAAAGTAAAGTGAAGTTAACTCAGCAGCAAACAGACGGGGCTTTTTGGACTGAGGTTTTATCTGCTTTACGTATCCATTCAAATACTTTTTGCTATTTAGAAAAACGGAGAGGGACTACATTTGGTGGTTTAGTCAAGATTTGAGAAGTGTACTTATTTTCCACATTCACATTCATCAGTATAGCACAATTTGCAACTAAATGAAATTACTTGGTTTTAATCAGGTCCTGTAAACGAAGTCACATGAAATCACAAGTCTAGTTTTGGGGAATTTGACATTAAACATTCTGCCCTCTCCATAAATCTTTGTTTTTTTAACAAGTCCTGATTAAACCTGAAACGTCACAGGTCTTTGTTGTTTCCTCCAATCTGATTGGGATTTAATTTGAAGTGACATGCAGATCAAAAGTGTAAAGTGAGCAAAATCTAAGGACACTATAGACATGGATGGAGGTACATCTGTAGCCCCTTTTCTTTAAACCTTTCAGATGTTTTCATGGCTTACAACTTGTTCAGTACTGATGCCAACGGAAATGTGTTTTTCGGAGCAAAGTGTTAAGGTGATTAATCATTTTACGCATGCCTGAATGAAACAGCCGTTATGCACCTTTGACCTCTGTCTTTTTACCCTTAGTAAAATCTGTTTCACCTTATTAAAGATAAACACTTAGACTTTGAGCAGTGTAAGACTGGACGTCTATATCAAGGTTAAATACATTTTTAAAAAAGATACAAACTGAATTCAGAAAAAAAGCCCTTCTAAGGTGGCCATATAACTTCTGTGCTTTCAGATTTAGTTTACCTTGTTGGCTGGCTGAACAACGAGTCCTTGCTGCCATGGCTTAAATGAAATTGGTGTGTCTTCCCGGGTGGTATGTTTACATGCCAGTTGGACTGTAGCTGATAACCACCAGCGAATACCTCAGAGTGGTTCGGTGCAGGGTAGTAAGTGCCAGTTGCACCAGTTCTCACCAGAGAAAAGTGGCAGATGTTAGACGTTGTACGTGGGGTTCCATTTAGTATGAAAGGTGCAGCAGTTTTCTTGCAAGCACCTGCAACAGGTGAGCTTAGCTCAACATGAAGATCGGACCCATGTGCAAGTTCATCTTTGAACCTGAGTTCAACTGCTAAAACAAGCTGATTAAAAGCTTTTCCATTGCAAACGGTGGCGTGTTTACCTGCAGGGAGACAACTCGCCTGCAACTGGACGTCAGAGCTGCTACCACCCAAGACACAAGTCTGTATGCTACAAGAACATGAGGGGAGGGCTTTACACGGTTTCCCGCAGGCTGTGATGGAACACAGTTTGTGATAAACACGACTGGGAGATAATTAGGTTAGTTTATCATTGTTGACTGGACAGCGGAAGTAAACCCCCACACACAGCAGGACTGAGACAGCAGCCGGCTGTAACGCAGACAGGTAAAACGGATCTCCCGCTTACGTTTCTAGAGACAGTATGGCCAGTAAATAAGTGTTTATGTTAAGGGGAAAAAGTGGGCCCACATTTGTTAGCCCTCAGGGCACAACTGTCATTCAGTGTTAGTGTCTGCAGCAGGGTGTTGGGTTTCCATCAATGCTGATTGGAGCTGGTGCCTTCTAAATGCCTGTGATTAATGCAGAGTCATTTGACACGGGAGTCAAAAGCATCACTTTCCCATTGTATTCCAAAACCAGATGTTACTGGGTGTTTGTGGGTTTTGAAAAAGGAAATCATTTTGAGGGCAAAATTTATAACTTCAGGCTTAAATGAGTGATTTTGCAATTGTTTGGTCACGTTCACCATTAACAAGTTGGACTTTAGACCCAATGTTTCATGGCAAATTTCTTACTTTCCAAAAGTTATGCTAAATTTCAATTTCCTTTGTTTGTCTTTTTAACAAGAGGTGATTCAAGCATCATTTGTGAATAAAATGATTATTGTTTGAACCCTCAAAGTTGACATTTTCAAAGACTTAACATACATTTAACATAGGACAGTAAATTCAGAATAACAGTCAAATGGTTGAGAGGATAAAATAAAGCCAAAGATAAACTTCACATCTTATGTTTCATTAGCGTAGCGGTATGTGGAAGGAACACGTCACACACTGTCAGATGTTTGGGAGCTCAGGGAAAAGAAATGAGAGGGAAAAGAGGACGAGGCACGGGATGGTGTGAGCGTCTGACGCCATGTCGAGAAACCTTCTGACATAGTGACATAGTGGTGTGAAACGAGTGCTGGATGGATAGATGGAGAGAGATGGAGTGGGGTGGAAGGTCAACCACAGCCACATGTAAAGTGTGGGACTGACATCTGGACTGCTCCCTCTCCACTTCTCTGCAGATTTGACCTTTTCTCTTTCTCGGCTTTGCTGTTTGTCTTTATCTTAAAATCTCTTCTCATCATTCATTACTTTGTCACGTCTTTCCCCCCTTCTGTTTATCTGTCTGCCTATGTTTTTTTGGTCTTCTCCACTCTTGGATTTTATCTGACTTTTCTCTTTGGTGTTTCTTTTCCTCCTCATGCATTGCCGTTAGTTTGAATGTTAAGTGTATTCAAACCACAAATCCTTTTGTCTTTCCAATGCTTTGTAAGAATAAATAAAACTTTTAATTTACTTCCAGAAAAATATTGAGACAAAAAAGGCCTTTTTACAGAAGTGAATTGCCATTTGTTTGTGCTCTTTACTAAAGTTTGGAGTTGGAAAATACTGTTGTGGTTATTGCTGGGACTGAGATTCAGTTCTGATTTCCTAAATAAACAAAATTCCAATTCAAGAGATTATGATTCTACTTACTATAATTGCGGATACATTCAGTATCCAAAGAGCTGCAGCACATGAGCCTTCAGGCTGCGATTGACTGTGGTTGAGCTTGTCCCTCTTATACAGTATAGTGCAGGTTTTTTATTTCGTACATCATACATCATCCCACAACATCCGGTTGAATTTGCTTGCTGCAAACCAACTAATTAAAGTGTTCATGATGCACGTTTTCTATGGTTTCACAACCAAAAGTGTCCTCTCTACATTGTTGAAGAGTGCAAAAGCGTGGAGTTTTACAGTATGGTCTTTGTCATCTGGCCGGGATTGGTTATCTTGCTTTGTGACCAGAAATAATAAGCTCTCCTCCATTCCACCGTATACTTTACACAATACTCCTGACTAACTGCTCTTCCTGAAGAATCTTAGCTAAGGGAACTTTCTTCAACTAAGTCACCAACACAGATGGTCTTTTTTCCATAAAATACGATCACACTGCCTTATTAAAAAAGATCACATTTAGCGTCACTGCCAAGCAAACCAAACAAAATTTTGCTTATCTGGCTAATAATTAATCCTTATATTAGCTTGTTTTATAGAATTTCAAACATTGCTGTTTTAAGTCAGTCCCTAAGGTTCACATCAACGCCAAGATTATTACCTTTGAACGAGTGTGCAAACTGTATACCTAATAGTGTCTTTTTCCTTTTTAGTTTCCAACACTAATGAACTGCAATAACTGATGGGTTGTGTTTTTATTCGAGTGAGGTTGAAGTGATAAAATAACCTATTTCACAACCCGCATACGAGTACTCACAACTTACCATTAGTACCAGATATGCTGGTTTCTTAATATGTTTTCACGTCTCTGGCCCCACTCCTCCCTCTCTCCTCTTTTCTCTCCTCCTGCTTGAGTCCAAAGGTTACCTCCTGTCGTCAACTTTTGCCATGTTGCCAAAGCAGCAGTTGAAACGCACACAAAGTGCACACTGGCCTGACTTCTCACACAGCTGCAAGAGGCCTTTTGGAAGACGCACACACACAGGGTAGGACTGGCCAAAGGTGCACTTGGAGCAGCCACTTTTATCAGTTTCCCACTAATGGCTTTCTCCTGACTCACATTATACAACCACACACATGCCATTTACTTTGTGGTAAGGACACTTTGTATGAAGGGAAGCAGAAAAACCATTTCTTTAGCTTAACTTGCATGCCCCTGAAGACTGGGATTTTTCAAGAAGGGGTTATTAGCTGATCTGTGCGGGACCTCAGCCTCAGGGGGTGGTCTTTTGGTGTGAATGTGTGTCTTGGACAGCATATGCAGGTAATGAGAATGCTTGTCAGATGGTCAGATGGAGGGGGTCAGGAAAAGGAGATGTATGAATGAATCAGTTAAGGTGGAGGAAAACAATTAAGGGAAGAGATTCACTGGATTGAAACGCAGAGAGAAAAATAGAATTTAAAGGATGAAACAAAAGAAAGGAATGAAACCAAACTAGACTTCAGAGAGATTCTTCAGATGGCAGTTAATTAGCCAGTGGGTGAGGCCCAATTATAGACCCTCCACATGCACTCTACCACATGCATGTCCATGGTAAACAAGGAGTATGTGAGAAAGATATGTACTGTTGGATTTTTGGTGAGGTTCCAGACTCTGGGAAACTAAGATAAAAACTTGCCATGTGACAAACACTATTAATGTGGAAACTGCTTATGCTTGTATTAAGATAGAAAAAAGTGATTGGCATCATTGCCAAATTGAGTCATTTAGATAAATCACAAAATAGTGAAGAGTTTACTAGGCTGTGAAAATGCAGGCAAGCACAGTAGCTACTCTCAACTTTGAAGTTAAGATTAAAGAACGATTGCCATTTTAAAAACAGACTTTAAATAACAGAAACGGAACTGAAGGACAAAGAGGCATTTCATCACACATGGAAAGACTGAAAGAGTTTGGTAAAACATGAAAGTCTGCATTCATCTTCTGCAAAAAGGCAGCACTAGAAAGCAGCGTAGAGTTATGTCAAACTCAATAGCCATGATATGCAAATAAATCTGACCACAGAGGTGTGTGCACATGTGTCTGCTTCCATAGCCAAAACAATGCTTGCCTGATAGCTCTGTAGGTGCTGAGTAGGTCATATTTCTGCCCACATGAAACCCATAGATCACAGTTTTCTGGGATATGAATGTGGCTTCATGGGCCTGCTCCCGTAGGAATTTTCCATTTATGGAAAAATGTGCACTAATACTGCATTCGCACAGTCAGTGGATTATCAAGAGAGTCAAAAAGGTAAGGAATGGGGGATGATAGGTTTGATTTATCATTACTCCACCGAAGGCTACATGACAGTTGAATCTGTTGTAAGATTTCATCCAGACAAGCCTGAATCTACTGACTTCTTACCAGTTGAGTGTTTCATGCTCAAATGTTTTTGCATTCCTGTTGTGAAAAGGTTGTGAATTTTTACACACTTTAGCAAACCCCTTCAGTCATCAAGACTGTTTAAAATTCCTGAAGCTATTTAGATGGCTCCTGCTCATGTGATGCATCCCAGAGAATCTGTGTGATGGTTGGAATAGTGAGCAGGACACTGAGCCTTATATTCCCATCCATCTTATAATCATACCTTGTCTGATGCAAGGTATGGTTTGCCAGTAGTACTTTAATTTGCAGTGACTAACAAAGTAAATTCCTTTCTTAAAGGTTGACACATCATGTTTTTCAGACGACTTTAACATTTTTTCTCATTTGGTGACGAATAGTCTTTTTTTCCCATGAATATGTTGGGGAAAAAAGGATAAAGGCCCTAAATAACATGCAGTGGAGAGAAATTCAGAGACCATTATTCAACCTGCAGATAAAGGAGGAGAGGTGAATGTTCTCAATATTCAATATTAGCAGAAGGGAATGTTGGAACACTACAGTTACAAATCACTATGTTGCAACAACATCAAGTTACAACATGAGCTAGAGCTTTGAAGAAAACTAGCTCCACTGCAGCTCTGTTGTGCATACGGTTAACACCATGGTACCAGATGGACTCACGAATGACCATAGTTTTCCTTGGATATTTATGTATTCTGCCTTTAAGGTGCTTGTGTTTTACATAATCTCATATGGGTTTTGCAATGTCTGGATTCTTAAAGCTGATGGCTAATGCATGATATCAGTTTTTTTATTTCTGGTTTAGCCATTGCGGTGTTGCATAGCTAGATTTTTAGTGTGATGTGTACAAATGGTAAAGATAAAATCACTTTTAATCGAGGACTAGAGAAAAACAGATGGACATAAAGTACATTGCAACAGTTCAAATACAACATGAAACAGACCAAGGGACTGCACGCCTGCTTGTTTGTCTAAGTTCACATTTAAACTTGTTCTTAAATTCAGGTTGGCTAACAGCAATGTTTTGGAAAAACTGAGCAAGAGAATTTGATTGTTTGTTTGGATGGATTTTGTTTAGTGGCTCTCTTGAGGCCAAAATGCACAGAGGATGCTTTCACATAGAATTTCACACAGGAACAAATGTATTTGGAGTAAAGAAAAAAAGACAACACAATTCAATGTCTCATTTAATGCAGATTGGTTTAACTTATATCGCACTAATTCCCCCAAAATACATCTTCAGGCAAGAAGAAGAAGCAGTCTAGTTCAATCAATGTTATTGTTATCCAGTTCAGTTCTTGTGGAATCAATTTGATTCAGATCAAAACTGCTCCAGTTCATAAAATACGGCCAATGAAACAAAGAGATCAGACTGAATCTGCTTTACAATTCTGTCCCTTATCCTGAGCGTTTACAGGGTGAAGGTAAAAAGGAAAACCTTTTTTAACTTTTGGCAGGAAGAAACCTCCATCAGAACCGGACACAGAAAGGGAGGCCATCTCCCTCAGCTGTTGGGGGGGTTGGGAGGACAGAAAAGAGGGGTCTGCTTACACCATAACGCCTCACTGTGTCCACGTACATAAGACTTTTTCTCAATTTTATTTTTATTTAATCGTGGATGCAGCCGTGCATAGTGGTTGTGTGTAATAGCTCTGTAACATCTGGCTGATAAGGCATTTTAAAACAAAAATGCATATTTGGAGCTCATTCAGATATTCTGGCCTGTGACTGGCTCATGTCCTGCCTCAGTTTTCCAAAGAGTTTTTATGAAAGCTGACAAGATATGTTCCAGAAGTTCCCACCTGTCCTTCTCCTACCGCTCCAGAGTTGTTCTTTGGCAACTCGATGCATTTATTTTTATTTTATTTTTTGTTTTATGATCTTGTCTTTTTATTGTTATTTTACTCAGCAAGGTGTTTCGGTCTGTCATGAAAAATAAAACAATAATTGGATCGTGTCTGTTACCTGTTTCCATTAGTCAGTTTTTGCTCTGTTTGCTACTACAGAACTGCGATGTACAACTTCACCACTATATTAGTTCTACAGCAGATAAAAGATTTTTTGTCCTTGTCATGTCTAATAGTGCAAATAAGTAATTAGAGAAATGACTGCATACATTCATGGTTAAAAATGGATGTGGAAATCAGGATTGTGCACGTGTGTGTAGTTTCACACTATTTGAGGTACAAAAAAGAGAACAAAGCCTCGTGTGTTTGTGCATTTTTCATCCTGAAACTACCCACACTTTTGACTTTTCATGCCTTTGGCCCCTGAAATAATGTTCACTGATCTTGATGATAAAATATAAGTGTATTTCATTATTTATTTTTATTTCACAGCCTGCTGCTAATGCCTGCTATGCCTAAGAGTACACCTCATCATAAACCTTTTGTCCAATCTCAGTCGAAAAACAGTTATTTATAGTAATTTAGTAAAAGAAAGTAGAAGTTAAACTTTCGTTGCTTTCCTGTTGAACTGCAACATCGTGACAGAAACGGAATATTTTTTAATATGATTATTCTTCCACGGGACTCCAGCAGCAATAAAGTATGCGTGACATGACGGAGAGGCAAGGACGCCAGCGCTGACAATGACAGCTGCCGAGTTTTTTTCAAACAGCTGTTGTAACTACCAGAAACCACCAATGACCGAACGTCAGCTGACAGAAATACATGTTTGTGCGCAAAATCGGAAGCATGGTGGTTGTATTCACTTCATCTGGAGTTTAAAGTTTTAGGGAAAGTGAGTTAAACTGAAGTTTCGGTTGTGTGTTTCAAAGAAAACCCCATTTATTTTTCATAATGGCTTTACACTTTCAATGCTGATAGTGGAAGAACGGCAAAGACTGATAGCTGTGTGGACGTAAAATCTTTTTGTAGCCTGATCTGTAGGTCATTGCTGATGAAGCTGTAAAAGGGCTGATACAATTGTGATATTATGTAGCTCATAAGGTGGAACAAGACTGTCAAATAGGAACAGGAAAACAGGAAATGTTTAGTTTATTTACAATACGGTCAAAAAAACATCTCAGAGAACTCACTTTAGATTGTAGTTCAATATTCGTAATTTTGCCATTTGCTTTCTTTGCCTAAGCAAAGAATTTTTATGACAGAATGTGCACATGAAAATAAACAAACACGTAGCTGCACTGGAAGTCAACAAAGCAGGCAGCTCTGACATTTGTGGCATCCAATCACCGACGGACCAGAGTGTCTGACATGAGGTCACAGCCTTAAGATGGTAATCACAGCATAGAGCTGGAGCTTTATGGGTCTCCAGTCATATTGGTTAGAACACTAAGCTCACAAGTTCAGTAATTTATAGTCAGCTGCATGTTTGAAGTTACACTCAAATGACTGTCGTTGGGTTTTGTGTGCAGGCACAGCAGAAACTCCTATTCAGTTGTATTTCACAGTCAAGCTGGTTGCATTAAAGTGGCCTCATGAGACTTAAGATATGCAATCATCCTTTTTTAATAGTTTTGCTTATTAAGGCCTTATGATCTGTTTAATATTGCACCCGTAAACACTTGAGTTTGCTCAGTTGCACATGATGGCAGCAAATGTATCCAAATGAAACCACATTATTGTTACAGATGTAATGACCCTTTTCCTCTCAGAAATGTTACCATTTAACCCAGAGCTGGTGTCTGTTTCTGTAGTGTAAACTGATTGTGATATTGAACACTACATCTGACTTTGACCTCCTCCCTTTTCTGAAATGTTTGTCTTTGGTTCCCACAACCCTTTTTTCTCTTTTCTCCTATCCACACACCATTGATCATTTCGCTCTCAAACCTCACGTTTTCTCTACTTCTCCCATCCTCTCTCCCATTCCAAACACTTCTCCCTCCTGCTAAACATCTCTTCTGTAGCCAACATTGGAGCCTAAACTCAAGGTATGTTCAGCTAAACAGGAGCTCGTTTCAAACATTCTGGCTCTGGTAAACCTGGAATGTTGACATGTTGAACGTTGAGCTTCTCGTTACATGTTTTCACATTTGGGTGATGTTGCTTTGTTGGAAGCTTTGGGGAAGGTTAGCTTAATTTCTGTGAGGTTGATGATGACGTTGATGCTTGTTCTCTGGACTAGTGGTGTCAGTCATCAGTCACCTTTATGACAAACTTTATCATGATTGTTTCCAGGAATCTGTGAGCAGTATGTTTTTCTGTTGAACTGGAGTTTACGATGCCAGAAGCTCTGTGTGTGTGTGTGTGTGTGTGTGTGTGTGTGTGTGGGGTCATTATAGTTTGTGCATGGCCTGATGATTATGATGCTAATGACATGTTGATTCAAGCTCCTGCCATCATTATGTTGCACATGAATGAGATCTTCATGCTGACAGAACTGTGTGGTTTCCAGAATGAAAACAGCTTTTGCACAAAATCTATCACAAACACGCGTCTGTCCCTATGTCTGTCTGTGCTGGGATAATGGCAAAAAGACCTAAACCAAGCAAGAAACAATCATGCATTAAAAAGAGCTAGGGCCAAAACCAATTTCTATCTAATAATCAGATGATTATTAGATAGTTTATGGATGTAAGGTTGAAAGCTTGTAGCCAATTGATATATTCATACCATGTTAATCTCTCATTATAGATTTAATGTCAACATTTGATTTTCATAAATTCTACAAAGAAATGCCTGTTTCTGTTGATTTGTTGCAAATGCATTGCCCAATGGAGAGAGGAACCAAGGCTGATCTGAGACTGTTACATATAAAAAGCCTACAGGTGCTGTCTGTCCAGCTTTTTCTAAAATGTATGCTGCTTTAAAAATATGCTGTTCAAGAATTTTGGTGTCATGACTACTTGTTTAGTAGCGTTTCGAGTGTATTGTATCACTTCAGATAACATTTTATTGTTTTTGTAAAGTCCCTCCATCATCAACTGAATTTCGACATCAGTGTTTTTTTGCAGACCACATCTGCAAAAATAACATCTGGCTTGTGTTACACTGCACCTGAAACATTCTTGAGAGGTTACACCATTTAATCGTATTAAAGCTTGTGTTGTCCGTCCGTTTTCCGGCTTGTTTGTGATGGATATTTTGTGTGCCCATCCGTCTAATGTCTTTTCTTCTGTTTTCATCCAGGAACCCAACAGTGGTTTCCCCACTCTGGTAACCCTCAAAGTTGATCCAAATGGATTTTTTCTCTACTGGACAGCAGGGTCCAACCTGGTAAGAGTCGCATCCACTCTTACACCCAGAGAAACAGGAACATGGTGGTTGATCTCAAACGGGCTGCAGCCCCTCTTACACAGAAGCCACACCATTACTTATTCACTTTAGCACCACAATTAGGCTACACACCCTCTTCTTCCAGATATTCTGTCCTCATTAACTGCTGTTGCTTCCTCTTCCATCTTCAGAGTGGTTTCATCCAGTCCATTAATTCAGCAAAAATGGGTTTCATCAATTTGTGGTGGTTTTCTTTGTGCCCTCATCCCTCTTGTTCCGCCTTCTCCCTGTTGTATTTGTGGTTTCATCCGTCCTGCCTCTCTCTCAGTCCATCCATCACTGTTTCCGCACACCCATCCTTCCTTCCATATCTTTGGTTAGCTGTGTGTGCTCGGCTATTATTGCTGTAATATTAGATTTTTAGGCATTTGGCTCACATAATTAGGCAGATACAGTAACCAGTGAGTAAGCAGGATGTTGTTTTGTGAATGTAATTTGAATTGTGTAGCATTGTATGTTGGAAGTGATCAATTGTGATATTTACTTTGATATCACACCGAGATTATGAGTCTTTTCACTAACGATGTCATGACCAGAAAATGCAGACGATATAAAATGTTTTCATGGAGAGAGTTAAAGCGAGCAACACTAATATTATCTTTTTCTTTACTTTTCAATTAAAGATCATGACTTAAAAAAAAGACTTTTCATCTACTTTGTTGCAAATGTGAAAAACCTCCCTCCAAACAAATGATGTCATTACTAATTATCATAATAAAAATATGCTGAGCCTTGCAGTTTTTGCAGCTGATTATAAAGTCAAAGAAGGTCGAATAATTTTTTTAAATTGGTCACTGTCAGCTCATATAATTGCAGTCAGGGGATTATGTAATATTTTTGATGGGCCTACTTGAAGTAAATTCCTCTATGTATGTCATGTGTGTTTAGGAAATATTTAGGAACAGCTCAATTAACCTAATCAGCCCTCTCTAAAAGACACACACACACGTGCACACACACCTCCCACATATCTTGTTTCCTTATTCCTGGCTCTTTATTTTTATTCTGAAGGCGTTCGTGGTATGACCCGTCGATGGCAAATATCAACACTGTGTTGTGTCTACATGTTGTGGATTGTGTGCACGTGTGCGTCGGGGCCAAAGCGCACGTCAGCCCGGCCGTCTGCACGTGTGTGCGTGTGTTCCAGCCTTCACATAACGCAGAGAAACTTTAGATGCTCGGTTATCCTGGTGTCTCACTGCATGTGTCTGCACACGCACACGTGTTTGATTGAGATAATAGGCCATTTGTCGCCTGAGGTGCAGCTGTGACACCGTTTAGCAAAGAGTCCGACTGCCAGCCATTCAAATCATTTTTCATCAAGATGGTGAAACTATTCACAACCTGCCTGCAAATAGCTTAACAGACACACTTGAAATGTGAGCGTCGATCGTTCAGCTGACACTGAGGTTGAGGAAGAGCCTTTGAGCACACAATTTCCTGAGGTCTTGAGAAGATTTCTTAGATTAAAAAATACCAGAAAGATCAGATATCACAGCTTGGAACACCAAATAGTAGGTGGTGAGCGACTGGACTCCCCTCTCATCTCTTTGGTGTCTTGGGTTGTGTCTTGCTTTGAGATCCATCTCTCATCCTGAAGGTTACTCTCTGCAACACATGGAGCATGTTGCTGGTGTTTGATAGAGAGTCCACAGTACCTGCTCTGAAAGCTACTGTAAACCCACTACACACAGAGCGTGGGGCTAATGCTGCATGTGCGGCCAGTGACAGCTTCCACTCATCGGTCTTTTAGGTAAATGTGCGTTAAAACAGCCCGCAGTCTGTTAAAACTCTGCAGTCTGTTAAAACTCTGCAGTCCCCGCCGCTGTCAGGAAAGCCTAAGCTAGTGACCCACAGTAAGAGAAAATGGTCAAAATAATGTCATACTTCCTATCTACCTATATCATATGTAACTTCTGGCCAGGGAAATGCAGACCGAATCAGTTTTTTAGCTTTGATTTGAGATATTAGACAAAGTATCAAACGATCATCAGTGATGAATGTTTTCTTGAAAACTTTAAAATGGTTTTATGCGAGCACTGAAGTCCTGAAATGTTCCAGAGATGTGTTGGTTGCATGCAAGGATGCAAATGTGGGCAGTCTTTTTTTCTCTGGACTATTTTGCAAGTGAAATGTTTGGGAAAGCAGTGGGTGAGATACTGTGCCAGGATAGCAAATCTTTCAAAAAGTTCACTACAAGCAACAGAAAAGGTTTGTGCTCCTATTCTTAATATTTTGATTTTTGCTTTCTACTTCCTCTTTGCTGTACTGTACACTTTCAGCTAGATGTGGATTTGGTATCGGTACAGAATTGGCCATGAAGAGCCCCATCCCTCAGTTCCCCGGCTCGTTTGGATCAATATGCCTCCTGTGCTTTCTAGACATTTGCTCTGTACCTCATGTTTCTATCAGCACAAAAAATGAAATCTCTTGAATGTTTTCTTGAAAATCTCTCTTTAATCTCTCTTGCATGAACAGCTGCTGTGGATCCAGGCCAAAATGTCCCTGCGTCTCTCCCTAAACATTGAGTCTAACTGCATGAAAACGTCGGTCAAAGCGGTTTCAGGGTGCTGCCTGCTCTACTTCATTTGCCTTTTGTGCCACAATGTTTGCCTCGTTCTGATTCCAGCTTTTCATCTTTATTAATGTTGGCACAGATGCGTTGGGTTGCGGCTTCTATTTTTGTTTCATTTGCCGGAATGAAACTCTCTGGCAGTTATGGCCACAGACTAATTACAGGGAAATTATGGTTTTTATGACTGTCAAAGACTATGTTAATTGACTTGTATTCTTTAACTCTTATTTACTTATTTATTTTTTGCATGCATCTTTTAGACTGAACTCGGGGGAATCACCTATCAGTCAAAGCTTTACCATTCCCCAACATCTGGTTCTTTACTTTAGGGTTCTGTACTTTAGTACTTTGAATTTGGCTTACAAAATCACGACAATAATAGAACATTTTTGAGAGGTGCTGCTCTGCTTCTGCAAAGCTATTTTTCATCTCACAGAGCTTTTCTGTGCAGATCTCACTGGAAGAGAGGCATGCCTGGATGTTTCAGAGTGGCTGCATTATCATTGTAGTGATTCCAAAGAGAACCTTTAATTCAGTTTTTAGGCTCCCATTGGAGGTTTCCAAGCAGAGCGGAGAAGACAGGGGACACATCAACAGAGATATCCAGCGATTATTCATGAGAACAGATAATAACACCTTCACTCAGCTAAAAAGGGTATTCTGGATGGGAACATTTCAGAGACATCCAAATGATGGGCTCTCCGGTGCACTTTAAATCTCGGAGATTCAAACTAAACACATCTGCCCACTGAACTGTGGAATATTTCCAACTGGACATGATCAAGATATGTTGCATTAGTCAGGAAGCTCTGAGCAAAAGGAGAACACTCACTCACCAACTTAGCAAAGTTATGGAATTCTGTTCAAAAGTCTGCAACCCAAAAATGTCAAAAGCTCTTTTCTAACAGACAACTCGAGAAAAGTGGATCTCTGTACACTAAAAGTGACATTGCATTTAATTTAGGGCAGCATGGTACACGTGTATTACATTTAGTCTCTGTGGGTTTGAGTTTCTAAGCACACGTTTTTTTTTCTTTTATTCATCAGCTCCACATACATTGCCACAGTGATTGGAAAAAAAAGAAAATGATAACATAAATTGTAAGTCTGACTTACACCAATTTAAGTGTTTTCTGCTATGGAAAGATTCTGGCACATAAGATTAGACAACAGTGTACCAACTATATGTATTGAAGTCTTGCTTAAAAAAAAACATAAACCCTTGATTGCAGTTCTCTGATAATTCATAGAATGTGTCTCTGCACAGAGCTGAATGTTAAAGGATGGAGAGCATCTAATCCACGCCCCTCTTAGATAACAGCAATGAGTGGAATTTAAATGCAATTTCAACTCTTAGAAATTAACAAAACATTTGTACAAAATATTCAAAGTTAACCAGTTGACATAGTGGAGATGCATGTTCAAGCTTTTTCTTAATCAATCATTTTCAAACTCATCCCTTTTAAAATATCTGAATAGCCTGCCTCCATCTTTTCACCTTCTCATTGAGACAAGTTTCATAACATCCCCTCTTCTCCCCTTTTGGTGTATCTGTCGTGATTTGTGTCCATTTTTATCTCCATCTGTTTTATGTCACCCACTTCTCAGCTTTACTTTGTTTAACATTTCCCTTTCAGTAACTCAACTCTTTCCTCTGTTTTTCCTATATTTCATCAGCCTGTCTTTTTGCTGACACTTATCTGAAGAACTTTTTTTCCTCCCGTTGATTACTCTATCTCGTACATCGGTCTCTCATCCGCTGTGCCCTCCCAGCGTCCTTTCCTCTCCATTTCTATTATCTCCCCCTTGCTATCATTGGATAATGTTTGGAGGGTCAGTTTACAAGAAATGTGACTTGTGTGTTTGTGTTTGCAGCCAGTGCCCAGAATTTCCCATAATGCTTGAGTAAGTGGTGATAACAACTAACTGGCTCAGGGGCTGTAGTGACACAGCCGTCCGTGCACCCGTCCCCACCGGTTTCCTTTCCCTTGCTTCTCTACACCATGTTTTCTTAAATTCTACTTGATGATGGCCTGTAACAATTTTTAACTTGAAATTGCCTTTTCGTTCATATGTAAGTGATGAACAGCCTCACTCTTGGGATTTATACGAGTCATTTCCTTGCTTTGCAGGAATAAATTCACAGGGATTGCAAAGGGGTTGAATTGGACCAATACATTGAAGATCAATCACGGCAAGAGAAGTTGAAAATGGTGGATTTTAATGCTCCAGACAGCTTAATTCTTAACTCAAAGTTCTTTTGGCTGATAAAGGCTAATGCTACATGAGTCCCCCCCCCCCCCCCCTTGCTATTTAAAAAGAATTAACAATTTCATTTTACGAGTTTAATCTCAGAGGTTTTCACTTTTCTGAATCATTACTCAACATTCTCACCGCAGGTGGGCGGCTGACTCCAGCTGAGGCTACATTCTGAACTCCAAGTACATGCCAGTAGCTGCGGGTTACACAAGAAACCAATCTACACACATGCTTGCAACTTCCTGTTAATCCGGCTGTTTCTGTTCTCGGACCAAACCTTCCTCCTCTTGACTTTTGAAAGCCATTTAGTTTATTCAGTGGATGAACTTGCTGATGAGAATAAATGAGAGATTAAAGCCAAAATTCAGCCTTTCAAAGGCAAGACAACTGAAACCTGAAAGACATATTTCTGACTTCTGTCCTAGTCTATAACTGATCTCCACGGCTCATTCAGACAGAAATGTAATCAGCTAATACAGTCATATCTGACTATTTCTAGTATCTTCATTTTGATCCTTGAAAAAATGGATGGACACAGTAATATTTCAGTGGGGAAATGCAGTTTATTGGGCTAACACTAAATGGGGAAAATGCATCAAACACAATTGGTTTATAGATTTGGGGAGCAGCGACAGCCCACTTCAAATCCTCCCACAGATTAGATATGCAGCTTCAGAGGGGTGGAAGTGGTTAATCCTCCAGCTTCTCTATTTTTCCCTTTTCCCACTTTGCTTTTTCTTACTTCCGGCACTGATGGTCTACCTTCAATTTGTACCCACCCCCCCCCTTCTCCATGCCTCTCCGTCTCTGGGCAGCTGGTAGCTATCAGAAAGATGAGGCAGAAGTTGCTCCTCTAATATAAACTGAAGGATGACCTCTTGCTTTTCTCTCAATTTTTCTTTCATTGGCTTCCACCCTTCTATCTGTATTCTTTTTTCCACTCTTTCTTTCCTGTGTTTCAGTCAGCCTCCTCGTTCTTCATCGGTATATCAATTTGATCACATGGCACCTCCATTCAAGATTCATGGCTTCTTCATTTCTTGCAACAACACTTCTAATCTCCCTTGCGTGGGAAAGTGGGCAGGAAGTCGCACAGACGGGGACACGGGGGTGCTGGGGAATTTTGTTACCCTCTGTTCCCTCTTCCCACTCCTCCGCTTTTATATTTACCATTACAGTTTTGTTTCTTTCCTTTCTGCCTATCCTCGATTCTTCTCTTGCTTCACTTGGGGTGTGCAGGTCAGGTCAGTAGCACCTGGGCCCTCAGGCGTTTGCCCCAAGGGATGCAACAGAGTCGTCATAGAACCCCGATTTGAATTGCGGAGGCTTAGGGTCGATTTTCCCGTATCTTGAGCAGGTGCAGGAAATATACTTTTTTATCTCAGGTGTCACATGAATTTTTAGCTAGAACTTTTTAGGTGTGAAAGTGAGTTGTGCTGTCTCAATCTAACTTGACGTGCAGTAGATTTTGCCACGGTGAGAAGGGCTAAAATAGGATTTACTTTTTTTTTTTATACATGGATGATGGAGTGATTTTTATTTTATTTGTGTTTGTTGATGTGTGTCCAAGACCCCGAAAGCTACTTTTCCTGTGTAGCAGCTTCTAACAGCTCTAAAGCCTTTTGCTGCGTGTGTGTTTGTGTGAGTTAAATGAGCCAGATGAATTGGTAGAAAGATTTTTGGCAGGTATGAGTAGAGATCTAATAAAGATTAGCTCTTTGGCCTGTGGTCAAACATCCACAAGGAATTAACTTGGAAGAAGAGGTTTACACAGCACTCCTGATCATTTGTGCACCCACACTGCGGTTTGCAGCGGAAGTTGACTGTGGCGGTTGATAATGTGACAGCTTCCTCCCCATTTAGTTTTCTTTTCTTTTTTTACGCTGCTGTCAAATGTTGAAACTGGGGTCTTAATTCTAACCCACATGAAGAGAAATTCTCATATAAGAAAGGGCTTTTTGCACACAGTCATTTTTTCTGAATGTAACGGAAGTTGTCTGGATGAAGAACTGAAACGTGTATTCCTGTGGAGATGTGGACCCTCTGAGACTTGAGACATCAACACCCATTGTGTTCCGCTTGGATGTTATTTTCACGGTTCTAGATATGATCCAATATACACAAAGCCATCACATTTTTAATGAATATATAAAAAAGGAATCTTTCTGACCGGATGAGGAATGAAAGAAGAAAATAAACTGGGCAAAAACACATCAACAATTAGATGATAATGGTTAAAAGGTTCTCACAGCTTAACTTTGACCCATCTTCATTGCTTTGTGGCTGTATGGGCAATAACCAGCTCAGGTATTTTAAGAAATACTTTTAGATGCGCTTATGATGTCCCTTTTCAACTGAAAATTTGTTGAATTGGAATTTATATTGATGCAAATTGAAGTGAGACTGTTTAAAGAATTGTGTACTCCTGCTTCATGCTCTGGGGGGGGGGGGGGGGGATTGAATTGGGTTGCATTAAGTATTGAGTAGTGTCTCACTGCAACAAGCTGCAGTCAGCACTCAGTCTGGAGAATCAGGAATTTGGTCCAAGGAGTGTTTCACTTCCATCAGCAATGGATTTGCTTTGTCATTATTTTCTCAGCTGAAAAAGGCCTCAGCCTCATCCTGGGTACCTTTAGGCTCGGCACCTTTTTCAGACGTCCTCCTTGATTCCCCAAAGCGAGCCCGCTCTGACCCCTGTTCCTGACAGGGAAGCTATGCTGCTGTCCTGTCTGTGAGACAGCCCAAAACCTGCACTCCCAACATGCTAAGCTCCACACGCCTGCACACAGATTGTCTACGATCCTGCCAATACTCTGCATGCTTCTCATGTTTTGTCTTTCAGCACATGTGTGTGTCCTAATGAGCTGCAGCAGGCTGCACATGTTGCTCCGATTTACAAGATCCCCCCAGTGATTCGTGTGTGTTTCTGTTTTGGAAATGATTTATGATAACTGGAACTATTTTGGTGGTTTATGAGTTTTTGTGTGTGTTTAGTTCACCCTTTATTTATTTGTGCTTTGTGACATTTGGTATGGATGTGTTGTTTATTTGTGCCTTCATTTTAATGCATCATTTGTTTTTATTCTCTGTGAGAGATCTTGGTCCTCCCCCCCTTTCTCCTTAAGGACAGGCTTCTTTTCCCCCCTTTTTCTTTTTCCTCCTTCCTTTTTTCCCCCCCCCCCCCCCATCTACTCAGCAGCTTTTGTCCCTATTCAGATTTTAGAACAGAACGTTTTATAAATCCATCCATTCCTGATTGTCTGCTGAAAACTAAAACATGAGTGTTAACATACCGTAATGTTCAGTCTCTGTTTGAAATATTAACCATCTGAGTTAGAGAGCCAAGGCACAAGGTACGAACAGATAAAGCAGAGCAGAATGAGAAAGGTAGGAGGATGAGATCCAGCTGATAAGCACAGAGCAAACTTCAGGACGAGACAGAGTTGCTGACTTGTCCCATGCTTCACAGGAGTATTAAGTGTCCCCCTCCTTTTCCTTCTCTAAACACCTTGCCAAGTCTCCCTTTGCAGCCATAAAACATTCTGCAATTTCCCTTGTTCTACTTCTTTGCTATTTCTGTGTAGGTTAAAGTCGCCCTCTGTCAGCCTTTTCTCTTCTCCTCCTCTCTGCACCGCTCCGATTGGCCAAATGGGTTGGACCGGCAAAGGGTGGAGGCCGTGGCCACCCTACCGCTCTCTGCGTTGGTGTGGCCGTTTGCGGATCGGTTTCCAGTATGCCGTCACCATGTGCCATTTGATAGCAGTTGTGTTTGTCATTTGAGATGGATTTAGCAGGCTTGATCTTTCAAACGCACACACTCGTCACGTCACAGGAAAGGAGTAGCCCTGTTTTGTTGCCCTTTCATACTTTTCTAATCTTTAGAGAGTAAATGGATTTTTACTGGTTTGTGGCAAGGAGGAGAGGAAGAGAAAAGTCAATTAAAAGAAATTAGGGAAGGAAATGATTTTGTTCGTTAGAATCTAATCATGAGACAACAACACTTGCTTTACTTGTTGTAGTACCTTAATATAGCCTGACCTTATAAGTGGAGTAGGCTTACAATCACCTTTGTACGTAAGCAGAGCATCAAAAGGTCAGGCTATGGTTCACTGCTTTTAGGGTGTTGTGACTGAGAAATAAGAGGTGATGGATTGTCTCACTTTTGTACAAAGGTACCACAGTCTCTCTCATGTTTTAAACAGCAGTGTTTCTTAGTTATTAAACCCACATAAGAGACTGAGTGTAAAACCAAATAATTTTTACACAGCGTTTTAGCGGGCGCTCTGAGGTGTTGGTGTGGGTTAAAGCCCCATCTTCCCTCAAGGCCGGTGGTTCTTTTAAGTTGGAGTTACACCTTGATGCTTATTTGTTGCATTTTGTGTCAAAGAAGCCAGTTGATGGTTTCAGTGCTGTTTTAATTAGTGTTTTTTATCTTTTTTTTTATTTGTATGCCTCTTTAGGTGATTTTTGGCCAACAACTGTTATTCTGTTGGCTTACAGTCCAGGCTATGATATGGTGTCCTGATGTGTGTCGCCTCTGAACAACCTTAATATGCTCTCTGCAGCTCATAAATACAAATTGAAAAAATATTTAACGAGCAGACAGTGCTTACAGTATGTGGTTCATAAACTGTGATGTTAATAAACTGGTTTTCAGTAACTGACAAAGATATTAAAGCTAAACAAGGCAGAAACGTTTACACTGTGGCCACAGTCAAACAGATTTCATTCTCTGTTGTAAGAATAATGTTGATGAGGAGTCTTGGTGATTCCCTTTTTAAACCATCATCACCAGACATCCACCAGAAATGGATGCTGGATTTTGTTTTATGCAGATGTTCTGTCTTTGATACACTCAAACTAGCATTACCCAATGTGCTTGTATACATAGATATGAATAAACATTCATCAGCACTTTGCTGAGTAACACAAACAGTTCCAGTCAGTGATTGTAATTGCCTTTTATTAGGAGATCAGAACTGAAGTGCACTGAGTGATCCCAGAAACATATGAAAAACAGCCTGCAACTGCAAAATATGGTTGTTTCTTAAAGAAGCTTTTACTGTTATCACAGTCTTCACTTGCACATGAACTGTACTACCGTTATTTTCTAAGCTCAATCGTTATGTGATTATATGGATACAATGACATTAAAACCACACTGTCAGATACGGGTAATATCTCATCAAAAAATATGGATCATATTTCCATGAGCCTAAATGATAGGCCAGGGTTTGGCAGCAGTAGAGCAGGTCATTGTTGCTGTGGTTCATAGAAACATTTCAGTTCCAACACATGAATGGAACGCCTCAGTGGTCAAATCTAGCTAAATATTACTCAGTGAAACACATCCTAACTGAGTAGAGAGCTGGGATTTGTGAGGAATGTGATTTCAGAGATGGCTGACCTTCACACGGACATACGCGCCGCGTTATGTGCTTGAATACACAACTATGTGGCGAAACGCACACACTTTCACTTCATGCTCACACACTTCTCTGATCCAACGCTGACACGTTTGCACTCATCATGTGTGGATATCTTCTCACACCGAGCTGATTGTGTGTCACATGCATTCAGTGCGTGCTGGCTGGAGAGTTTTCTGCTCTGACATGCACACACACACCTACACACTCACATAAAACCCGTCTTGCTCAACAGGTCAGGATGTTCCACAAGTTGGGACCTGCACATCGAGGATGTGTCTGTGAATATCACCAAGTCTCGACTGTGTCCATGTGTGCGTTTCTGTGTTGGATGGTCGACGTTTTCTTACCGACTTGTGGTGTAAAAGACAAAGTTGTAGTCTCATTTCTGTGGTCTCCAAGGAGTCACCATGGCAGTGGCAGAATGAAACCATGGCCTGTGGGAGAGAGTGTGTGCACATGCAAGTGTGTGTGTGTGTGTCCTACAGACCCAGAAGTGGTTTATTCTCCTAGGAAGTTAGTTATTCTCCACAGGCCAATCAGAGGACAAAGTCTGAGACAGAAATGAATCCAATTCGCGCAACTCTTGCGACCTTTATTTCTCGCATCCAATCCCAGGGGAGCTGACAGTCTGCTGAGAGATGACATCACCGGTGGCTGGGAAAAAAGTAAAAAAAAGAACGAAGAAGACGTGACATTCACTAGACAACTATGCTGATGGAAAGTGCTTATTTTTTTCTTTTGGAAATGGGATATGGGCAAGGATTTGACAAAGTAACACTGGGACTGTCCTCTCAGCCCCTAACGTATGATGCACTTTTAACTTAGACAACACTGGAAAATGGAACAAAAAGTTTAAACACTAAAAGCATAAAACTGACCAAGAAAAAATGCCACCGAATGCTGAATAAAGCAAAGAAACAGAGAGGAAATGTGACATCGATGTAGCAAGAACAGCTGGAGGAACGAGTGTGGGTCTAAACAAATATTTACACGGGGCAATGCATGCATCCTCCCCATGTTTATGGTTTGGTTTATGACCACATGCTCCTCCTCCTGTCCACCCCTCTCCTTTCTGACTTATCCTGGCTTGAATCTGGCGGCGTCCTCTGGGTTCAAGGAATTTTTTCACCCGGCAGTTAGAGGGATCCACTCCTAAAATCCTGACACACACATATACCGTACACAGCATGGTGGGGAAGTTGCTCTGTTTTAACATCGTTTTTCTAAATGAGTTGGTTTGACTGTTTGTTGCTAACTGGCTCCCATAACTAAAATCATTAGTAATTATGGGTTAGGGTTAGGGTCTATATGTCACTGCCATTTGCAGTGAATAAAGATCAGTGTGTGCATTTTTAATAAAACTAAAGCTGTGGTGGCTCTGGGTTGTCGTGTGTGCACCTGTGCTATAGAAAATGTGCTCCAGAGATGGGTCCAAAAAAGTGTTTGTGTTCTTCTTCTCTCCATTTCTTTGTTTTCCTCTTTCGCAGACACTCAAACCCACAAAGTTCATGAGTCACTGGCTGTGTTTTCTGCCCCGAGAAGCTAAAAGATAAATAAGAGGTTGAATGGAAGGAGATGAAAGGGAGTACGAAGCATGAGCTTTTAGCCTGGGGAGTTCATTTCAGCACAAGCTTTTATTCAAGTTCTCTCCTTTCTAAAAAAGCAGACTTTGACACAATCTGCATTTCTCTTTGCAGCCTTTTGCATTAATGGTTATAATTTATTAAATAATTATGTTTAACCATTCTTACCATCCTGTCAGTGGAGATATTTCTTTTCTCTTCTTACTGGTTGAGATTGTTCACAACAAAAATCATGTTCTAATCTGAAACAGAATTATGTTTTAGGGATCTTTAACTAAACGTTGTGCGAGCAAAACTCTGGTTTAGGTGAAGAAAACATTACAGTGACATTAAAGCCACCCTGTCAGGCTGTACTTTATGAACTACATACGATGTTTTGTGGTGTGTCACTGTTATCAGTCAGTTAAGCCTTTTTGAAAACTGCATTAGCTGTAAAAATTCAATAAATAAATCTGACAGGTGAGTTTCATGTTGGCCTTTCAATAAATGGAAATTCTGTGTTTTTATTGCAAAATCGAATTGGTTTATCTCCCACAAGAACTAAATTTGTGCCTAACGTAATAATATTTGAAATAATGTTTGTCTGTGGAGCAACATCAATAATCATTTCTGTATCAGCATCAACGATCAGTCAGAGTGAATTTGAATATGTCAGTGTGTTAGATTGTGACTGATATCATACACCACCACTCGATAATCAAGCTAGAAATAACCCCAATTTGAACCTCGCAGATGCAAATGAGTGTTGAAGTTTGTTCATTTTCTGCTCTTTTTCAGACTTGCAGAGAATTTTGTTGGTACTTTAATTGAACCTGTGATTTCCATTAGTATGTTCAGTTGAAATGCACAACTATAATTCACAACAATGGCAATTTGGACTTTTAGGGTTTTGTGAAGTTCTTATTTTATTAATTTCCTATTTTAATTTCTCTCTGATCTTGTTTAATATATATATCTGTAAATTAATATATTTTATATCAATTTTCCAGTTAAAGCGTATCACCTAAAAAAGGCTTGAATATTTATGTATTTTACTTTCCTGCAGGTGACATATGATTTTTCCCATTTTTATTTCTCTCCTAGGAGGTTGAGATCCTGGACATAAGCACCATCAGGGACACCAGAACAGGAAAATACGCCAAACAGCCAAAGGTGGGTGGCATAGTAACGTTTTACAGTCAGAGAAAGCTGTGAGCCCCTACGGTTGATGATTCTGTCCTCAGACCACAAATGTGATGCTCAAGTGTGACTGTCAGCCAGAGATTTGTGTGCGTTAGCTCTCTCAGATGATGGTGCAAAGGTGCCGGCGTGTTAATGAGCTGCCTGACAGATGGGCTGTCAGACAGGAAGTGATATAACCAGTGACTGTTGGCGAGGAAGTCATTGTGTAAGAGCGTACATCTGCTGAGGACCGACCTAAAGCAGCGACTTAGACAAACTGTGTGGATGTAAAACTTTATAGATGTTGATACAGCACATTTGAGTGTGCTGTATCAACAACAGTGCAAGTCTTATTGCTGTGGTTTCATTTACATTTTATGCAATGTCCCAACTTTTCTGAAATTTAAGTTGTAGGTGAACACCCTCACTTTGGCCAAACGTGGCGTTCAATGCCATATCTGTAGCTTTTTTCTGCCAGTAAAAAAACTATTTTCATAATTTTGTTATGAAAGAAATGTTATTAACAATGGGACCAGTCATTTGAGCAAAGAGACAAGTCGACGGTTGGTCCTCTGGATAATTTTAACCTCTTTTAAGACTGGTTTTGATAACTGCACAATATTTTTTCCTTTATTTGTTATTAATGTGTAGCTGGTAAACAAAGCTGTGTTTTTCGCTGACAAAACGAGACGCTTGCAGAAAGAAGTGCCTCAGAGATACCTAATGCATGTTTTAAAAGTTCCACATCACCGAAATGTTTCTGTCAATCCAGAAATTCCACAGAGCACACGGTCAACAGTTTTACAAGGACAGCCTTTATAGTTCAAAGCTATTCCAACATATTTTCTGTGAGGTCTGCAATATATCTTGGGTAGCACTGACAAAGTCTCAGGAAAGTGTGTGAGTGGGGAATTGTTTTGGGTTTAAGCAGTTTACATTTTATGGGTGATGGTTTTGAGGTTAAGGAAAAAAAACGGAATATTTGTGTGAGAAAAGATAAACTTGTTGTCTCAAATCCTTCGAGTGCCGAATAAGATTTGAGATGCAGATCAGTCATTAAGGTCATAATCTTTAGATTTTTAGGATAAGGACTTTTGGAAGATTACCTTTATCACTGGGGAAAAACATATAGCACTACCTGGGTTTAGATTTGTTCTAATGATTTTGGTTAACACATTACCACCCAGCATCAGATAGCTCTGAGTATATATTTACCAAACACTTTCAATGAGAAGGAAAGACCGCCAGCACTGACAGAAGAAATTCCATTCTTATACACTTCAAGATTTTCAAGCTGATTGTCTCCCAGATTGATGTGTTCCTGTGACTTCCCATTTGTAATAGAAAAGTGCCTGTTTACTGTAAATGGTTACATGCAAAATATGAATGCATAACATCTTATTTATATGGAAATTCAGTTTGAAGTGTAGTTATCATTTAAAGCTGTGCTGCATCCAGAGTTTGAGAGTCCAGATAGTCAAGAAATTGACAGTTTTCACAATGCTTTTTACATGAACACGCATTTTGTGTACTGTTTTGCAAGCTTACATCTTTATTAAGACTTACTCTTCCCTATGTTTGTGATTAAAATGAAAATGTAATTTTTGGTTAAAAACGGCTCATCCAGAATAATTCATCTGAAGATATTTTTTTAAAAATGAGCAAGTAATTAACATTTCTGGTGCCTTTTGTCAGGTGAAGTGATACTTTCTTGAGGGAAAACTTGAATTTTTTCCCCTTAATTTTAAGTTCCATTCCCATGTGGAAAGCTGTTGGTTTGACTTCATTACACCACACGCAAACAGTCAAATAAACCAGGAATGTTACACAATAGCAGGCGCAACAGCACAGTTATTCAAATTTATCATGCTGCCCTACATTTGTCCATCAGTTGTAGCTCCTGAAATGCAAAACATGGTACCTCATCCATATAAGCTGGTTTGTTTGAAGATAATCCAACCTTGTGTGAGCATTTTGACAAATCTACCATTTAAATCTGAGAATAATATCTTTATGTGCATGTTCCATTAATCATGAAGTTTGGAATGTTAGATATTTTTCTTGGTAAAATACCCCTCCCAGACTCTGCAATATGAGATATAATGGAGGAAGAGTGATCTATAATTGAGAGACATACAATGTATGTCTCAGGGAGTTTGTGAGCTTTAAAGGAGGAAGCGGTCATTTAGATAATTAGATCAGATTGCCAAACCACATGCATCACATTTACTGTTCTCAAGAGGCAGAAAGAAAGCCAAGAGTTGTGTTTGTCCATATAGTGTTTGCACAAGCGTTAAGCTTAATACTCTAGCCTCTATGAGGGTCTTCAACTCTGGTTCTGGAGGGCTGATGTCCTGCAGGTTTTAAATGTTTCTCTGCTTTAACACACCCATTTTACATCAAAACATAATCAACAGACTTGTGCAGAGCTTTTGATTAGATCCATTTCATCGGATGCAGGGAAACACGTAAAACCTGCAGGACAGCGGTCCTCCAGGACCCAAGTAAATACTCCTGCTGTCCTGTCGTTATACAAGACTTCTCATGATGGATAAATGTGTGCTTTTCAGGAACCAAAAGTGCGTGAGGTGCTGGGCCTAGGTAAGGAAAATGGGGAAGGGAAGCTGGTAACCATAGTCTATGGCAGCGATCTGGTCAACATCTCCTTCCTCAACTTCCAGGCTACACAGGAAGACGAAGCAAAGGTAACCATGGAAAAAAAAATCCAATTTTGCACTATTTCCAATATTTCCATCTTAAATTCCATTTTTTCCTCATTCTTCAGCTCCTCATACTTCCAGTGAAGCTTACTCTGTACCCATACACCCTACTGAGAGCTTGATGTACAATAACATGTTTAAGAGTTGTAACTATCTGTCTGTCTGTGCGTTTTACATAGTATGTATCAGGTATTTTGCTAAGGAACAACAGATGAACAGTCAAAACAATTTTGATGTGTGTTTCCAGATTTGGACAGACGAGCTTTTCTCATTGGCCACGAACATCCTTTCCCAGAATGCTTCACGGAACACCTTCCTTCTTAAAGCGTAGGATTATTTTTTTGTCTTCACATTAATCCGAATTTACTAAAGTGATGTTACACCCACTCTGCTTCTCTGTTTGTTTTAGGTACACTAGGCTAAAGCTTCAAGTGAACCAGGAAGGGAAGATCCCAGTGAAGAAGTGAGAAACACCCTCACTAACCACCGTTTCAACTCTACACAGAATTCTGAACTCATACGCTCTCTACTTCTTCTTTTTTCCACTTCTCTCTCTCCCTTTCACTTTCTTTTCTGTCTCAGTCATAAAATCTGCATATCACTCACATTAAAATCTGAGTAAAGAATGAGGTAATCTGAACTAAATCTTTGTTTTGTTTTTTAGTGTTCTCAAGTTATTTTCTGATAAAAAGCGAGTGGAGGGGACTCTGGAGCAGTGTGGTCTTATCAACAACAAGGTAAATATCCAATTTAGTTAATATTTGCAACTGCTTTATGCTCCTCAGTAGGCAGAAATACTGCATTCCCTTTCTTTCTTTGCTTGGCAACACAGTAAGGGCAACAAAAAGGTTGCATTCCTGAAAAAGAATAATCTTAAATCTCACATTTGATTTAAAGTTTTATTCTTCCCTTCAAACCTGCTTTTATGCCTGAGAAATAAATCTAACTGTATTTTCAAAAACGCCCCATCTTTTCCCACAGCTAAGTTCTAACCTCTTCTTCTTCATGACTAGTTCTAACATGTCCCAGACCTCATGATTGGCTTGTTTCTTTACAAAAAAAAGCTGTATGAATTAATTTGCCCTCAAGATATAACTGCTAAAAATGCTGATGCAGTAAGGCAAATGTTTCCCACAATGTCGATCTAAGTTGAGCTTAGCTGAGCTAAATTACACCACCTGACCAATGGTTGTGGCGCCATTTTTAACTCTGAGCCATGGAAAGGATATTTATAACAGTGTTGTGTCATCTCATCAAGACTCACCTCATTAAACAAAGTTCGCTGTAAATTCTCTCTGAGATGGAAACTTTATTGAAATTAAAATTGATCCATCACGGGTGCATGGCGTGACTTGGTCATAATGCTAAGATTGCAGATGACAAATCTGAAATAATTATTGGAATAGAGGAAAATCATCATTAGTGTCTGCTGTATACAGAAGCAGACTTCAGATGTTATCTGAAACAAGGCTTGTGTCTGTAAGAATCAGTACAATCTTTACTCAAAATCTGTCACAAGACAGAAGTGTGCAGTCAGCACCTCTCCTCGTGCTGCTGTCCTCTGATGCCTCCTGCTGGTCACGCAGAAGAAAAAAGAAAGATTTCAAAGTGAAGTGGATGCCAGTCGATCCTGGAAGCGTCATTTCTATATTGTGCTCGAGTTACCTAAAAATTCATCTCAATTAGCTGTAATGTATAACTTGATTTCAAAAGCGTAACTAATCATTTTGTTGTCAACGTGTTAGGGAAAGCAGAACACTGACCTAACCGAATCAGATTTCCTCACAGCTCCATAAACCAACAAAGTCTGTTCTTTAACTATTTTAATTAGCAAAAATCTTCTATATGAAAATCAGAGAAAAACTGCTATCATAACCTTACATTGTATCCACCTCACATTGTCTTTTGTTTTGCCCATCTCCCTGTATTTCCGTATGCCACCTGTCTGCAGTCAGATGGAATACCAAAAGATGATTTCACATGGGAGGCTTTCCAGAAGTTTGTTGACCACTTGTGTCTCCGTCCTGAAATACAAACCATCTTTGAAGAGATGTACGTGAAACCTAAATGACATTTTCATGCACTCTTGCTGTGATTTTCTAATTACATTTATTACCGTTCCTTTTGCCAGAAGTTTTTGATACACTTATGTCTCTGATCCAGTGGCGCCAAAAGGAAGCCATTCATCTCTTTGGACCAGTTCATGACCTTTATCAACTGCAGACAGCGAGACTCACGGCTGAATGAGGTGCTTTACCCCCCACTGAAGAGAGAGCAAGTCCGACAGATCATGGAGAAATATGACACTAACAGTCTGCTGGAGAGAGGTTGGTAATTCAGGAGACACATGAGCAGTGTGTGACTTTTATTTTTGACCAAATCCTACTATGCCTTGCAACATGCACCAACAGATGATTAATGCCTCTGATTGTTTTCTTTATTGAATTCCTGTTAGTTCTCTATGTAGTTCATTGATTCACTGACCTCTTCAAGAGTCTGAAAAGCCCTAAAAAAAATGATGAAAAGGCGAACTAAGGCTGCATTCATTTTCACCTCTGCTATAAAACAAGAAGGAATCATTTCCTAGTCTGGTTAAAAGTCTTTCTTTGTATTATGTTGTGATGTCAACTGAATAGGATCTGTGACACCTGCGAACAAATGGAGTTACAGCCATCTCTGCCAAATATCCTCTCAGCTGCAGCCTGTAAGATGATCCCACATACTACCCACAGAGTTCAGATTTAACTGAGAGCTCCCCTCTGAGAACAAACAACAGAACGCTTTGGCTTTTTGACTATTTTTTACTCTCGATTACTTACCCTTGAAATTGTGATAGCTGAAGCACAAGGATTCCGGCAGGTAAAACGGCAGTTATAAAAACTTTGTTTTGTATTCTAAACGTTTAAATGTTCTTTCCTGCTCTGTTTTACAGACCAGATCAGTTTGCTGTCGTTCACTCGCTATCTGGGAGGAGAGGAAAATGGCATTGCACCCCCAGAGAAGTTGGACATCATCGATGATATGAACCAGCCGCTGTCTCACTACTTTATCAACTCCTCACACAACACATACCTCACTGGTAAAAGGCTCTCAGGAAGCCTGTAATATGGCACAAGTATCCATTTAATATTGTAAATTTGTCTGTTGAAATGTTTGTCAGAAATAAAAGCAAAAAGCATTAATTTGCTTCACTGATATTTGCCGTAGAACCTCTCTAGCTATTGATTTACACTCTGACGAAGCTGACTTTGTTTTAAATGTCTAGATTTGCACGCATTCTTTGGGATTTTAATCTGTAGCTGCACGTCTGTGTGCCTTTAGTGGGTCAGCTGACGGGTCTGTCCTCCGTGGAGATGTACAGACAGGTTCTGCTGACGGGCTGTCGCTGTGTGGAGCTGGATTGCTGGCAAGGCCGCCTACCGGACGAAGAGCCCTACATCACCCACGGTTTTACCATGACCACTGAGATATCCTTTAAGGTGGGATTTGCTGCTACCGGATGTGATTTACATTTATGTCATTAAGTCGTGCTTTCATTGCCATGTTTTAGCTCACAGTAACATGTATCGTTTATTTATTGCTAAGAAAAATACCACCTCCCTGATTAGCACGTGATTAGGATGTGATTTTGTTCTGATTTATTATGACCCATTTCTGGGTAATTTTCTGGTTCTAACACTTGTCTTTTTCTCCGTTACTGCAGGAGGTGATTGAAGCGATAGCAGAGAGCGCCTTCAAGACTTCCCCCTACCCTGTCATCCTGTCCTTTGAAAATCATGTGGATTCGTAAGTTGCATAACTATATGTCAGGTTTTATTTCCATCATGGTGTTAAAATCAAAGTATTTCAAATGAACTGAAATAAACAGTTTAAAACTAACCTTTGTCTGCCAATTCAGAGCGAAACAGCAGGCCAAGATGGCAGAGTATTGCAGGACAATCTTTGGCGACGCTCTGCTCATTGACCCGCTGGAGAAATACCCGGTACGATTTCAAAAGGCTGCTTTTCACTTCATGCTCACAGCGCTTATTAACTTGCCAACCATTAAATTGGATCAAATGCCTTGTGATATGCAGATGAGCTCATGCTCATGATGATTTTTTTCCCCCAGAGATAAAACATCATTCAGTCAAAACAGTACTGTTATACAAGAAGTCTGAGGGATACATGACCACAACTCTACTTCTGAAGTAGAGATTTGGACAATCAAAAACACATGTTCATATGTCACAATTGTCATGTGCACATCTGTATGCAGGGCCAAGAATCTGGCCTTTGCGGCCTGAATTTTAGAAGGACGAACTTATGAAACCATGGCTTGAAGTAAATCAATAGAGTTCGGCTCTTCAAACAGAGTGAGATGTGGTTTAAAATAACCAGTCGTCTTTTTTTCTTTACTAACAAGAATTTGGATTTAGGCAGATTACAGGATGTTTGATTGAGTCCTGTGACGATTACAGCATTACATTTTAAATCAGTCACATTCTTTATTTTGCCATCTGGTCTGATAAGAGAAACGTTGAGCCCTTGCTCAACATATTAAAATCTTTAAAAAGGAATGTTCATCTTATTTAAAAACCCTTTATCTGTCTAATTTTGTCGTGCCTCAAAGTTTACTATTTAATATCAATGTCATTTCAGCTGGTCCCGGGTCATCCACTTCCCTCACCACAGGAGTTGATGGGGAAGATACTTGTTAAAAACAAGAAGAAGCATCCACATCACCGGCCCTCTGAGAGTCGCGGCAGTATACGTCGCAAAGAACCAGGGGAGCAGTTATCTCCCATATCACCTTCTCATGGTGAGAGTAGAGGGATACGCCATGACATTTTAACAGTTTTCTTTGATTTTTATGTTAAAAATCAACTATAACCTATGAACTACCGAACTATGATCAAGTTTAAAGATCACATATCGGTCCAGAACCAGCTGAGTACTGACAGACGTGTGTTAATTGTATAGATTGCGTCCTGACAGATGGTGAGGGAATCCAGATCCTGTCCAATGGTGAAGAAAAGCTGGCTGAGAGGTTGGTCAAGGACTCAGAGCCTCGCAAGTCCATCGGTGGGTTCACTACGAATTAAATAAGTGGCTTGAAGCCAGGCCAGCACGTTGAACACTCGGTGACAGTTTTAGCTTTCTTTATCTCATCCTGACAGGAGGAGAAGGAGAAAGTGAGGAGGATGAAGAGGATGAACCAGAGAAAAAGCCCAATTCTGATGAGGTATGGAGGAAAAGATTGTTGGATTGTTTGACAAGCTCATAGGTTGAATGATGGATTAGTGTTGTCTGTCTGATTCAGGGGACTGCCAGCAGTGAGGTGAACGCCACAGAGGAGATGTCAACACTCGTCAACTACATCGAACCTGTCAAGTTTAAGAACTTCGAGGTTGCAGCTAGTAAGTGTGTGTTCCAAATGGAGCAAAGCTAGAAAAAAAGCTGAAAGATGCTTAAACTTTGTCAGACAAAAACTTGGTGTGTATGAGCGAGGTGAAGCAGGTAAGTCCTACCCTCAGGCACCAGTTGGGAATGTCCACTTGTGTCCACTTTGCTCTATAGTTAACAGCAGACAGCAGCTGCTGTATTTCTGACACTTTACTGCAGAATTATGCTTCATGTGTCACATAAACAAATGTTCGCATAAAATATGCTGCTTTTATGAGAGAATTTGTCACACAAGACTGTGTTTTTGTTTTTAATCACCCTGTATCTACTCGCTCCTAGCTAGCATATTCACAATTAATATGCGGTCACCATTCCTTATTATGCAGACAGTAGATCATTTTAATAATCTTTAACCCTGTCTGTCCTGTTTGACTTACTTTTTCCATTTCTCTCCTTTTTCCTTCCTCCAGAGAGGAGGAAGTTCTTTGAGATGTCATCATTTGTGGAAACCAAAGGCATGGACACCCTGAAGAGCTCTCCTGTTGAGTTTGTTGAGTATCCTCACTGGCTTGTCACCCCTTGAGAAGTAGTTTGTGTCTTTGTGCGGATTTAAGTGTCATTATGTCATGACTTCCGAACAAAATTTTATTGTCTTTCATTGACATAAGATTTTATTAAGGTAGATATTAAGGTAGATCGTAATAGTTTAAATTCTGTACCACTTTTTTGCTCTACATGCTTCTGCAGCATTGTAAATGCCCCCATTCTGGAACTAATAAAGGACTATTTTATCTTGATTTATCTTGACTTACATGAAGGTTAGCTTCATTATAACTTGAGCACTTGATCTTGATAGTTTCATATGAAGCCTGCAGACATGAGTGGCATCCCTCAGCCGATGACATTCACAAAATCAAAATGTTCATCAGTACATTACAAAATGTAAGCAGGTGTTTGTTTTGCATGTGATAAACCGTTGCTGTACATGTTCAACACCCCATGTGAGTAAAGACTATGAATCCTTAACAGAAGTTTTTCAGGTACAATAAGAATCAGCTGAGCCGAATTTATCCAAAGGGAACGAGGGTTGACAGCTCCAACTACATGCCTCAGCTCTTCTGGAATGTCGGCTGCCAGATGGTGGCGCTAAACTTTCAGACGCTTGGTAAGTAAAGAGACATATTTAAAAAATCCAAATGAGATTAACAGTATTTTATGATTGTTAGCTCAATTCTCCTCTCCAGAGCCCCAGAATAGACCTTACCATGGAGGCTTACGCTGCTTATTTATCTATTGATTTTCTGCTGTTCTGTAGTTTTCTGATGTCAGAGACAACAAATAGTCTAGTTTCCAAACTTAGTACAAACCATGAAATAGATTCGATCAAAATCCTCCTTAGCGTTCAACATTCACAAGTCTCTATCTTCCCCTTCCTAATTTTCCCACTCTATCTGTCAGACCTTCCCATGCAGCTGAACATGGGGGTATTTGAATATAATGGCCACAGCGGATACCTGCTGAAACCAGAGTTCATGAGAAGGACGGACAAGCACTTCGACCCTTTTACAGAAAACATAGTTGATGGAATAGTTGCCAATACAGTCAAAATAAAGGTAAAGTTTAAATAAAGTGTTAGTATCTTGTTATATGTTTGATTGATGCAGCTTTTTTTTAGGTTTCTAACAAAGTGTAATTCTACTTCAAATAGGTGATTTCGGGTCAGTTCCTGACTGATAAAAAGGTGGGTGTGTATGTAGAGGTGGATGTTTTTGGACTTCCAACTGATACTAAAAGAAAGTATAGAACCAAAACCTCCAATGGGAACTCACTGGACCCGGTGTGGGATGATGAAATGTTTGTCTTCAATAAGGTAAAAACACCCAGATCAAAATTCGATCACTGGTATCTTCAGTCCCATTCATCCTCTGATTTGGATCTTTTTCTAAACTTCTCTTGTGCCATCAACTCTTTCTAGATTGTCCTCCCTACTCTTGCCTCTCTGAGAATAGCTGTGTTTGAGGAAAATGGCAAGTTTATAGGACACCGAATTTTACCCGTGTCAGCCATCAGACCTGGTAAAAAAAACAAAAAAAAACTCACACCCATAACACTATCATAATGAAGAATGTACAACAATCTGTTTGTGGAAGCAAAGTCAAATTTATATAGTGTGTTAACATATAACTCACAGACTTCCCTTGGCTTATAGCCTTACACAGCTTTTCATTTGTTTTGTCCTTTCAAGGCTACCACTACATCAACCTGAAGAATGAGCTGAACCAGCCACTTCTGCTGCCCTCACTTCTGCTTTACACTGAAGCTCAGGACTACATCCCAAACGAACACCAGGGTAACAGCGTTAGATTCACAGCCTGACGCTTGCCTAGACTGACCTGTGTTAAAGATGGCGGAAGCCCCTCTTTAACACCCAGGCGTCTGTTTTGATGTGTGTGTACGCACAGAGTACGCAGAGGCCCTGACCAACCCCATCAAGCACATCAGTCAGTGGGCTAAGAGAGAAATACAGCTGGCTGACCTCATGGTGGACAACACCGAGGTGAGGCACACCAGCATGCTATTGAAAACTAACAAGAGGAAAATAAATGTTGATATTTTGCAGGGAGGTTAGAACAGTTCTGATTCTGATTATGTGGCACTTTTTGTCCATATAAATACATGAAGTGTGAATTCTGCTTTTGTTCAGAATTCCAACAACCAGGTCAGAGAAGGAGAGATCAAAGACTCTGAACGCTTACCAGTGGATCAACTCCCTTCTCCGGTCCAGCAGTTTACTCCCTGCCCCTCAGATGAATCCACTGATGTCATCAAGCCATCTACTCCAGGTTGGGACACGCACAGTGGATCAAACATCCACTTTCTGTTTGTTTGCATATACTCTGATGTGATATGTATTAGCAGTATTTTAATACTTTAATCCTTTTTAATTTGTGTAATCTTCGGGCTGTAATAGAACATTTATGTGAAGAAACAAGATTTTGTGAATCCAAACGCCAAGCTTCGTAGGACTCCAGAAGTGGTGTCCAGAAGTTATTTTGCTATCAGTGTGCACTTCATTTGTCCATCACCCATCTCATATGTCCTCTGTCTACGCTTTTCTCTCGTATGTCTGTGTGTGTGCGTTTGTGTGTAGCACAAATCCAGAAGGACCTCATAGCTACTGTCCTGTCAGGTGAGTTCATCACAACATATTCATTTCCACGATGAAAATGAATGCAGTCAATTCGTTTGTCGTATTGAGCTGCATTAAATAGATCCGTTAAAGTCCCTTTAAGTTCCATAAGCTGGACTAGCCAGAACCGGGCAGTTTACTGGAAGTTATTCATTTCTCTGTCTGTCTCTTCATCCATCAATTTCTTTTTTTTTTTAGAAATCCTGGTTCTTTCAGTAGAGGAACTGAAGCAGCAGAAGGGTTATGTGAAACTTTTAAAAAAGCAGAGCAAAGAACTCAAAGAGCTGCGCAAGAAAAACCTTAAGAAGGTATGTGCGTGATAGAATCACTCAAATTTAAGTCCATCAGTATTTCATTTTGCACTACACATATAAAGGTAAATCCAGATACTGGCCGTTAAAACTAAGAAAACTAAACAACATGTTTTCTTTCTTATTTTCAATTAAATGTAGGTGAGTAATCTCAACAAGGAGCAGAAGAGCCGCAGCACCCAACTTCAGTCCGACACCCAGAGGAGACGCAGCCAGATGGAGAAAAATCTCAAACGCAGTATAAAGAAAAAGTACGTTGACAACACGGTTTAGAAAAAAATGTAAAAAAAAATCCATAAAGCCTTCTGTTTTACTACAATTTATGCACACTTTTCAACAACTTAACCATGTAACATTTCTGACAATTAGGTAATTGAGACAGGCCTCAATTTTTCCATCCAGGCTGAAAACGGTTCTATTCAGCTGTGCAAATCACAAATGAAGAGATTTTATCTGCAATTTTCAATTTAAATATAATTTATTACCGATTGTCTATTATGTTTAAATGTTTTGTGTTTAGCATCTTTAGATGTTATGATGTAAAGCAGTTTGAGTTGCCTTGTGTACGAAAATGTGCTCCATAGATATTCGTAAACGGTGGCAGCTGATTGAAATTTTGTTCATTTGGAACTCAGTGAGCCTCCGGAACCGGTGCAGAGTGAGCTGACTGCTCTGGAGCGGGAGCTGGAGAAGCAGACGGCCCAGCTGCGGGAGGGAAATATGCAGGAGCTCCTGAAACTTCGACAGAAGCTGCACGTACTAGAAAGAGAGAGGCAACAAACTCATCTTGAAGAGGTGACAGCTCTCCCAATCAGATCAGACTGTTCCAGCTTCTAATGCATTGTGCACTGAAAGCCTCGCTAGATACTGTAGTTCAAAGATGGGTGTGAAAATGTTCACAATTTTCCAAAGAAAGAAAAATCCTCGTGTTTTGTCTCATAGGTACATTAGAAGATCTTACCCACTTTAAATCTTTTTATTTTGTTTTCTCTTATAAAGTTAAGCGCACAAATCTTCAACCATTTAGTGCGATCTGTGAAGTAAACTTTCTGTCTTAAGTGAGTCTGCAGTTATTTACTGACAGGTTATCTCTGGCCGTTCTGTGTTTTTAGGCCTTTCAGAAGTTGAAGGAGACGGCCGTTGAATGCCAATCAGCTCAGATGAAGAAGCTCAGGGAAATATGCGAGAAGTAAGGACAATTATTGGACTACTATTTTACAGTCTCTGTGTTCTTTTCAGGACTTGCATATTGTGTTCTTCCGGTTGCAATATTGAGATTCATTTGTGTGCAGGGAGAAGAAGGAGCTTCAGAAGATCCTGGATAGGAAACGACAAAACAGCATCTTTGAAGCCAAGACCAGAGAAAAAGACAAGGCTGAATCGTAATAAACATTTAGCATTTTGTCCTTTTTTCCCCTCTAAGCTAATGATGATGTGGTGGTTTTATATGTAGCTTTTCAAACCTTTCACTAATCTTTTTTATTCTAAACTGTCAATACCATTCATTTTCCAGGGAACTGAATGAGATCAACAGGAAGCATATTCAGGATTCCGTCCTTTTAATCCGCAGGGTAAGGACTTGCATACCGACACACTTTTATTTTTTTTCAAATATATATCCTCTTTGAAACCTTTAATTCTTGTTTTCCATTTTCTGGCCATCAGTTGGAGGAGGCACAGAACAGGAGGCAGGAGAAACTGGTGCTGAGGCAGCGGGAGGTGTTGCAGCACATAGATGAAGAGCTTCCATTGGTGAGCAGTAAGATCGTTCATGTTTCAAACATTTGCTTCATCCCTGTTTGACACGGATCACATGAGAGACATATAAAATATTATTTAGCTGAAAATCTCACCTTGACTCTAGACTGAATGTTAGCATGTTGGCATCTGATCTAGCTCTTTGTAATAAAGCAAATAAAGCCATGTTTGCTGTCCTTTCTGGTCCAGCTTCAGGCCCGGTTGGAAAAGGATCTGGAGGAGGAGCAGCAGCGACTACCTGAAGAAATCTGCCACCACCTTCATTTAGAGCGCCAAAACAAAGGTCTGCGAAAAGATGGTCTGTTCTCGTCTTTCTCCAATCACAGTAGCCCCAGCTCGGGTCCCGCCTCCAACTGCTCCACACCCTCTTACCCGTCAACCCCCAATCGGAGCCCCTGGAACAGAAGCATGGACAATAGCCTGGCCTCACTGGCCGATTCCACGTCCTCCTCCACGACTCCGGTCCTGTCCGAGCCCGAGTTTTCGTACAGTTAGGCTCCTTACGTGTGCAGAGGAAAGCAGATGCATTCAGTAGGAGTCGATAGGGTTGTGGAATAGTAAAGATTATAGATTATAGACAAATTTTATTCTCTCCTTTTTTTTTTATTACAGACTGTTTTGTCTTTGTCTACAGAGCTGTATTATTTTTTATTCTGCCATTTTTGTCAGATGGTGTATCGTTGCATTTGTTGGAATATTTCATAAGATCCATCGTCAGAAGGTGTTTATTTTTACATTTTAAGTTTTTTTCGTTTACTTTTAATTCCTCGCATCTTTGCTCTTTGCATCATTTCCATTTTTGCGCAGTCAAAACGTTTTTGCTGCTTTATAGTAACGGCTGCTAAAGCTTTTTGTTTGTGGCTTCTTTAAGCTGTTTTCAGCTCCTACTGGAAAGCTTTGAGGGGTGGGCAGCTAGAAAACAGCAGTGGTACGTAACGCATAGGCTGCTGGCCATACGGTTAAGTGGAGATAATCACCACAAACACTTGATATCTGCTTGTGGTAACGTATGGGCTTGCTTAGCAACATCTTTCCGTCCCTGAGATAGATTAGGCACCATTTAAAGTAAAGGGATGTCAACAAAAAGCAAACTTGTTTTAAACTCATGTTAGTGAAACCAATATAGACTAGAGGATAAATGCCGATTTTAATATTGTTCAAAGAGGTTTTTAGTCTGAAGCTGTAATAAAAGCTGCTGACCAGCATGTGGTGCTGCAACCTTACCATTTTTCTTAAATATTCAAATTGGCGGGTTGAGCTGTGCATCCATCCGGATGAACAGCACGTACCCGGCCACAGAAACACACTCATCTGACCATCGTTTTACTGCTTCATTTGTCTCAGTTCAAAGTTCAAAGATTGCAGGTGTGTGTCAGCAGCTTTAAATGAAGAGATACTTGCTGTCTAACTCTTGTGTAACACTCATCCACACACACACACACACACACACACAC